>OY728150.1:133268330-133659421 GCA_963277665.1 Viscum album
GTCATAAATAAATTAAATTATATAATGTCTAAAAATTATAAATAAAATACCATTAGGGAGGAACGATCTTTAGATTTATAATGAATATTTATAGTTGAATTTATCTTATATATAACCCTATATTAAAAATGTTTTAGTTATTAAACTTTGATTTTAACTATTTTAACTCTTTTTTAAATAAAATAATAATAAGTGTCCTAATCTAATCCCAGTGAACCAAAATGATAATATTTTATTTCTAAGGTTTTTTTGGTCGAATTAAACTTATCCAATTGAATTAGTACAAGTGTTAGGGTAATAATAATATCATTTTTACCCTTAATAACCCTATTTACTTTTAATCGTGGTAAATAAAATTTAAAAGTTACTATTCAACAAAAATTATGTTATCTTATTGAACCACATTTTACTCCTTGATATTAACCGTGACTCTCGAATTTTAGAAATTTCATTCACAGAAGCGGTAAAATTATGTTTTATGTAAATTTTCAAACTCTCCTAGGAGGTGGGTAAAAGACGGTGAAAAGTTCAATAAAATTTTTATATGTCTAAAATTATTATAAAATTACATCAATGAATTACATTGAACATATATAGATATTATGTATCAATTTTTACCTAAAATAAATTTAAATTAAATAAATAATTATTTATATAAAAATTCGGTTTTTAAATAGTAACCCAGTGTTTTCACTATTCATCAAAAATTGAATGTTTTCAGAAAAATACCAAAATTTCACCTTAGGCTAATTTCGATATTCCGAATCCAAAAATGAAGTCCATTTTGAAAAATAAAATTTCAAAAAGTGGGTATTACTATTCAGAATGGCAAGTTTATATATCATATCATTGTTTAGTGAAACTCGGTATTGCGTACAACACATGCTATCGGAGAAGGTCGTGATTGCGTGTAATGCAAGACAAGTCAGAGTTGTGTGTAGTGAAAGATTCATTTGTTGTTGCGTATAATATAATCCAACCATATTGAATTTATACATTGAATGTATATATATATATATACACTCAATGTTGCGTACAATAACTTCAAATGAACTTGAAATTGTGTGTAACACGTTCCAAGAATAGTGTTTAGTATACTGCAAGCTAATACGGTGTTGCGTATAGCGCAAGATAATATTTCTGTAGCTTACAAAAAAAGACATCAAAGAAATTAAAAAGAATAATTCTCATAAAGTCTCGGGTTGTTACATGGTTTATGAATAATGTAACTATAATTTTTTTCTCTTTTGGATTAAACTTTAAGTATTCTTAAAGTGGTGTTTCGAGAATTCCATATACTATATATATAGGAAAATAATGTTCTGATGCTATTTTGTTAGGTCTTGGTAGATCTAAGTGGCCATTGAATTATGGAGAATATAGTATTGGGGTTATATTTTATATGTGAAGTTGTTGGAAAACATAAAAATATTTGAAAATGTATTATATAATATATGGCTTGTAAAGACACCAACCCTGGTAGCCCAGAGACGGTGCTTTACTTAATTACATTGGAACTAAGAAAAAGAAGTATCACCCCAAAGTTCCAAATAGTTTGGATGATTTGTAAAACTAGATACATATATATTTTTTACATTACTACTTGAAAGAAAAAAACATAGAAACTCTATTTGAAACACCCATAAACTCTTAGATTATCCCTACATGTCATTCATAAAATATATCTCTAGTTCCTAGGGAAACTAAAACAAAAGAAAAGGGTGAGATAAGATGCCCAGTAAGGGTAATAAATATAGTGGAATCTACCATAAACATAATTTATAAAGAAAGGTGATTAACTAAAAACACATGCTATTAAAAAATAATATTGAGCATAATAAGGTAGAAATTAAATGTGGATAAATAATTCCTTATAAATAATCACATGAGAATGATACATAACTATAAGTATAATGTTAGTCGAATAATCACATGGATTATCATTTACTAACATCATAATGAAGGAATTCCTAATATTGTGAATCTGAAACATACCATCAAGGACTTGGCCAAGACCCATTAAATAAATGGTTATATCCTCAGCCAAATAAATATCTAAAAATAAATTGGAACTTCTTTATCCATGTCCATATCTGTTTTGTATCATGAGACCTATCGATGCATATAGGGGCTATATAAGGCCCTTCCCATCATATTATATGTCCATTGACTTACTCATATTAATGGGTTGAAACATAAACAACATATAAAATGGAAATGTAAATAACTTTCCCCCATCAATTAGCATAATCACCAAACATTATGAGTAATATGGTAAATGGAATAAAAAAAGCACATCCATAGTTAAACTGATCATAAAACATTTAATAAAACATTTTAGATGATATTATAGAATATAAATCTCAATTAATTATAATATTCTACAATGGTTGTTAATATAGATTAAAATACTCTAATAAAATCATTAAGTAATTCTTGAGAGAAAAAACCCATTTTACATTGCAAATAAGTGTTCTTTTAGCAAAATCATGTGTATACATCATAAAATCATATTATAAATATGTATATCCTAGAAAATAAAAGGTAAGTAAAATTAAATAATTTTTTGAAATGTATTATTTTCAGATGAAGTTAAACATGTAAAAAAATTTAAGAAACATTAGAAATGGGCTCTTCAGTATGGTTTTAATGAAAATATAAAAGTTCCTTTAAAGTGGGACAAGGATTAATTGTTTTCATAAAACCAAAAAAGTAATAATATGTGTATTCATGATAAGAATAATTATTTTATAAAAATATTGACGTCTTAAAACATATTATAGAGTGTACTTGAGTATGGGTAAGATATGAGGAGTCTCTGTTTAGTAGGGTTTGCTTATAAGAAATAATTGAGAAGGGAACCTTGTCAGTCCTATATTTCCCTTAAAATAAAGATAAAATAAATTGGATACATTTTTTTAAAAAATATAAAAATAATTTTTAATAATGATATAAAAATATTAATAAAATTCCTTATGGTAATGAGATATAAAGCACAACATGAATGAAAAATGGAGGTTCGGGAAAAACCCTTACCTTATGTCTGAAAGTGTTATGAACATATGCTTAATGTCTCCGATAGAGAAATTATATTAATTAATAAATAAATTAAAAACCTATTCAACATGTATTTTATTTATTATAATTTTATTATTTTCATTTATGGTCTTTTTGAGGACTTATAAAATTCAATTTTATCGTTGGGATGTTCTTGTTTCTTTGGTTTTCTCAATTGGTTCACCTGTATACCTTTGCAAATGATCATGTGAAATTGGAATAGTAATCCAAAATTCAAATTATATGTCATTAATGAAATTATATAAGATTTAGAGGTCTTATATATCATTTTATTCTCAGATATGAGGATAATTCATTTGATAAAAAGTTAATGATAACCGTTCGGGTTATGTTGGAATTTTTTTATCACCACGCACTAGTTTTATTATATTAATTAATATTATATATATACTGATTCCATAACACTAAATAAGTTGAAATATATATATATATATTATTGTATCCATAAAAATGGTTTTATGACCATCCTTGAATGTGTTATTATAATAAAAAATAATTATCATCCATGAAGGTAGTGAATCAACACCTCAGAGATAACGTTTTCATTTTTATAACAAAAAAGGGGAAGACAAATGAAATGGTGGTGGAAATAATATTATCATAATATTTTTTGGTCAGAGTGGACACTCAAGAGGGGGGTGAATTGAGTTCCAATTAAAAATTTCTGTTAAAAATAATTCTATTAAAATCCCCCAAAATAAATAACAAGCTAAACTGTACTGAATTTGTAATACAGTAAAGGGTCAGTTAGGTCCTCAAGAGATTGATTAGTTCTTAATTGATCTAATCTGAAGATTAGAATACATTTTGAAAATAACCAAATGCTTTACAAAAAAGACAACCACTTTCAAGGTCAACTATCATAGTTACTTTAAAATAGATTTGAATTTAAAGTACTTAGCAGCGGAATATTCAATAAATTTTAAAACAAAATAAAAAAAGCACAGTAGTTTTAACCAAGAGGTTCAGTGTAAAGCTTAGACTTAGTCCTCTCAAAAAGTTTATATAAACATTGATCCACACGCTGGATCAGGGTTTACAATAGTACACAGACTGTCGAGGTACTAAGACCTCTACCATAGTTCTTCGTGGGAAAAACAAAACAACAGCATACAGGCTGTCCAGGTCACACTTGACCTATTCCACAATTCACAGTGGGATACAATAAGGTGTAAAAAGATTGGTGTAAGGATTTAGTATCCTCCAGTTCATCCCAGGAGTCAGTGTGTGTCTAAAAAGACAGATTCACACACACTTCTCGAAAGTTAAATAAGAGTTCACTATAGAGGAAATAATTGGATAATTAGTTTAGAATTTCTTTGAGTGATTGAGGAGGTGATCTGGACTCGTTTAGATGTTCCATATGGTATTTTAGTCCATTCTGGTGGGGATGACACAAAACAGAGTGTTGTTGTTCTCAGCTACAGTTATTCATCCATGTGCATATGATGTTCCGTAGGCACAACAACTTGGCATCAGTGTTTGTTCCAGGTGAATGATCTTCTTAAAGATCTCTGTTTTTCACAGGTGTTCTTAGAGTTATTATTTTTGTTTCATGGTTCATCAAACACACATATGCCCTCGTCTTCTTATGTGTTTCTATCTGTGTATATTGTTTGTGTCATCTCATTATCTTTTTAGTGTAGATAGATCTTCCTTTTTATTTTTTGAGATCTGGAAAAAAAAATTATTACTTTTTGATAGCTACTTGGTATAGTTCCCTAACATCCAACAAACAAACATTATTTAATATTAGTTGCATTAAATTAATCAAATATGACTGTTGGAATTAAATAAGAGTTAATATAAATTCAAATAGTTTTCATGACTATCCATGAGTCATGATATTGGTAGGTCATTTTAATGTGCATTGGTATCGGTAGGTCATTTGATCATCATCAGTTTCGGTAGGTCCTTTGATTAGCATCGATTTCGGTAGGTCATTTGATCAGCATCAGTTTCGGTAGGTCGTTTGATCAGCATTGGTTCGGTAGGTCATTTGATCAGCATCGGTTTCGATAGGTCATTTGATAAGCATCAGTGCGACCGTTCTTATTGGTGCGACCGTTCTCATCGGTGTGACCATTCTAATCGGTGAGACCATTCTCATCGGTGTGACTGTTGTCATCGTTGTGACCGTTCTTATGGGTTTAACTATCAGTGACTCAAGAAAATAACTAGCGGTGAGTCAAAAATATAACTAACGGTGGGTCAAAAAAATATAACTAATGGTGATTCAAAAATATAAAAATCGCACATAGTGTCTGTATAAACCAGAATAATTCCAGGTCAATAGTAGACCATAAAAAATCTTAGATAAACATATGTAGACATGATTAGACATATATAAACACATTTAGAACAAATTGAATAAATGACTAAATTGACATATATAAAACAAAGAATTGTGATTATTAAAATAAATATCGCACAGAGAGTTCAACAACCTCTCCCTTTTTAATAATCACTAATATATGGCATAAAAGAAGAGTAAAGAGGATATAACATTCAGTATGTTCCCCCAATGTAAAAATAATATATAGACGATATTATGACATGATAACTTAAAGCTTATTTAGAGCTTATATAAAGTTATCCCCTTGCTCATATATACATTGTTCTCCCCCTTAGATATATACTGATATGTTTCTCCCCCTTAGATATATACATATATGTTTCTCCCCCTTAGATATAAATTATATCTTCCCCCCCTTAGATATATTCATATATGTTTCTCCCCCTTAGATATATACTAATATATTTCTCTCCCTTAGATATATACTTATGTGTTTCTTCCCCTTAGATATATAATTATATGTTTCTCCCCCTTAGATATATACTTATATGTTTCTCCTGCTTTGGGATTATCAAAAAAGAAAAGGAGAAAGAAGAGGATCTAAAAGAAGAAGGTTCTAGTAAAATAAAATCTGAAAAAGGTACAAGAAACAGATATAAGAAAAAGATACAAGGAAAATGAACCCTATCAAAAACAACAGACACAACTATTTCTTGGGGTGCAGAGGAGCTTTCCCTTTGGCAGAGGGAGGAATGGATTGTCTAGAAGGTGGTTTGGTGTATGGTAGATCCGGCCAGATGGAGAGAGGAGGTAGCACAAATCGGGCTGGTAGCATAGTGGGTGCTAAGGTCACTTACAGTCGAGGAGAATATCTTCCTGAAGGTGGCTATTGAATGACTGTATGAATATTGGATAGAGTTAGAGAAACTGATATCTGACCAGGAGAAACACTAGATGGATAGATAGGTTCAGTAGTGGGAATAACAATTTCCTTTTCTTGCACATGAAGATATGGTTTGAGCATATTGATAAAATCCTGAATTACTTCACCGCCATATTTTAGGGCATTGTCAAATTCATATTTTTTTGCATGAAACTCTCCAGTGTGGGAGTAAAATCCTTCAACTGTTGGACTTGATCCTTAAAGGCTTCAGTGACTGGAGGAAGCCTTAAATTTTCATCCAAGTCTTTAAAATGATGGTTCTACTCATGCTTGGTATAGATTTTAGAAAAATAGTGATCCACTTTTTCTTTGATCTCCTTCTGAGACTTAGTAGCATCATCTGAATACAGCTTCACCATCTTGTCATTATGATCACTATTTGCTTTCATCGTTTTCAAGGAGCCCAAGTCTAGAATCTATCCAAAAGATGCTAACTCTTCTTTGATAACATCTTCTAAGGCATTGATCTCATGACTAGTGGTCTTGGTCACTTTGGAGGTGCTTGCCTGAGCATCAATCTGAGTTATCTCAGCTTTCAATTTTCCCAAATAATATTTATTCATGTGTTATATAAAATTTCTCAAAAATTCCATCATACCAGTGATGGATGATCTAAATTCACATGACATAGATATTAAGACACTGCTCAAATCCTTGAGATCTTGATTCAGAGAGGTAATATACCTACCAATAATCTCGCTGGTATTGCATAGGTCTGGCTTAATAATACTTACCACTCTTTGAGTTATAGAATCCATAGCAGCCTCAGATAATCTTATGGGAGAAGGATCGGGAGCGTTAGATAACTCCTCTTTTATTGTCTCTCTATCTATGTGGAGAAACACATCTTTAAATTTGTCAAAATCAGGTCGAGAAACTGAAGGACCAGGTCGTTCTGCTGTCACTTGGACATTCTCAGCAACTGGTCCAGCCTTAACTAGATGGATTACCCTTACAATATTCACTTATTCTTCCTCTTCCATTGAATAATCCAAACCTAGAACCGCAAAACCTGGGTGTTCCTCCGATGAAGCTTTATAAGAGGTATACTGAGGCTTTACAAAATCCACTTTACTAGAATTTTCATGTGAGTCTTCCCCACCTACATCAATAACTGTATTTATTGTCCATTCAGCCTCTGTAACAGTTCCTTGCTCATCTAATTGTGATTGTGGATCATCTTGGATTACATTGTGACCATCCACTAGTCGATAACTTGCATTATCATCATCATAATCATCACCATTATCTCCATCATCCCCATTATCACCATCATCACCATCATCACCATCATCACCATTATCTCCATCATCATTATTACCAAGTACAATATTGTTTATCGAAGTTTCATTGGTACTGTCTTTGCTACTGGATTTATACTACTCAGAACTCGATACTTCAGAGTCATATTCTTCTTCATCACCTAGAAGGGGTTCTAACTTAGGTAACTTAAGAGGTGGACTATCTGGTCCAAAGTCAATTATTCTTTTCTTAGGACGTAGTATATCAGGGTCACTCTTGTCATCAAAAGGTGACTCAGGTTCCCTTTCAGTATCTACATCATCATCAACTTCAGCTTCCCATGTTTCCTTCTTGCTAGACTCTTCAGTGTCCTTATGAGCTTCTGTCTCTTCTTCCTCATCAGAATAAACAACGTCCTCATCAGGTTTTAAACTAGGATCTCTCATCCTCTTTGGTCTCTTGAAGTGGTCAAAAGTATTAAAGGATTCATACAATATATCTTCATCATTAACCCATGCCTTATTAAATGGATTCTAGTTGATTTTCCTTCTTTTTCGGATATCCTTGTTGATACAAAAGCTACTAATCGATAAGATACACTCATCTCCATCTTCAACACAGCCCAAAAAAATTAGCATGGCAGAAATTTTCTTATAATAGAACCAGGTTGTAGCCTTATTGGATGGCTTTACCATCTCAGCAATACGAATAGTAATGTATATACACAAGTTTATCTTCTCACCATTCAGTAACAAAAATAACAATAAAACATCTTGATAATTTACAGAAGAAAAATCACCTTTTCTGAGACATATTTGGTGCTGAATAAACATAAACAAGATTCTACTTTCTCCATCTAACTCAGCAGCTGTTATTCTTCTGCATTCAGACATTCCTATCAACATCTCCAGAGCAAGCTCATAAGAAAAATATATAGGGGTAGGAGGAATGTTACCAGTGTAGTCTTCATATCTACCATTATGTGGTACCCCCAAACATTCATCTCATTGCTTTAATGAAAAAGTTATCTTCTTCCCTTTGACCACTGAAGATAATCTTGCAGCTTCTGCTCCATCCAATACAGTATTTAAGTTCATATAAAACTCATGCACTAGCTTTGGGTAGTAGACTCAGTTATTATCATAGAACTAGTCTTTCCATCCTTGAATCTCCAACACTTTTAAAAGTGCAGACTTACTGGATAACACCCATTCAGAACTCACTTTGTTTTCTGAGGTGACCACCTGAGTTTCTATCTACATGTTTACAGACCTTTGAGTCGTGCTGTTTGATTTTCCTCGAGCGTATTTCACAGGAGATGAACCTTCATATTCATTTTTATGTCGCTTTTTCTTTTCCATTTGGAGATTCGAGAGTTTTTAGAGGTTTAAATAGTTCCAAAGGTTCGGGATTCAGAAAAATTAGAGTTCGGAAGGAGATGGGAGGTCAACAGTTTTTAGGAAATGAAATAGTCACGGGTCATAAATTTTATAATTTAGGGTTACAATAATAAATATAATATTTATTAAGCAAAACAACGTAGTTTTTATAAACACTAATGGTTTCAGATACTGTAAGACTCAAACTGTAGCAAAGATCGGTTTCACAGATCGGTTTCACTGATCAGTTTCATTGATCGGTTTCACTGACCGGTTTCACTAATCGGTTTCACTAATCAGTTTCAGTGATCGATCATACCTAACTCTTCTTTAATAAAGTTTATCCTTTAAATTCATAAGGGCTTGGTGAAAATATCAGCTAATTGAAGTTCAGTGTCGATGAAATCTAGAGAAATATATCCCTTGTGAAAATGATCTCTCAAAAAGTGATGTCTGACATCAATGTGCTTACTCCTGGAGTGAAATACAGGATTCATGGAGATATTAATTACACTAGTGTTATCACAATTTATAGACACATGTCAAAATTGATATCCACATTCCATAAAAGTGTGTTTCATCCACAGATTCTATGCACAACAACTACTAGAAGCAATCTATTAAACATCAGCAGTAGACAATGCAACAGAGTTCTATTTCATACTACACCAAGATACCATGGACTTTCCCAAAAAGATAACATGTTCCAGGTGTTCTCTTCCTATCTAACTTGCAACCGGAAAAGTCAACATCTGAATAACTCACTATGTCAAAGGATTTTCCTTTTGGATAAAACAAACCTAGATTGGTAGTATGTTTAAGATATTTTAAAATTCTTCTTAACAACAATTAAATTAGATTCATTAGGATTATCTTGAAATCTTTCACACATGCATACACTAAACATGATATCTGGTAGACTAGCAGTATGGTTAAGTAAGCTTCCAATCATACCTCTATAATTGGTTTGATCAACTAGTTTCCCAGTTTCATCATCATCCAACTTATAGGTGGTACTCGTAGGTGTGTCACATCCCTTATTATTATCCACACAAAAACGTTTTAAAAGATCCCTTGCATATTTTCTTTGATTAAAAACAATACCATCCTTCTATTGAAAAATTTTAAAACCAAGAAAATACTTGAGTTTTCCCATCAAACTCATTTCAAATTAATTTTGCATAATCTTAGAAAAATCATTACATAAAGAATTTTTAGAAGATCCAAAGTTAATATCATCAACATAAATTTGTACAATCAAAATATCATTAAAAATTATATTAATAAAAAGTGTGGGACCTCAAATTCATTTAGTAAAACCTTTAGAGATATGAAAATTTGTTAGTCTATCATACAAAGCTCTCGGAGCCTGTTTTAAACCATATAATTCTTTAGAAAGTTTAAAAAATGATTTTGAAAATAGGTGTTTTTAGATCCAGGTGGTTGTTGAACAAAAACATATTCAATTACAAAACCATTTAGAAATGCGCTTTTGACATCCATTTGATATAACTTGAAATTCAGATGAGATACATAATCCAATAATAACCTAATGGCTTCTAATCTAGCTAAAAGTGCAAAGTTTTCTTCATAGTCTATTCCTTCTTCTTGGTTGTAACCTTGTGCAACTAATCTAGCTTTGTTTCTAATGATGTTTCCAGATTCATCAATTTTATTTATGAATACCGATTTAGTACCTATGGTCAAGGTGTCCTTAGGTCTTTCTACTAATTTTCAGACTTTGTTTCTTTCAAATTGATTTAACACTTCTTGCATAGACATTACCCCAAATTCATCATTTATTGCATCATTGATATTTTTAGGTTCTATCTGTGAATGAAAGGTTTGATGTTCAACATAATTTCATAGAGAAGGTCGATTTTGTGTTCTTCTATCCAGGTTACCTACAATTGAATTTAGAGGATGGTTCTTTAGAATCCTAGTTGATCTAGTAAAGGTAGGACAAGAAATTTTAGGTTCTTCTCTTGGTTCGGGTTCACCAGAAGTAGGTTCTGGAATATTTCTAGAATTGTTTGTATTTACAACAGGTTCACTACTTTTATCATTAAGTTCCAGAATTGATAGATCTTCTTCAATATTTTCAAGAGAATACATAGGTTCATGAGGATCAATTTCATCAAATTTTACATGTAATGATTCTTCCACACATTTGGATCTTTTGTTAAAGACTTTATAAGATTGACTGGTTATAGAGTAACCTAGAAAGATTCCCTCATCACTTTTAGAAGAAAACTTGTCATCATTATCTTTAATATTAAGAATAATGACTTTGAAACCAAAAACTCTGAAGTAAATAACATTAGGATTCCTATTATTCCATAGTGCATAAGAGGTCTTTTTAAGAACAGGTCTAATCAAGACTCTATTTATAATATAACAAGCTGTATTGACAGCTTCATCCCAGAAATAAAATGGTAGGTCAAACTCATTAAGTATAGTTCTTGCAGTTTCTTGAAGGATTCTATTCTTTCTTACTACTACACCATTCTGTTGAGGTGTCCTAGGGGCAGAGAAATTATGATTTTAGCCATTGTGTGAGCAGTAGGATTCAAATTCATAATTTTTAAACTCACGACCATGATCACTCCTCAAGGTCTAAATATTAATTCCACTAAGGTTCTCTACAGACTTGGAGTATTTAATAAATTAAGAGTAATATTCACTTTTGTGAGCTAAAAAGTATACCCAAGTATAACTAGAGAAGTCATCTACTAGAACATAAACATAGTGATTCCCATTTAGACTAGAAAATCTTGAAGTTCCAAACATGTCCATGTGATCCAACTCGAAAGGGTTGAGAAGTTGAGACTTCTATCTTTGATTTAAAAGAAATTGTATGTCGCTTTCCCTTTTGACAGGGATTACCAACATTATCAGCTGGAAATTCAAGTTTAGGTAGGTCTCTAACTAAGTTCTTCCTAGTCCGTTTTCTAAGGGAAAGTATATTGCAGTGTCCTAATCATCTGTGCCAAATCCAAGATTCTTTATGAAAAGTATTTAAACAAGTAATATTCTGTATAGCTAAGAAATTAAAATCTACATCATATACATTTTCATTTTTCAAGGAATTAAATACCAAAGTATTTATAGAATTAAAAAAATTGGAAGAATCATTTTCAAATTTAACATTGAAACCATCATCACACAACTGAGAAATACTTAATAGATTGTATTTTAATCCATCCACAAATAAAACATTAAAAATTAAAATTTAATCAATGTTACCAATCTGGCCTAAGCCGATGATTTTTCTTTTTGAATTATCACCAAAGGTGACATGTCCTCCATTAACACTAACTAAGCTCTTAAAACATGGAAATTATTATGTTATATGTCTTTATCATCCATTGTCGATGTACTATGTCTTCCTATAATAACTCTTCAACCAAGTCTCCTACAAAATAGGTTTAAACAGAAAATGATTTTAGTACCCATATTTTCATGGTTCCAGACAGGTTAGCAAGCAAAACTTTTGGTACCCATATTTTTCTAATAATTTTCATATAATCAATAGACTCAACAAACATTGAAAGATAAACTTTGTTTGATCTATAATTATGTAAATATCTAGTTGAGACATAAGAATTTCAAGAGTTGGAACTAGTAGCATACTATCCAGATTTTGGAAAAAAATCTATTATTTGTAATCTGTCTCTGTCCTGGCTGATATCCTAAACCAGTAATATATTTTTCTGCTACTTGTTTGCCTAGAATTTGTGTAAAAGTGTTCTTTCCATTTGTGAACATCTCTAAATGTTTTCTAAGTTTCTAATTTTTCAATTTATGTTCACTGTTCTCTTTTAACAGTTGAGCATTCTTTTCCTTTTCTATACAAAGATCAGATTCAACATTACAAATCAAGTCATAATGTTTCTTTAATGACTTTTACATACTTTCAGCTCATTAAAAGTATATTCTAGCACATTAAAATATTAAAATAATTCTTCACTAGTCATGTTTTCAGAATTAGAATCATCTTTAGAATAATAAGAGTTTGATGCAGGAGTATCCAATGTTACCTCAGATGTTTTTGTCATGAAACCCGTATTTTCTTTTTGAGATTTTTCATCCTTAGTGGAATCAGAATCACTTGAACTGTCTTCTGAAGCACTCTAGGTTTTATTAATAGCATTCTTGTATTTTTTGTCCTTGTACTCATATTTCTTCTTGTATTTTAATTTTGGACAGTCACCCTTCACATGTCATTTCCTATTGCTTTTGTAGAAGACTATATCATCACTTTTATTAGTTATTTTCCAATTATTCTTCCAATAACATTTATTGTCATATTTTCTCTTATAGTTTGATTTTTTTTAAAACTTCATCTTCCTATAAAACATCTTAAATATTATGGATATCTGAGCCATCTCAGCATCACTGTCTGATGCACATTCCTCATGGATTGAGCAATCACTTTAACTTTGAAGTTTCCCTTTTTCCTTAAGTTCTGAATTATAGGTCTTGAAAGCTATAGACATATTCCTTGGTTCATCATCTTATTCCATGTTTACCTTAAATTCCTCTTCATACATCATCATCTTTCTAATAATCTCCTTAACGGGTATCTTGCCAATGTCACATGATTCTATAATTGAAACTGATGTGCCTCTCCATCTATATGGCAGAAATCTTAGTGTCCTCATGATTTGTTCTTTTGCAGGAACAACTTTTCCAAGTGAGCTCATTGTATTTACAATTTAGTTGAACTTTAGATACATGTCAAAAGTAGATTCATCAGGTTTCATTTTAGAATTATCATACTTAATAGTGTGGGTATTCGATCTCATTTCCTTAACATTGGTTGTTCCCTCATGGGAAATTGCCAAGGTATCCCAAATTTCATACGAATACTTGCAAGAAGATATTCGATTAAATTCCTCATCTCTTAAAGCCGAATATTGGGCATTAATTTCTTTACAATTATTATTGTAAGCAGTTTTCATAGGTTCATCCCATGTTGTTCTTTCACTTTCATGTAATCTTATACTGAGTCTCTATGGAAGTCCAAATGTCAAATCCCATACTTTATAAATGAATTTTCAGTTTTAGTTTCCCGTGGGCATAATTAACACCATTAAAGAAACGTGTCATGTTGGTAGCATCACCTTCTAGTCTATTATCAATAATTATATTTTAGAAAATATATGTAATGAGATAAAATTTAGTACTAACAAAAATTTAAGATCTTTATGATACAACTAAAATCACAGTTGAAAAACAGAGTATTTGTAAATCCATTATTAATAAAAATCCTCTAATACCAAATGATGTTCAGAGTAGACACTCAAGAGGGGGGGTGAATTGATTTCCAATTAAAAATTTATGTTAAAATCATTTCTATAAAAATCCCCAAAAATAAATAACAAGGTAAACTAAAGTGAATTTGTAATACAGTAAAGGGTCAGTTAGGTTCTTATGAGATTGATTAGTTCTCAGTAAATCTAATATGAAGATTATATTACCTTTTGAAACTAACCAAATTCTTTAAAATAAATACAAACACTTTCTAGTTCAACTATCAAATTCACTTTAAAATAGATTTGAATTTAAAGTACCTAGCGGAGGAATATTCAATAAATTTTAAAAAAATAAACAAGCACAACAGTTTTAACGAAGAGGTTCGGTCTCAATCCGAGACTTAGTACACTAAAACAGTTTATATAAAATTTGATCCACACCCTAGATCGGGGTTTACAATAGTACACAGACTGTCAAGGTACTAAGACCTCTACCATAGTTCTTCGTGGGAAAAACAAAACAACAGCACAGAGGCTGTCCAGGTCACACTTAACTTCTTCCACAATTCACAGTGGGATACAATAAGGTGTAAAAATATTGGTGTGAGGATATAGTATCCTCTAGTTCATCCCAGGACTCAGTGTGTGTCTAAAAAGACAGATGCACACACACTGCTCAAAAGTTAAACAAGAGTTCACTATTGAGAAAATAAATGGATAATGAGTTTAGAATTTCTCTGAGTGATTGCTGAGGTTCTCTGGACTCGTTTGGATTTTGAAGATGATATTTGAGTCCTTTCTATTGGGGATGACACAAAACAGAGTGTCATTTTTCTCATCTATATTTATTCAGCCTTGTGCAAATGATGTTCAGCAGGCACAATAACTTGGATTTAGTGTTTGTTCCAAGTGAATGATCTTTATGAAACTATATGGTTATCACGTGTGTTCCTCGAGTTCTTATTTTTGATTTTTGGTTCTTCATACACACGTACGCCCTTATCTTCTTATGTTTTTTTATCTGTGTATCTTTTTTGTGTTGTCTCATCCTCTTTTTACTATAGATATGTCATCCTTTTTATTCCTTGAGATTTGGAAAAAATAATGATGGGTTTTTGATAGGTACTAGGTATGGTTCCCTAACATCCAACAACCAAGATTAATTAATAGCCGGCGCATTAAATTAAGAAAATATGATCGTTGGAATTAAATAAGGTTAAATAGAAATTCAAATAGTTTTCATGACTATCAGTGAGTCATCAAATAGGTAGGTCATTTGAATTTTCGTAAGTATCGATAGGTCATTTGATCAGCATCGGTTTCGGTAGGTCATTTGATCAGCATCGGTTTTGGTAGGTCATTTGATTAGCATCAGATTCGCTAGGTCATTTGATCAGCATCGGTTTTGGTAGGTCATTTGATCAGCATCAGTTTCGGTAGGTCATTTGATCTGTATCGGTGTGAACGTTCTTATTAGTGCGACCGTTCTCATCGGTGAGACCGTTCTTATCGGTGTGACCGTTCTCATCGGTGCGACCGTTGTCAGCGATGCAACCATTCTTATTGGTTTATCTATCGGCCACTCAATAAAATAACTAATGGTGAGTCAAAATATAAATAACGGTGAGTCAAAAAAATATAACTAACGGTGAGTGAAAAATATAAAAATCACACAGAGTGTCTGTATAAACCAGAATACTTCCAGTGCAATAGCAGACCATAAACAATCATCGATAAAAATATGTATATATGATTTGACATATATAATCAGATTTTGAAAAAATTTAATAAATGACTAAATTGACATATATAAAATAAATATTTGTGATTATTAAAATAACTATCACACAGAGATTTCAACAATAATATTCTAGTATATATAAGATACAGGAGTTATCACAAATTTTTGGATAGATGATGTAAGGTAAAGATAATAATAGAAAAGAAACTGAATGAAAATTAAAAGAATGAACGGGTGTTTACCTCTTGAATTCTTCCCCTTAAGAACCTCCTTAATGAAATTTCAAATTGTCTATTGGTGAGACCAAAAATACTAGAACATAGGCATGATGTTTGGGAGAGTAAATGTGGATAATATAAGAATGATTTAATACATTAGAGGTTTGAGGAGAAGGGGTGGTTAAAAGTGGTATTTATTGTGGAGGAGATGGGTGTTTTTTATTCATTTGTTTATTATTTGGGCTCAAGACAAAAAATAGTATTGATTATTATGACTAAATACAATAACTAGTGAATTTGAGTTTGAACCAATGGTGCCTAAATTATCCATACATCATTCAAAACTTGATACTTCTTGTGTTTAGCTAATAACATAAATTACCATATTTCACTATTCACACATAAATAACTATTATAGAAATATCCAATAAATTCACCCTAACCATTTTTGACATGTATAATTTCAAAATGGACTCCATTTTATGAAAATGATTTTATAAATATATGAAATTTAATTTTTAAATAAAATAAAAATTTAATCAAAAACAGATTTTAATATTATTACAGATTTTATGAAACAATAAAAAATTAATTAAGGTATAATAAAATTATTTTATAATAATAATAATAAAAAAAAATAATTTATGAATACCTTTAATTAAAAATTTCTTTTAACTAATTATTTTAATTATAAAATTGCAAAAATCATTAACATTTCACCAAAAATAAAAATATGTAATTTACCATTTTTAAAACATTTATTTACTTATTCCATTATATAAATATACCGTATTTTCATTTATAAGATAAATAAAATTTATTTATAATTTTATAGGTGAAGTTACTATTTTATTGGTCATATTACTATTCATAATGGTTGTATTACTATTCCAATGGTCATATTTAAAAGTATATTACAGTTTTAAACTCAGTGTTACATGAATAATAATGTATCAAAGATATTAAATTTTGAAAGGGGAATAACATAAAATATTGGGGTGTAACATTTTACCCTGCTTCAAAACTTTCATCCCTAAAATTTCTATAATGTCCCCTCAAAAAAATATTTGGGTAGTTCTTCATCAAAATTTCCTTAGGTTTTCATGTCGCCTCATCTGTTTCAGTAGTCTTCCAAAGCACCTTTATCATTCAATTCATCTTATTCATCAATATCTATTATTTAGTGTTTGAAATATGGATAGACTTTTCACAGTAAGATAAATAAGTTTCCAATTATATTCCTTCAGTAGTGAGGACATGTGTTCGGTTTGATGTATTTCTTTAACAAAGAGATGTGGAACACATCATGTTCTTTAGAAAGGATATGTGGTATATCCAAATGATAATCCAAATATCTAATTCTATATGTGATTTAAATAGGTCCAATTTACATAGAGATCATTTTCCCTTTCCTTCTAAATGTTATAACACCCTTCCATGGAGATACTTTCAGAAAAACATGATCACCCACTAGAAACTCAAAATCTTTTTTCTGGTTGTTATAATAAATCTTTTTAATACTTTGTGATGTTTTGATATGGGTTTAAATAGAATTTAACATTGATGGTGTTTCCTCCATAAGATCTTGGACTGCAATTTTTTTATCACCAACTTCATCCCAACACGCTGGCGTATGACATCTCTTTACATACAATGCTTCATATGATTCCATTTGAATACTTGAAAGTAAACTATTTTTGTTGGGAAAAATCTACCAAAGGTAAGTACTAATCCCACATACCTTGAAAGTCATGATATTATGATCTCAACATGTATTCTAATGTTTGAATGGTCCATTCAGACTAACCATCTGTGTGAGGTTTATAAGCTATGCTTAAATGAAGATCAGTATACAAAGCTTAATAAATAATTTTCTTAAATTTTGATGTAAATTATGGATCATGATAAGAGAAAATTGAAAGCGGTGCACCATGAAGTCTTATAATTCATTAAACTAGAGTCATGAAGGGTACTAAAGTGGAAATCCTCTCTTGTAGTGAGAAAATGTGCATATTGTTAAGTCGATTAAGAATTAACTATATTGTATTATTCTTTCTTGTGGTTATTGGTAATCCAAGGACAAAATCCATTGTAATGCATCCCATTTCCATGTATGAATAGGCATGGTTTGATGACTCCTCTAAGACATTTTCTTTAATCCTACACTTGTGGATATACTAAATATATTTATACATAATAATAAATTTCATACTTCATATTATCCCAACAGAAATGTTCCTTCAAATGTCTTCACATCTTAGTGATACCATGCTGTATAGATAAATTCAATCAATGGTCATCATCCAATAACTCCATTTTTTTATTAGGTATAGAGGGAACAATAATCCACTTCCCAAATTTTATAATTTCATCATTTTACTTGATGTCATCCTACTTCCCATCATTTATAGCTTTAATTTTCCTTTGAAAATTCTCATCATCAAACACGAAACTTTTAATTCTTTCTAGAAAAGATGGTTGGGAATATAATTGAAAAATTAATGATGTTTCATCTTCCATGATATTTCTCATATCCATATTTTCTATATCCATGTATGCGAGATCATTTTCAAAGAACATTTTTTAGGACTCAATGATTCTTCATGATCAAATCATATTTTAGCTAATTTGACTTCACAAGGTTATAGTATATTGAAGAAACATAATCCTCGAGTAGCTTAAGTCATTGGATTTTCATCATGTTGAGTTCTTTCTATGTGAAGATATATTTCAATATCTTATTATTTTTATTTATTTTACATATTTTACTATAGAGATAGTATCTCCATATCTTCAGATAAAATATTATAGCTAATAAATCAAGGTTAAGAGTTGGATGGTTTTGTTCGTGTTTTTTTAATTTATTTGATGTATAGAAAATAACTTTATCAGTCTTCATATGGACACAACCATGTCATCTCCATTATGCACCACTATAAATCAAAAATCTTATATTTATAGATGGTTGAGTCAAGATCGAAGCATTAACAAATCTCCTCATTAATTCTTCAAAATATTCTTCACATTATTTTGTTTATATAAACTTATCCCCTTTATGTGTAATATTTGTAAATGGGTTAGATAATCGAGGAATTTTTTTAATGAAAGGAAGATAGTAACCTATTAAACCCATGAAAATACATAACTCATTTATGTTCATTGGTGAAGGCCATTTTTGGAATTCCTTTCTCTTCACAGGATAACATAAGATTTCATCCTTAGAGAAAATATTTCAAATGAAAGAAACTCTTTTAATCCAGAATTCACAATATCTAAACATAAAATATAAGTCTTTTATTCTAATATTCTCTAGAACAACCTACAATTGGTTATCATGGTCCTACTAGATTTTTTAATATACCATAAATTAATACCATAATAAAATTTTCAACATATTCCTTAAACACTATCATCATTAGAACCATAAAAACAAAGGTTCCATTAGTCCATCCTAATGGAATTGCTATAAAATTGTAATGTCCATACCTTGTTTAAATTATTATCTTAGGAATATATTCCTTCCTCACATTCAATTTATGTTATCTAGAATGAAGTAAAATATTAAAAAAAATTAACTCCATGTATTTGATCAAATAAATCATCAATTGGAGGCATATGATAAATTTTCTTTATTATAATATCTTTGATTTCACTATAGGTGATTCACACCCAAATGGGTCAATATTTCTTCCTGATAAATAGAACATGTGCTCCACATGGAGAAACACCTGGGTGAATAAATACTTTATTACTCAGCTCCTAAATTTGTTTTTTCATATCCAATAATTCCACTGAGGAAATTATATAAGTATTTATTTGATATTTTCCTTGTTTTAGAGATTAAATCAATAAATAAATCAACTTCCCACCCAAGAGGATATCCAAGTAAATCCTCTCTAAGTATATCAATGCATTTATATAAAATATGTATGTCATCTATTTCATGATTTATTTCCTCATCCACAGATGATGTTTTCCCATATTCCCCAATAATTGTTTTTAGAATAGCTGTTGGAGGTACATCCAAATACGACCCTTATAATTAAGTCTCCCCTAAATAGATGAGAAATTTCATACCTTCATCACCAATAAAAATTTCCTTCTATTTTAAATAAATTTTTTATTATATTTTGATTTCCTGTCTATAAAAAGGATTATCTCATAATGAACCATAAGTAAGATGATAAATTCATCAATTTGATCATGTTTATGTGTCACAATAGGAAATTCTAGACACATATTTGTTCCATTAAGATTTCCACTAGGAACCTTTTCTATCAACTCCCTTATTATGCTTAATTGAAGATGTATAATTTTTAATTAAAATTTGAATGATATAAAATAATGTGATGATCCATACTCAAAAAAATATTTTTCTAATTTTTAGGAGATGATTAAAGTACCTTACACAACATCATTAGAAACATAAACCTCATCTATTGTGAATGTATAAGATCTTTATTGATCCTCTGTAATTTTCTGAGGTAATATTCCTTGACACTTCATACAATCATATTCACAGTATCCAATCTCACTAGAATTATAGCATCAAACATTGGTAGCTTATTTCATCACTTTTCAATCATGAGCATGATGGTATTTCTCACTGCACTTGTAGCAAACTCACTTTCCTTTTAAGAAGATTCTAGGCTATTTCATTGCACAAGTATCAGACATTGGAAAAGTGTATTATCTATTCTTTATGTCACGACCCGTTCTCGGGGCTCGTGCCGTGACTACCCCAAGCCCGCCTTCCATAGGTCAGGGTAAACAAGCACCACAGAGTAAGCAAGTGGAAAAGAAAACACTAAGTAAAAACAGAGTACAGCTGTAAGTGCGGAAAGGAAGTGGGCTAGTATAAAAACCCAAAATGAAAGTAATGTACAACTCTAAAGGGAAAACAGAAACTGGAAAGTAAAGCCACTATGCTGAGCTGTCCACTGGAAATCCCACCTGAAGGGTGGGTACTGATAGCTCCACTACTCCTCGGGTCCCGTTGTCCGCTCCGAATATGTCCCGCCTAGTGGTCCACCTCCAGGTACCGTCCTGCTCTGCAAGCCTCAACCACGATCAACGTTGTCCGTCGTCTGCAACCAACACAACGTAGTGCGGGCATAGCCCATGCAGGGGTGAGTATATGCTACTCAGTAGGGACCCCGAGACCCCCGAAGGTCTCCCAAAATCCACAAGGGATAAACCACAAAGGAAAGATACAATCACGAAGTAACAACCGACACTACTTAGGAATATTCCCATACATATACCTAAGTAATAAATTCTCATTCGGCTCCCACATCCGAGCCCAAGTACAACCCAGTCCACACAGGAAAGTATACGTATTCCACAAAGGAAAGTAAAATGTAATCCACACCGGATAGCACAACACAATCCACACAAGAAAGCAAATAGGATTTCATCTCACATAGGTATACTTCTTTGTAAAGTAAGAGAGATGATCAGATGTAATCACTGGTTCATTTTCTAGGACTCGCGTAGGATTCAAGCACTATAATCATTGTCGTCGAACCCACAGAGGATTCCGGAACAATTATCTCCCTCGTCGAACCCACATAGGATTCTAGTACGAGAGTCTTCATCGTCATACCCACATAGGATTCCAGCACGACAGTCTTCATTGTTGAACCCACATAGGATTCCAGTACGACAGTCTTCATCGTCGAACCCACATAGGATTCCAGAATGACAGTCTTCATCGTCGAACCCACAGAGGATTCTAGTACGATAGTCTTCATTGTCGAACCCACATAGGATTCAAGTACGATAGTCTTCATCATCGAACCCACATAGGATTCCAGTACAATAGTCTTCATCGTCGAACCCACATAGGATTCCAGTACGATAGTCTTCATCGTCGAGCCCACATAGGATTCCAGTACGATAGTCTTCATCGTCGAACCCACATAGGATTCCAGTACCATAGTCTTCATCGTCGAACCCACATAGGATTCCAGTATTATAGTCTTCATCGTCGAACCCATATAGGATTCCAGAACTATTTTCTTCATCGTCGTCGATGTAGCAATCGCAGCCAGCTCTAGGGTTCCCGCACACAGCAAGCTCGTTCAGGAGGGTCTGCTCCCCGAGCCGAGAGGCTGATACATCAAATGACACATAGTCCAGAGTTTATGTATCCAAATGTTCCGTATCGTCAACAGGAACTCATCGTCGCAGACAGCGCGTCAATCGGACGCCCGGTCTGAGAGTTATTGGCTTTTTCGTCCCAGTGGCCCGGTTGGTTTTTAAGGCAAACCCAACCTAACTGTACTCCACATATGTCCAAACCTCGGGCTCAGTATGCCAAAATATCCGTCTCACTAAGAGCAACTCATCAAATTCTATGGCACGTCAATCGGACGTCTGAAACTCATGATATGAGCGTCTCCGCTCTGAGGGCCCGGTTGGTTTCGTGTACGAACCAACCCGGCCGTACCCAAAGTATTCAGAAACCTTGAGTGCGATATACCGAAACG
Source organism: Viscum album (assembly GCA_963277665.1). Classification (NCBI taxonomy): domain Eukaryota; kingdom Viridiplantae; phylum Streptophyta; class Magnoliopsida; order Santalales; family Viscaceae; genus Viscum; species Viscum album. Next base: position 133,290,977 of record OY728150.1, read on the forward strand.
ACCGTCTCGTTCCAAGGATCATGTTTCCACTGACGGCGCATCGATCGGAGGTCTGTAGCCCGAGTTATGGGCAATTGAACCCAAACAGTCCAAAAACGGGGGTTTCGGGCCCGGACCAACCCGGCCCGAGACCCCCCCGGTCGGCCCGAACCGGGTCGACCCGCCATGGGTCCGGGTCGGCCCGGCCCGGTGCGAGCCGGCACGGCGGCGCAGCCCCACATGGCAGTGCGGGCTGGCGTAGCGGTGCGGGCAGGCGCGGGCATGCCGCATATGCGCTATGTGGGGCCCCCTTTATTTTACTAACGACGCGGCATTATGCCGCACCTTTGATGAAAACGGCCCCCCACGTGGGGGCCCTCCGAAAATGACACCACCGGGGGTTTCGACCCCCGGTTTCTCCAGATCCCGATCGGCCAAAGGCCGACCGTTTTATTTCTTACGCGGGACCCTCGGGTCTCGCCTTCTAATCACCGCCGGCCGGCAAAGCCGGCCGCTTTTGCCGAACTGTCGCGGCTCTGCTGCGGCGGACTCCTCCGGCTGCTCCGCCGCGGCCCCTTCGGTCGCGGCTATTTCTAGACCGTCGACGGCCGGTTTTCCGGCCGCTCCTTCCAGCTATGTCGCGGCTCAAAGTCGCGGCCCTTGTTCGACTGGCGCGGCATGACGGTGCCGCGTCCCTCCACCGCGGCCCGACTCCGGCCGTGGCCTCTCCCATCTTCAACAGATTAGCCCGACGGCGCCGCGTTTCTTCGTCCCGTCCCATACCGTCCGTAATTTCTTCTTTTCCGCGCGGTGCAACAGCACCGCGTTACCCCGCTCCAATCCGCAACAATTACAATCACTAATGGAGGAAGGTCGGCCGTGTTTGTGCGGTCCGGCCTCCTTTCGTTAATCCAATAACATGTGATTATTTAAAACAATGAAGAACGCCAGAAAACGATATCCAAGAACACCAATGAAAACCCCTACTTCAGTTTCAAGAATGGTGCACGTCAACGAGCCACGGAAGACGAGCGTCGCGGAGGTCGGGCGTCGCCGAAAAAGAACGTCGACGAAGAAGTTCTTCGTGGAAGAAGACGTCGTGGAAGAAGTTCTCTGTGTTCTTCGGCGGAGATGTTCTTCGTTTAAGATCGATGTTCTTTGTTGGAGATTGATTGTTCTTAGAGTTCTTCGTCAAAGGGGGATGAAGAACTCAAGAACCTCCTTAGCTATTTCTCCAAAAGCCCTCAAACAACCCAACACCCACCCAAACAAAATAATTCTCAACTTATTTTATTAACACAACAAGGGTTTTGAAATTCAAAACTCACATTAAACTTATTACATTAAAGTCATAATGTAATGCCCCAACCCTAGTTACCTAGAGTCGGTGCATTATTACATAACCTTGGCATGATCACGAGAAAGATCAAGTCTCGAAAGACCGATTAGTTTAGTAGCCTTGGAATAACTAGATACATCCATAAATTTTTACAGTACATCATAAAAAATACATCTTGTCTTCATATCCCCTCATACTATCCCTACAGGTCATTCATAAATTACTTCTTCATAATCCTGGGAAAAATAAAACATTGAAAGGGGTGAGCTCAGATGCTCAGTAAGGATAACATTATAGAAGAAGCTTTCATAAATAAGCATACGCACTTAAGGCAGTTTATAACTAAAACAAAAGCCTTTTAAACTTGAACTTCAGCATAAAATGGAAAAGATAAAATAAAATAATGCCATTTACTTACTCACATGGATATTCTACTAGTAGAACAATCCCATGCATTATCAATAACCACTTTCATAATGATGTAATGCATAATGCCAGACTATCATAACCACATAGCCAAGGCCTCGTGTCAAGACTACAAATAAGATTTTTCCAAGGCCTTGTGCCAAGACACTAGTTTGTCTCATGAGACCTACCGATGCATCGAGGAGCTATAGCGGGCTCCACCCGTCACTTATTAAGTCCAATGCATTTTTCATATGAAAAGGTTTAAACATAACATAAACAATCGTATTAAAACTAGAATATAAAATGTCAATACTTTAATCACAAACCATGAATGGTATAAAAATAGCACATCCACAGTCAAACATAACTCATTCGATACAATATGGAAGATTGTATTGTATCACATTAACCTCAATCAAGAATAATGAAAGATGTTGACATAGATGAAAATAATCATCAAAACTATTTGAGAGAAATATCTCCCTTTTTCTTGAAATCATTTAAAAGTCACACTATTTGTCAAGAACACATTTAAAAATAGATTTTTGAATCAAAGTGTCCCATACCACTTTGAAACTTTTTAAAAGGAGTTTTAATTTCTAAACTTTAATGTCTATATAAATAAATCCTTAAAACAATTTTTAAAACATGGACATTAATGAAAAAGATTTAGAAGAATAAGTCTTTAAAACATTTAAAAATGGTATTTTAGTTAGAGATTCTAACCAAAAGAGCGAAACTTGAATACAAATAACTGAGGTAATCAAAACTTTGTAATATCATGAGAATAAAGGAATTCATGATATACTATGTCAAAGTACATTATATACACCACATATAAGTGATTTGGTGTATAACAACAAAGAAGTATCAATGGAATTTAAATTGAGATGAAATCTCTCATAAAGGTCGTATCCTTAGGTTAAGGATAAATCAACGACATAATTATGTGGAAAAATAAAAATACACTCAATATTATTGGATATTTAGTGTAAATCAATCAGATGACATTCACACATATTATTGTAAAAACAACACCAATGAATTGGATATTTAACTCAACAAATGGTGATTGAGTTAAAATTACTCTTATCAAGTTCATACCGATCACTTGAGAATTTATAAATGGAGTGATTATGTATATCAAAAGTATATCCACAGAAAGGGGAGTGGAAAATATGACATAAGAAAATGAATAGTAATTCCACACATAATCTCGGAGTAAAATAATCAATGAAGTTTGCTTAAAGCCGAATAATTGGAAATTGAAATTTCAAATTCCCTTATCCATTTGGTAACTTATGAAACATGCACCCATGAAATAAGGATCATACAATGATGATGTAAATACCCATAAATTAAAGTATATTACACAATGAATACAATCATGGGCAGTACACATACACCACATACAATAAATAAGTGGTGAACAATGGGATTCTCACAAAATTAAGAGTGAGATAAGAAACTCCTTACCACGTTAATCAACTGAGTATTATGGCCAAAAGTTAATAAACACCAAATGATTTACAGAATAACATGAATATAAAGAGAATCATGATAATGTATGTCAAATGTCAGTACACAATACACCACTTTCAATAATTTAGTGGCGAACAATGGAAATCTCACGGAATTGAAAGTGAGATAAGAAAATCCCTTTCTTTGTACTTTTTCCTTGGTCGATGATAGGTTTACCTCCTTTATAATGGTGAAATAATTGTTATTGAATTATACAAGAATCATTTACTTTAATATGATATCATATATGATCTTTTAACATTGATTTGTTAATAATATCTTAGAATTATCGTCATTTCGGGTGTTAACAGGTTCATTTTACTTTATATTCTTTGTTATGTGAGCCATATTTATTAATGAGATGTATATTATTAATATCCAGAATTATATCAAGTCCTTAGATACTATTTTTAAATCATCAAATTATAATTATACTTGAATGGATATGATGGAGAATGAATCTCATCGCGTTCGTGGAGACGGTAGTCCGTACATACACACGAGCGACAATATCATTCTTTTGATATTAAAATAATATATAATTGCATGTTATATCATATATAAAGAATAATTATCATGTTATATTTATTATTTACATGAGTTACACATCATTATTATACCCATCCAAATAATAATATATTGAATAACAATTACACCACGACGTGGAGACGGTAGGCCGTACGTACGCACGTATGGTGACATGTTATTCAAACGATGGATAGAAAACTGAATATGGTTGTACCATATTTATAATAACATCACAGTATATATATGATACTGGAGTTATTATTTTATAATGGAAATAACAAAGAAAGAGGAAGTGGAAGAAGAAAGGAACTTGAAAAGGGGTGGTGAAAACATTACCTCTTCTTCAGGTTCTTTCTTTTGATTTGATCAAAAGGGCTCCTTAGGTTGGCTTTCTGATCAAACTAAGGCCTCTAAGTTGTATTGAGGGAAGTTTAGATAGTAATTGGTCAGGGTTTGGCCGAACCAAAGGGCTTTGAAGGTGTGAAGAAATTAGAAGGAGGAGTACCCTTTTATAAGAGGGGTGAGGGGCACCTTTGGAAAAGCTAGAAATATTAATTTATAATAAATTCATATTCGGTTTATAATGGCTCCAAAGTTTATTATTTAAATTTTAAGGTGGGTATGGGTCAAAAACAACTCCAACAATATAATTTAGACAGTTTTGGGTCATTATATTAACCTTATCTTTAAGTATTAACTCTTAGTCAATTAGTTTCACTTTTACAATGTCTCTTTGTATTTTTATATTATATGGTTAATAAACTTACTATATACATCCAAGAGACCCACAAGTGGTCCATTAATGATTAATATATCATGATATAAGTCTCTTGGCCGAAACTTAGATTTTTAGGAATTTAATATCAATTAATAATATAATATTTGTTTTAAGAACACTTTTATGTCAATTTTGACACTATTCAATAGTTGATTTTTGTGAAACTCATAACAGATTTATTACTTCGAAAAAAGTCAATTAAATCAATCCTAATATGTCATATTATCCTAGAAAATTATTTTAATTCCTTAAAAGTTTCATATTTTATTTATTTGGGTATTTATAATATCAATTATTGTAATGTTTCACTATTAAAGTAATTAATTCATCATCATTGTGTCATAAATAAATTAAATTATTTAATGTCTAAAAATTATAAATAAAATATCATTATGTAGGAAATCTTTTTATATTTCTAATGAATATTTATAATCTAAAATCCAACATATATAACCCTATGTAACAATTGTTTTGTTAAAAGATATATGCTTGTGTCATTTTTGTATTTATTTTAACTTAATTAAAATAAAGTGTCATTATCACTTACAAGTGGATCCATGGGGTCCCAAAATCGACCCAAAGATTCCCATGGTCGACCCTGTATCAACAAATAGGGTTAAGACACGTTTTAGGGTAATTTAGTATTATTATAATATTATTTTGTAACCCTTGTTTACTGGATTTACCCTTTAACCATAGTAAATAAAATATTTACCGAAGTAATTATCCAAAACGATTAAAAATAAAATTTACCTATTTACACAATTTGAACATCCTGATTCCAAATATGGAATCCATTTTTCCAAATTCAAAACACATAAGTGGCAGAAATTAATTTAAAATTAATTCCCGTTGTTAAAATAAAAAGCGTGTTTTTAGAGATAATAACTATCAAAAGATTGTCACTTGTTTATATCTGGTTTAAATGTGAAATTATGTTCAATGACCCACATTGTATTACATGGTAAAAATATATTCTAAATATACTTTAAAACCACTCAAATTGATAATTTATCAATATTAATTATTTTTATTAAAAAAGTTGTTTTTAATTAAAATTTAGTAATTTTCACTATTCATCAAAATATGAAAGTTATCCGAAAAGTACCAAAATTTCACCCTAGGCTAATTTCGATATTCCGAATCCAAAAATGAAGTCCATTTTGAGAGATAGAATTTATAAAATTTCAAAAATTAGGTATTACTATTCATAACGGCTAGTTTGATTGGTTATGGTGTGTTAAAATCTCGAAGTTACGTACAATGCACGCCATTGCATTATTCGAAAGGAAACATACCGAGGAAGCTTGGGGTGTTACATTCTCCCATCCTTCAATAAATTGAGTCCTCGCAATTTTTAAAATTGTGCTTGGGAATATAATGGAAAGTCCCTCATCGGAAAAAGAGTCAATAAAACTATCACTTTAAAAGAAAGAAAGAGAGGTATAAGGGTCATCCAAGATAACTCATACTAGGATTCCATGTAGGAAAACATGGATATGGATGATAAAACAAGTGTCAAGTTCTGATGGAGAGGGATAGAAATCATGATCAGGAGAAAGTTAACAATAATAAAACCACAAACTTGTGTTGGGACAAACGACCATTAGTCTCCTAGTAGGAAAGTAAACAGACAACATTTTTTTAAGTTACATTACATAAGGACGAGGAATTAATTTATGATATTGACTAAGAAAATTATGAGATATACTTACATTTTAATTAGAGTTTCATTCTTTAATAAATTTCCACCACTAACTCAATTTTTTTTAAACGATGAGTATTCAAGAAGACTTGGTCACACTGGAAGAGCTAGAATAAACTTCTGTAGAATCACATGATCCATGAAGGATAAACTATATATTTACATTTTCTTTGAAGATTAATCAAAACCAAAATGGTTAGTGAATGATCTAATGATCCCCCAAAAGGATATTCCTTGAGATAAATATGGACTAATCTTAATTTCTAAATTTGAACCAACAATACCCCAAAGTAAAATAAAAACCATTCAATAATCAATTGTCCTTAAAATCCTTCAATATAATCCAAACTAATATTGAAACCCAAAACATAGAATAATTTGATTATGTAGTCTCCCATGTTAAATTGTATCTCCAAATGACATCAAATACTCTTAAAGTCACATACTTAAAAGTAATTAACATCATCACATATTCTTTGTTATAGGTCAATCATTTCCATAAATAACCCAAATCACAATAAATCCACAATAAAAACGTAGATAAAAATTCACCATTACTCTACAAATGAAACCCCATTTTATTCTATTTTCCTTGGGCATATAGTGTTCCCAACAAAGCAAACATCTTCCAAAATAACATTTATCACTTAATCACCAAATCATTTTTCTATACCAAGGGTATTCATTTCATAAGACATAAGAACCCAAATCATGTTATTATTGATCAATAAAATCATTTAATAAAAAAATAGTCACACTAACGAGGGACATCACGTAGTCCAGTGGTAGGCGATAAATCTCAATCGTACTTTGGTTGTGGGTTCGATTCCCACAGCTTTGTCCGACGCGACGGGTTGTCACACGGTCTACGTGTTGTCCTTTTTCAAAAACTATATTTTATAATATTACCAAAATGAGATAAATTCCTCAAAATACCATAACATAATTTAACCACAAATCTTATCTCATAACTTGCATTTTCATCCCAAATTATAATAACTTATAATTTCCTCAAACCCAATGATCATATAAGACCAAATGGTTATTTATAACTATATCCACAACAGAAAAGATAATTCTTCCTCAAATATCATTTTCACATAATAAATTGCAGGTTTACACATACAAGAGAAACTTATTCCAAAGTAATCCCATCAATAAAGAGCACTAACACTTTTAAACATTTCACCATCCATTTATTTCCACATAGGTTCTTCATCATATGTTCCTCGGGTTCCCACATTGCCTCTTCCATCTTATGATTTCTCCATAGATCTTTTACCAGACGAGTCATCCGGTTTCTCAACACTTGATCTTTGGTATAAAGAATTCTGATAGGCTCTCCACAATAAGATAGATCGGGTTCCAGTTATAATTCTTCATAGGTGAGTACATGCGTTGGGTCAGGCATGTATTTTGTCACTAGAGATATGTGGATCACAACATGAACTCTGGAGGGACTAGGTGGATTTTCCTTTTGGTAGAATGTGTTCATGTGTCACAATGGTACCTCATGAATTTTTCCAAGTCATTTACTTCCTTTACCCAAAAACTCCTCATCCATTTTGGATTATATCGATGGAAGCATCGATGCATCATAAAAAAATAGGTATTTATTATATATAATTTAGAGACATCGTCTTTAACATGTTTTTTTAGAAAAATTCTCACTGATTCATCTTCAAATATTTCAAAATAAGGTTTTGGTAAATCAGTTTTAGTATATCCCAAAATACATAAATATATAATTTGATACATATAGGCTGCTCGAAGGTCTCCCTCTTCTGCAGCATCTAGAAAATCATTTAGTGCATCGTAATTTTGAGATAAAGTGAATAATTTGAAAAGACCCTGATGGTACTTCCCATGCTTAGCGTGGTAAGAAAGTTGAGAGCACAACATTATCCCATATTCGGTACTTGATCCTTGAAATAATCGTGCAATTCTAGAGGTATTGGTTGTCTCATAAAGTTGTTTGCATGTAACTTGGACATTTGAAAAAGTTTCAACATCGTCTGCGCATGACTTCTAGATAATAATTGTAAGTAGTTCTTCAGGAAGAGAGAGAAGAGTTGTTCGTGATCTTGCTCCCTCCATGTTTCAACTAACAAAAGAAAATACAATTAGGGTTTTTGAATACTTATCTAATAATAATGTAAAAAAAATAGACATAATAGGATAATCTTGTAATTGAACAATATATCCTAACTTGGGGTACCCTATGTTAAAATCTAGGTTATCCAATATCTATTTGCCAACATATATTCTTAGGGTCATTTTTTTGTATTCCCTTAATAATGGTTTATACTAATCTTGTGAATTTACCAAAGCATATCCCCCGAGAGTGTCGTAACCAAGAGTGCAGCAAGACCCGTTGTCGTGCACCAGTTCCCGTTCGAGTCTAGCTCAAAGCGGTGTTTTTGGGTTTTACCCCTAGGTACATCTATGCCAGAGCCACCTCTACCTGCTCGTATCCAGACATGGATGTATTTCTTGGAAAACTCACAAAATATTTAAACATCCAAAATTCTAGGAATTTCTTCTATACTAATCCTCAAAGTTCATCTTAGGTCTACGTGCTCTAATCAGAGTTTATCTAAATCTAGATTCCATGGTTTGTACTAAACCTCCCTCTGATACCAACTGTAACGCCCCGACCCTAGTTACCTAGAGTCGGTTCATTATTACATAACATTGGCATGATCACGAGAAAGATCAAGTCTCGAAAGACCGATTAGTTTAGTATCCTTGGAATAACTAGATACATCCATAAATTATTACATTACATCATAAAAAAAATCTTGTCTTCATATCCCCTCATACTATCCCTGCAGGTCATTCATAAATTACTTCTTCATAATCCTGATAAAAATAAAACATTGAAAGGGGTGAGCTCAGATGCTCAGTAAGGATGACATTATATCAGAAGCTTTCATAAATAAGCATACACACTTAAGGCAGTTTATAACTAAAACAAAAGCCTTTTAAACTTGAACTTCTGCATAAAATGGAAAAGATAAAATAAAATAATGCCATTTACCTAATCACATGGATATTCTACTAGTCGAACAATCCCATGCATTATCAATAACCACTTTCATAATGATGGAATGCATAATGCCAGACTATCGTAACCACATAGCCAAGGCCTCGTGCGAAGACTACAAATAAGATTTTTCCAAGGCCTTGTGCCAAGACACTAGTTTGTCTCATGAGACCTACCGATGCATCGAGGAGCTATAGCGGGCTCCACCTGTCACTTATTAAGTCCAATGCATTCCTCATATGAACAGGTTTAAACATAACATAAACATTCGTATTAAAACTAGAATACGAAATGTCAATACTTTAATCACAAACCATGAATGGTATAAAAATAGCACATCCACATTCAAACATAACTCATTCGATACAATATGGAAGATTGTATTGTATCACATTAACCTCAATCAAGAATAATGAAGGATGTTGACATAGATGAAAATAATCATCAAAACTATTTGAGAGAAATATCTCCCTTTTTCTTGAAATCATTTAAAAGTCACACTATTTGTCAAGAAGACATTTAAAAATAGATTTTTGAATCAAAGTGTCCCATACCACTTTGAAACTTTTTAAAAGGAGTTTTAATATCTAAACTTTAATGTCCATATAAATAAATCCTTAAAAGAATTTTTAAAACATGGACATTAAGGAGAATGATTTAGAATAATAAGTCTTTAAAACATTTAAAAATGGTATTTTAGTTAGAGATTCTTACCAAAAGAGCGACACTTGAATACAAATAACTGAGGTAATCAAAACTTTGTATTATCATGAGAATAAATGAATTCATGATATACTATGTCAAAGTACATTATATACACCACATAAAAGTTATTTGGTTTATAACAACAAAGAAGTATCAATGGAATTTAAATTGAGATAACATCTCTCATAAAGGCGGTATCCTTAGGTTAAGGATAAATCAACGACATAATTATGTGTGAAAAATATAAATACACTCAATATTATTGGATATTTAGTGTAAATCAATCAGATGGCATTCACACATATTCTTGTAAAAACAACACCAATGAATTGGATATTTAACTCAACAAATGGGGATTGAGTTAAAATTAGTCTTATCAAGTTCATACCGATCACTTGAGAATTTATCAATGGAGTGATTATGTGTATCAAAAGTATATCCACAGAAAGGGGAGTGGAAAATATGACAAAAGAAAATGAATAGTAATTCCACACATAATCTCGGAGTAAAATAATCAATGAAGTTTGTGTAAAGCCGAATAATTGGAAATTGAAAATTCAAATTCCCTTATCCATTTGGTAACTTATGAAACATGCACCCATGAAATAAGGATCATAAAATGATGATGTAAATGCCCATAAATTAAAGTATATTACACAATGAATACAATCATGGGTAGTACACATACACCACATACAATAAATAAGTGGTGAACAATGGGATTCTCACAAAATTAAGAGTGAGATAAGAAACTGCTTACCACTTTAATCAACTGAGTCGTATGGCCAAAAGTTAATAAACACAAAATTATTTACATAATAACATGAATATAAAGAGAATAATGATAATTTATATCAAATGGCAGTACACAATACACCACTTTCAATAATTTAGTGGCGAACAATGGAAATCTCACAGAATTGAAAGTGAGATAAGAAAATCCCTTACTTTGTACTTTTTCCTTGGTCAACGGTAGGTTTACCTCCTGTATAATGGTGAAATAATTGTTATTGAATTATACAAGAATCATTTACTTTAATATGATATCATATATGATCTTTTAACATTGATTTGTTAATAATATCTTAGAATTATCGTCATTTCGGGTGTTAACGGGTTCATTTTACTTTATATTATTTGTTATGTGAGCCATATTTATTAATGAGATGTATATTATTAATATCCAGAATTATATCAAGTCCTTAGATACTATTTTTAAATCATCAAATTATAATTATACTTGAATGGATATGATGGAGAATGAATCTCATCGCGTTCGTGGAGACGGTAGTCCGTACATACGCACGAGCGACATTATCATTCTTTTGATATTAAAATAATATATAATTGGATGTTATATCATATATACAGAATCATTATCATGTTATATTTATTATTTACATGATTTAAACATAATTATTATACCCATCCAAATAATAATATATTGAATAACAATTACACCACGACGTGGAGACGGTAGGTCGTACGTACGCTTGTATGGTGACATGTTATTCAAACAATGGATAGAATACTGAATATGGTTGTACCATATTTATAATAACATCATAGTATATATATGATACTGGAGTTATTATTTTATAATGGTAATAACAATGAAAGGGGAAGTGGAAGAAGAATGGAACTTGAAAAGGGGTGGTGAAAACATTACCTCTTCTTCGGGTTCTTTCTTTTGATTTGATCAAAAGGGCTCCTTAGGTTGGCTTTCTGATCAAACTAAGGCCTCTAGGTTGTAGTGAGGGAAGTTGAGATAGTAATTGGGCAGGGGTTGGCCGAACCAAAGGGCTTTGAAGGTGTGAAGAAATGAGAAGGAGGAGTGCCCTTTTATAAGAGGGTTGAGGGGCACCTTTGGAAAAGCTAGAAATATTAATTTATAATAAATTCATATTCGGTTTATAATGGCTCCAAAGTTTATTATTTAGATTTTAAGGTGGGGATGAGTCGAAAAAAAACTCAACCAATAGAATTTAGATAGTTTTGGGTCATTATATTAACCTTATCTTTAAGTATTAACTCTTAGTTAATTAGTTTCACTTTTACAATGTCTCTTTGTATTTTTATATTATATGGTTAATAAACTTACTATATACATCCAAGCGACCCCCAAGTGGTCCAGTAATGATTAAACTATCATGATATAAGTCCCTTGGCCGAACCATAGATTTTTAGGAATTTAATATCAATTAATAATATAATATTTATTTTAAGAACTCTTTTATGTCAATTTTGACACTATTCAATAGTTGATTTTTGTGAAACTCATAATAGATTGATTACTTCGAAAAAAGTCAATTAAATCAATCCTAATATGTCATATTATCCTATAAAATTATTTTAATTCCCTAAAAGTTTCATATTATATTTATTTTGGTATTTATAATATCAATTATTGTAATGTTTCACTATTAAAGTAATTAATTCATCATCATTGTGTCATAAATAAATTAAATTATTTAATGTCTAAAAATTATAAATAAAATATAATTATGTATGAAATCTTTTTATCTTTCTAATTAATATTTATAATCTAAAATCCAACATATATAAACTTATGTAACAATTGTTTTGTTAAAAGATATATGCTTGTGTCATTTTTGTATTTATTTTAACTTAATTAACATAAAGTGTCATTAGCAATTACATGTGGATCCATGGGGTCCCAAAATCGACCCAAAGATGCCCATGGTAGACCGTGTATCAACCAATAGGGTTACGACACGTTTTAGAGTAATTTTGTATTATTAGAATATTATTTGTTAACCCTTGTTTACCGGATTTACCCTTTAACCATGGTAAATAAAATATTTACCGAAGTAATTATCCAAAACGATTAAAAATAAAATTTACCTATTTCACCAATTTGAACATCCTGATTCCAAATATGGAATCCATTTTTTCAAATTCAAAACACAGAAGTGGCAGAAATTAATTTAAAATTAATTCCCGTTGTTAAAACAAAAAGCGTGTTTTTTAGAGATAATAACTATCAAAAGATTGTCACTTGTTTATGTCTGGTTTAAATGAGAAATTATGTTCAATGACCCACATTTTATTACATGGTAAAAATATATTCTAAATATAATTTAAAACCACTCAAATTCATAATTTATCACTATTAATTATTTTTATTTAAAAAGTTGTTTTTAATTAAAATTTAGTAATTTTCACTATTCATCAAAATATGAAAGTTATCCGAAAAGTACCAAAATTTCACCCTAGGCTAATTTCGATATTCCGAATCCGAAAATGAAGTCCATTTTGAGAGATAGAATTTATAAAATTTCATAAAGTAGGTATTACTATTCATAACGGCTAGTTTGATTGGTTATGGTGTGTTAAAATATCGAAGTTACGTACAAGGCACGCCATTGCATTATTCGAAACGAAACATACCGAGGAAGCTTGGGGTGTTACACATAAGTTATAAAATAAGTTAACAAAATTTAATGGGAGTTGAGAGGGGTTAGAGGATATGAAGGGGTGGGGTTCGTGTGGGCCCCACCACCCTCATAACCTCCAAAGGGAGTTTGGGTGGTTACCCAACTTCCATCAAGAACAATACACTTAGAATAAAAATTGTAGAATAATAATAAATCAACTTCCACAATTTTTATCATCCACACTCGTGATAACGCAACTCCAGAACAGGAGTTCCTAAGCAATTACCGGCGTTGCGGTTCCATCGGTGCCCTCGGAACTCGATTCCGGGCACCGGTTCAAAAGTTAGAAATTCTCGCCCGTTCGTTCACTAAACGTACCCGAGCTAAAATTCGGATAGAAATCCCAGACACACCGGGCCTCGGAATCAAGTGCCGTCTGAAACCGCGTTCTTGTAAAATTCCAAAGAAAATTTAGAAAAAATTTACCTTGAATTTTACGGGTCTTTAAATTACCCCCACCTCAGGGCTTTACGTCCCCGTAAAGATACATCGAAAACTAGGGAAACAAATGAGGGTACTGAGCACGCATCTGAGAGTCCCGCTCCCAAGTGCTCTCCTGGAGGTTCCTGTGCTTCCATCTGATGCGCACTAGAGAAATCGACCGTCCACGTATGACCCACTCCTATCGATCCTCAATCTCCACTGGGACCTCTGCAAAAGTCACCCCCTCATCAACGTCAAGCTCCCCATGGTCAATGATGTGCTTCAGGTCGTGCACATATCTCCTCAACTGATATATGTGGAAGACGTCGTGCACCCGGTGCAACTGAGGTGGTAGAGCCAGGCGATAATCCACCTCGCCAATCCTGCTGAGGACCTGGAATGGTCCGATGAAGCGTGGAGACAACTTGCCGCCTCGGAAAAATCTCTATAATCCACGTCGATGTGAGACACGCAAGAAGACATGGTCGCCATCCGCGAACTCTAGTGGCCTCCGCCTCCTGTCAGCATAAGACTTCTGCTGGATCTGAGCTGAACTCATCCGCTACTGGATGATCTGGACTTTCTCTGGTCCTACAAGAGTTGCTATGATTTCTTCTTTGCCGATAAGAGAAATCTGGTCTCATCCCGTGGATGAACCACGTTCTTCGCCTAATACAGTCAATCTCGACATGGATGATACTAATCCATACCATGGATGACGTTTTAAGGCCTCGACGCTACTACCAAGAGATCCAACAGTTACTCTCGCCTCCAAGGGTTGAGTCACACTGTCGGCATCAGGGTGTGGTCATTGGGTCTCTTCCAGTAGGTATCTCAAAGTGATGGTCAAGTCAACGGTTTTTAAACCGGAACCTCTTAGTAAAAAAACAAAGAGAGGATATAAAGGTAAACGTCTGAAGAAATGTGTCTTTAATTACTACAGCTCAAGTACAAAGACACAAAACACCTACAAACAAACATCAACAACGCTAGTAGCATCATAAACAAAAGTCTCCAGGACTAGAGCTAGTCCCGCTCCTATTCATCTGCTCCCAGAGCTCAATGATCGTAGGCCTCAGCTGCCTGAAGCTGTGCTCTCCCATGTCCTCATGTCCCCTACGGTTGGGGTGGACCTCCTTGTGGTGGTGGTGGAAACACCCCGAAGCTTCATCCACCTCCAGCTGCACGGCCAGCTCCTCTGCCTCGCCCGCCTGCTCCCTGCAGACCGTCATGGTCGAACCTCTGCCAGGGAGGTCCCTCTACCGCCTGTTTTTCATCAGCAGGACGAGTCGGGCAGTCTCGAGCTATGTGACCTTGCCCGCCGCATGCGTAGCATTTCCTGCTCCTTGAGTAGCCGGGTCTCCTTCGTGTGCCCCGCACAACCGAATCATCACCCTGAGATTTCCCAACTGAAGGTCTGGCCCGCTTGGACCTCTGTGTCACCTGTCGACTGCCAGCTGCAGAATACTCCGCTACGTGTCGTCCTGCGGAGGGTCCTGCCGCTGGTGCCTGCTCGTCGAGGAAACTCTCTACTAAAAGGGCTCTCTCCAACACCTCTACCTACATTGGAATGTTGAGGGAGATCATTGAGGCCCTGATCTCATGCCTCAGTCCCTGCTCGAAGGTCCGGGCCCGGAAGAATGGATCTCGTACCATATCGGTGGAGTAGTGAGAGAGATCAGTGAATCTCGCCGAGTACTGGGCAACTGTCATGCTGCCCTACCGTAGTTGTAGTAGTTCCTGGATGCGCACCGCATGGAGGGTGGCTGGGATGAACTCCGAGCGGAAGATGCTCTCAAAGTCCGTCCAGAGGAGAGATGCCTCATCGTGCACCTGGAGCATCAAGCTCCACCATCGGCCTGCTGCCGCGTGCAGTAGACTCGCTGCGAGGATCACCATGAGGTCTGTTGGTTTCCTCACTAACCTGAAAACTCTCACCACTGCCTCCAGCCAGTCCTTGGCTGCCTGGGGGTCCATCTCCCCGCTGAACCTGGGCGGTCGCTGGCGCTGGAACTCATACAGTGCACTGAGGCGGCGTGCATCGTCAGCGGCTGGGGCTGGTAGCATCGGTGGCTCGGCGGGTATAGGTACCGCCGGTGCCACTGCTAACAAAGGGCCCTGCACCAAGGCCTCATAGCTCGGTGTGCTGTCATCACACTCGACTCTCGGAGCCCTAGCTGGCTGCCGTCATGGGGCGATCCTGAAAAGGAAACAGGTGCGCCATGGTCAGAACAGTATACCTGGTGAGATGATACAAAGTAATCACAAAGAAAACTTGAAACACACACGCAATCAATGTTTTCGTGCATTAAGTCGGAAATCAGAAGTCAGGGTCCTGGTGTACGGATACGTTGGCCGCTGCACCAACACTGGACTCCGTGGACTGATAACCACACCCAAAACGTTAAACACTATTTCTTCACATAGAAAAGATCAGAGTTCGCGGTAGAACCGAACTCCTCTGATACCCATTTGTCACGACCAGTTCTCGGGGCTCGTGTCGTGACTACCCCATGCCCGCCTTCCATAGGCCAGGGGCTGGAGACTAGCACCAAGGCGTAAATCCCGGTAAAAGGGGAAGGCATTGCCTTTGTAAGTAAACAAGCACCATAGAGTAAGCAAGAGGAAAATAAAACACTAAGTAAAAACAGAGTACAACTGTATGTGCGGAAAGTAAGTGGGCCAGTATAGAAACCCAAACTGAATGTAAAGTACAACTCGAAAGGGAAAACAGCAACTGAAAAGTAAAAGCCGCTACGCTGAGTTGTCCACTGGAAATCCCACCTGAAGGGTGGGTACTGATAGCTCCACTGCTCCTCGGGTCCCACTGTCTGCTCCGAGTACATCTCGCCCAGTGGTCCACCTCCAGATACCGTCCTTCTCTGCAAGCTTCAACCACGATCAACGCTGTCCGTCATCTGCAAACAACACAACGTAGTTCGGGAATAGCCTGTGCAGGGGTGAGTATAAGCTACTCAGTAGGGGCCCCGAGACCCCCGAAGGACTCCCAAAATCCACAAGGGATAAACCACAAAGGAAAGATACAATCACGAAGTAACAACCGACACTGCTTAGGTATATGCCCATATATATACCTAAGTCATCAATTCTCATTCGGCTCCAACATCCAAGCCCAAGTACAACCCAGTCCACACAGGAAAGTATACGTATTCCACACAGGAAAGTAAATCATAATCCATACAGGATAGCACAACACAATCCACACAAGAAAGAAAATAGGATTTCAGCTCACACAGGTATACTTCTTCGTAAAGTAAGAGAGATGATCAGATGTAATCACTGGTTCATTTTCTAGGACTCATGTAGGATTCATGCAATGTAGTCATCGTCGTCGAACCCACAGAGGATTCTGGAACAATTATCTCCCTCGTCGAACCCACAAAGGATTCCAGTAAGATAGTCTTCATCGTCGAACCCACATAGGATTCCAGCACGACAGTCTTCATCGTCGAACCCACATAGGATTCCAGTACGACAGTCTTCATCATCGAACCCACATAGGATTCCAGTACGACAGTCTTCATCGTCGAACACACATAGGATTCCAGTACGATAGTCTTCATCATCGAACCCACATAGGATTCAAGTACGATAGTCTTCATTGTCAAACCCACATAGGATTCCAGTACGATAGTCTTCATCGTCGAACCCACATAGGATTCCAGTACGATAGTCTTCATCGTCGAACCCACATAGGATTCCAGTACGATAGTCTTCATCGTCGAACCCACATAGGATTTCAGTACGATAGTCTTCATCGTCAAACCCACATAGAATTCCCGTACGATAGTCTTCATCGTCGAACCCACATAGGATTCCAGTACGATTGTCTTTATCATCATCGATGTAGCAGTCGCAGCCAGCTCTAGGGTTCCCACACACAGCAAGCTCGTTCGGGAGGGTCCGCTCCCTGAGCCGAGAGGCTGATACATCAACTGACACATAGTCTAGAGTTGATGTATCCAAAAGTTCTGTATCGTCAACAGGAACTCAACGTCGCAGACGGCGCGTCAATCGGACGCCCGGTCTGAGAGTTATTCGCCTTTTCGTCCCAGGGGCCCGGTTGGTTTTTAAGGAAAAACCAACCCGACCGTACTCCACCTGCATCCAAACCTCGGTCTGAGTATGCCAAAAGATCCGTCTCACTAAGAGGAACTCAACAAAGTCGACGACACGTCAATCGTACGTCCGAAGCTCAAGATATGAGTGTTTCCGCTCCGAGGGCCCAGTTGGTTTCGTGTACGAACCAACCCGGCCATACCGAAACTATTCAGAAACCTTGATTGCGATATACTGAAACAACCGTCTCGTTCCAAGGATCGTGTCGCCACTGACGGTGCATCGATCGGAGGTTCGTAGCCCGAGTTATGGGCAATTGAACCCAAACGGTCCGAAAACGGGGGTTTCAGGCCCGGACCGACCCGGGCCGAGACCCCCCCCCCCCCCCCCCCCCGATCGGCCCGGCCCGGCGCGAGCCGGCGCGATGGCACAGCCCGGCATGGCGGCGCGGCCCGGCGCGGGCCTGCGCGGTGGCGCGGGTAGGAGCGGGCATGCCGCATATGCGATGTGTCCCCCCCCCCTTTATTTTACTAACGGTGCGGCACTATGCCGTGCCTTTGATGAAAACGGCCCCCCATGTGGGGGCCCGCCGAAAATGACACAACCGGGGGTTTCTAACCCAAATTTCTCCAGATCCTGGTCGGCTTAAGGCCGACCGTTTTATTTCTTACGCGGGACCCTCGGGTCCCACCTTTTGGTCACCGGCGGCCGGCAAAGCCGGCTGCTTTTGCCGAACCGTCGCGGGTCTGCTGCGGCGGACTCCTCCGGCTACTCCGTCGTGGCCCCTTCGGTCACGGCTCGTTCTTGACCACCGGCAGCCAGTTTTCCGGCCACTCCTTCCAGCTATGTCGCGGCTCAAAGCCGCGGCCCTTGTTCGACTTGCGCGGCACGACGGTGCCGCATCCCTCCGCCGCGGCCCCACTCCGGCCGCGGTCTCTCCCGTCTTCAACGGCGCGGCGTGACAGTGCCACATTTATTCATCCCTTCCCATACCGTCCGTAATTTCTTCTTTTCCACGCGGTGCAACGACACCGCATTACCCCGCTCCAATCCGCAACAATTACAATCAATAAGGGAGGAAGGTCGGCCGTGTTTGTGCGGCCCGACCTCCTTCCGTTAATCCGATAACATGTGATTATTTAAAACAGTGAAGAACACCGGAAAAATATATTCAAGAACACCAATGAAAACCCTTACCTCGGTTTCAAGAACGGTGCACATCAACGAGCCGCAGAAGACGAGCGTCGCGGAGGTCGGGCGTCGCGGAAAAAGAACGTCGACGAAGAAGTTCGTCGTGGAAGAAGATGTCGTGGAAGAAGTTCTCCGTGTTCTTTGGTGGAGATGTTCTTCGTTGAAGATCGATGTTCATCGTCGGAGATCGATTGTTCTTCGCGTTCTTCGTCAAAGGGGGATGAAGAACTCAAGAACCTCCTTAGATTTTTCTCCAAAATCCCTCAAACAACCCATCACCCACCGAAACAAAATAAGTTCTCAACTTATTTTATTAACACAACAAGGGTTTTGAAATTCAAAACTCACATTAAACTTATTACATTAAAGTTATAAGTTATAACTTATGTTAAAAAAATTAATGGGAGTTGAGAGGGGTTAGAGGGTATGAAGGGGTGGGGTTCGTGTGGGCCCCACCACCCTCATAACATCCCAAGGGAGGTTGGGTGGTTACCCAACTTCCATCAAGAACTATACACTTAGAATTAAAATTGTAGAATAATAATAAATCAACTTCCACGATTTTTATCAACCACACCCGTGATAACGCAACTCCGGAACAGGAGTTCCTAAGAAATTTCCGGCATTGCGGTTCCATCGGTGCCCTCGGAATTCGATTCCGGGCACCGGTTCAAAAGTTAGAAATTCTCGCCCGTTCGTTCACTGAATGTACCGGAGCTAAACTTTGGATAGAAATTCCGGACACACCGGGCCTCGGAATCAAGTGCCGTCTGAAACTGCGTTCTAGTAAAATTCCAAAGAAAATTAAGAAAAAATTTCCCTTGAATTTGAAGGATCTTTACACTTTCATTTATCCATTCTTTGATCTTACACCCTCTTGTTCTTTTGTCTTCATATAAAGTCATAAGACTTAGAGAATTATTTCTCTATATTGATATCACATGAGACTATATCTTCTTATGATGATATAGTTTGGGAGAATAGTACCCTTCAGAGAAATAGTTGTAAACCAATAATGAATTGGTCAGTATTTATCTTTTAATTATATATGTAATATATAGTAGGTCTTTCTAAACATGTAAATTTGGATTCACACATGGAATCATTTTTATCCTATTTTTTCTCAGACTCAAGAGTTATCTCTCCATATATTCTCGTTGTTCCTAGGGAAAATATTTTTCTAAAAAATATCTTAGAATCATAAAATTCCATATTTTCAATATATTGTTCTTATATTGTGTTTTGAATTAATGACCACCAATGATCTGCATCCCCCGATAGAAGATAAACATTCATGATAATCATCAACTTTTAGTTACTTCCAAGATCAAGATATATCTTATATATGAAACTTATCCATTACTCTACTACAAATGGGTTTGAATTCCAATTGAACGATGGAGGTTTTTGTTACATAAAGTAGTATAACATTGTTAAATCACATTTTCTATTGGGATGCTCCATGCGAGTATGGTTATTACTCACAACCTGAGTTAGTTGTCTCAATATAGAAATAAGTTGCTCATCTCCAATTGCAGGTCCTTCTCCAACATCATTAACTTGCATAGGATGGAAATACCTACATGGAATATATGGGTTCATATTGTTTCCATTGCTTACAATAGGAGCCATTTCTAAACAATGGAATACACTAAATTAGGATATGAATCACAACACGCAATTTTATAATTATAAAAACACTTAACATAAACTGAAATATTTATGAATATCTAATCCTATAATCATAAACATTGTTTATTTTGGGAAATATTTACATTTAAATCATTCATAATGGTTTCTATAGAAAATGTAAATTATATTAATGCTATCCCACAATATTTTAAAACCAGGTTCACATTAAGGCTCATTGTTATATACAATATTACTATGAGTGAGTTCCAATTCACCTTGTAGAATTTTTTACCCCTAGGTACGTTTTTTCTATAACCACATCCACATTTAGTATCCTGATAAGGATGTATTTTTAGTAAGACCTACATAATCTATAACTTTCCAAGATTCTTGGATTTTCTTCTATGATCATCCTCAAATTCTATCATCGGGTTATGATGCCAAATCTATATATTATAAATGTAGTTTTCAAAGTTTCTAATAAACATTATTTAATACCAAATGTAAATACCCCATCCTCAGTAGCTCGGAGTTGGTTTATTAATTAATTACACTAGTACTAAGAACAAGCATTTGAATCTAAATAGACCTAATAGTTTAGTGTATTTGGAGAACTAGATACATGCATAAGTTTTACATAGCAATATGAAATGAAAAAAAAACATATAAACTCTATCTTAAACACCCATAAACTCTTAGATTAACCCTACAAGTCATTCAAAAAATATATATTCACAGCATGGTAAAAATAAAACATAAGAAAGTGGTGAGATAAAATAATCAGTATGGTTATGGAATATAGTGGAAGCTATCATAAACATAAATAATAATGAAAGTTGATTAACTAAAAGAAATTTCCACTTAAACATAATCTTGAGAATAATATGGTACGAATAAAATCTAAATAGATAATGCATTATTAATAATCACATGAGAATAATACTTAACAATGTATATTATGATAGTCAAATATTCACATGGACTATCAATTACTAATATCATAATGAAAAAATGCATAATTCTGGATATCTAAAACATACAGTTGACTCCACATCTATGAAATATTAAAATAAATGGTTGAGGACTTGGAAAAATCCATATATAAAAATAAATGGTCAAGGATTCCGCCATGTCCATATATGTTTTGTCTCATAAGACAAAAAGATGCATCAAGAGGCTATAGCAGGACCATCCCTTCACTTATTAAGGCCAATTCATTCCTCATATGAATGGGGTTAAATGTAAATAACATATACAACATAAATGCAAATAAATTTATATAATTAGTAAACATAATCACTAACCATTCTGATTAATATGGTTAATGGTATCAAGGTAACACTTATCGAGTCAATTGAACATAAATAATTTAATGAAATATGGTATATGATGTCCTAGAAGTTCAATCATAATTAATCATAATATTCAACAAATCTTATTGAAATAGATGAAAATACTCTAATAAAATCTTTGATGAAATCTTGAGAGAAATACAATCTTTTACTTTATGAAGAAGAGTTCTTTTTGAAAAATCATTTGTATATTTCATAAAATCTGATTGTAAACATGTATATCCTAGAAAATGAAAGGGAAGTAAATTTCAACTGTTGTTTTTGGCATAAATGATGTCTAATTGAAGTGAAAACAATTAGAAATATTGCTTAAGAAACATTTTAAATGTGCCTCTTTAGTGTGGTTTGATTGAAAATATAAAAGTGTGTTTAAATAAGAACAAGGATTAATTGTTTACATAAAACCATAAAATAACTTATTTATTTCTTCATGAAAAACAAAGTTCTTTTAGAAAGATGTTGGTTCCTCAAAATATATTATGTAGTGTACTTTAAAATGGGTAAGAAATATGAAATTTCTCTTTAATTGGGCTTCCTTGTGAGGAATAATTGATTAGGGAACCTTGTAAAACATGTATCTCCCTTCAAAGAAAGATGAATTGATATAGATATATGATTTTGGAAAATATATAAAAAATTATAATAATTATATAAAAATAATGAATAATTACATTGGGTTGAAGATAGATAAAGCATAACTCGAATGAAAAATGGTGGTTCGGGAAGAAACCCTTACCTTTTGTCTGAAAGTGTTCACACATTGTTCATAATATCCTAGATAAATAAATTTGATTCATTAATAATTTAATTTAGAACATATTAAATATGTATTTTATTTTTTATAATTTTATTAATTCAATTTATGTTCTTTTTTTGGAGTTATAAGATTCAATTTCATCATTCGTAAGTGTTTGTTTCCTTGGTTTTCCCTATTGGTTCACTTACATATAGGTATAAAAGGTCATTTGAAATGGTAATAATTACCATGAATTGATATTATATGTTATTAATGAACATATAGAATATTTAATGTCTTTATATATCATTTTTTCAAATATTAGGATGATTCATTTGATAAAACGTTAATGATAACTTTTTGGATTATTTTTCCATTTTTTGATCATCACGAACTAGTTTCATTTTATTAATTAATATATATATATATTGGTTATATAACATTATATAAGTTTTAATATATATTATAATATTTATTAACAATAAAAATGGTTTTATGACTATCCTTTTAGGTGGTATTAGAAAATGACAAAATAATCATCCACGAAGTAGGTGAATCAATAGCTCAAAGATGGAGTTTTCAATTTTCAAAAAAATAGGGGAAGAGAAAATAATTGGTGGTGGATATCCCATTATCATAACAACATTATAGTATATATAACATAATATAGTTATTATGCATTTGTGGATACATAAGTTAAGGGAATGATAAAAATAGAAAATAAATTGAAACAAAATTAAAAGAACAAAAGGGGATTTACCTCCTGAATTATTCTTCTTGAGAACCTCATTAATGAACGTTGAAATGGTATTTTGAAGACACAAGAAAGAATAGAACGTGGGGGAGATGTTTGGTTGAGTAAATGGGGAGAATATAAGAAAGATTTGAGTTTTTAAAGTACTTAATATAAGAGGTGGTGAGGGGTGGCATTTATTATAGAGGAGAGGGGTGTTTTTTAATTTTTTTTATTATTTTGGCTCAAGACAAGAAATAGTATTGATTACTATGACTTAATTGAGTAAATAGTTCATGTGAGTTTGAACCAATGGTGCCTATAACATCTATACATCATCCATGACTTGATAATTCATGTATTTAGTTACTACCATAAATTATTGTATTTCACTATTTAGAAAATATTCTACTATTTTAGAAAAATCCAAAAAAAATTAACCCTAACCATTTTTTGACTTGTAGAATTCAAAAATAGACTCCATTTTATGAAAAAAATCTAAATATCTAAAATTTTCATTTACTCAAAAAATAATGATTTTAATATTATAATTGATTTTAGGAAACATTAAAAAAATAATTAATATCCCATAAAACTAAATTATAACAATAAGATAACAAAATATTAATTTATTAATTTATTTTATCAAAATAAATTTTGTTTTAGATAATTATTTAAATTAAAAAATTTCAAATGAACATTTATGTTTTACAAAAATACCGACAATTAATTTATAATTATTAAAACATTTATTTACTTATTCCATGAAATAAATATACTATATTTTTATTTATGATACACATAAATTTCATTTATACTTTTATAGGTGGTGTTACTATTTTATTGAACATATTATTACTCTTAATGGTCACATTGTTGTTCCAACTGACATATTTAATAGTATATTATGGTTTTGAACATGGTGTTTCTTGAAGTGTATATTATCAAATATACTAAATTTTAAGAGGAATACCATAAAATATTGGGTTGTTACATTCTACCGTCATTTAAAAAAATCCCTGAAAATTTCATTAATTTAACCTCAAAAAAATATTTGAGTTATTCGTCATCATAATTTATTCTAGTTATCATGTAGCCTCTTCAATTTCATGATTTTTTCAAAGTAGCTTTACCAGCCGAGTTGTCTGATTCCTCAACACCTGCTCTTTAGTATCCAGAATCCAGATAGGCTATTGACAGTAAGAAAATTCATGTTCAAATTATATTCCATCAAAATTGAGGACATTTGTCAGGTCTGGAATATACATCGTTAACAAAGTGTTAGGAATAGATTATGTACTTTAGAAAGGCTAGGTGGCATCACTAAATGACAATCCACATCTCCAATTCTCTCTATGATTCCAAAAGGTCCAACGTACCTAGGTCTCAGTTTTCTTTTCTTTCCAAATCATATGACAGACTTTCATGGAGATACCTTCAGAAAAACATGATCACCCACTTGAAACTCAACATTCTTTATCTAGTTTTCAGTATAATTATTTTTCCTACTTTGAGAAGCATTAATATGTGTTTTAATAGTCTTTATATTTTCTATTGATTCCTCCACAATCTATGGGACTACAAACTTCCTTTCATCAACTTTATCCCAAAAATTAGGTGTATGAAATATTTCTCCATACAATGATTTATATGGTGCCATTTTAATACTAAAATTGAAACTATTATTGTAGTAAAATTTTTACAAAGATAAATAATGATCCTACAAACAATGAAAGTCATTTGAGAATTATATTAACATGTCATATAATGTTTGAATGGTCCTATCAGACATCCCATCTGTTTGAGGGTGATAAGATCTCCTTAAATGAATATTAGTATCCAAATATTTCTAGAGACTTTTCCAAAATATGGATGTCAATCATGGATCACAATCAGACATATTTTAAAGAGTATCATCATAATTATTTAAAAATTAATTAAAATAGATTCATACAAGGCACTCTAGTGGAAAATAATACCTTATAGGGAGGAAATGTGAATATTTTGTAAGTCGATCAATAATTACCCATATTGCATAATTCTTTCCAAAAACATTCAGTAGTCTGGTGATAAAATCCCTAGTAATGTCATCAAATTTCCATGTAAGAATGATAAGAGGTTCCATGACTCCTCTAGGATGTTTTCTTTCATCTTTCACTTTTCTAAGCCCTAAACATCTTGATACATAATAAACAATTTCCTGCTTCATATTATCCCACCAAAAATGTTCCTTCAAATATCTATATATCTTAATGATGCCAAGTTATATAAAGAAATTTAAGCTATGGGAATCATCCAATAACTCCCTTTTTAACTTGTATATATAGTCAACACAAATCCACTTCCCAAATTTCATAATTCCATCCCCATACACAAAGTCTTCCAACTTTCCATCATTCACAAATTTAATTTTCCTTTGAAAAATTTCATCATTAAACTGAGAAATTTTAATCCTTCTCAAAAATATGGTTGGTAAACAAATTGAAAAGTTTATAAAGTTTCTCTTTCCTTGATAATTCCCATATCCACATTTTCTAGATCCATGTACATAGGATCCTTGTAAAACCTAATTTTATTTAGGAGTCAATGATCATTCATGATCAAGGCATATTGAACCTAATTCACCTTCCCTATGTGGTAGTGTATTGAACAATCAAAATCATTGAGTAGGTTGAGCCATCACCTTTGCCTCATGTTGAGTTATTTATAGGAAAAGTTATATTTCTAGCACTTTTTATCTATATATATCTCACAATTATTACCATAGAGATGGTGTCTCCATATCTTCTGAGAAAATATTACAATTGCTAACTCAATGTCATTATTTGAATAGTTCTATTTATGAGTTTTTAACTACCTTAAAACATTGGAAGCAACTCTATCATTCTTCATAAGGAAACAATAATTTTATTTCTTTCAAGCATAACTATAAATAACAAGTATACCATTTTATGATGGAAGAGTCAACATAAAATCATTAACTAATATAATATTCAATTATTTGAAACATTCTTCACATTATTTTATCTATATGAACTTAACCCTTTTATGAGTAAGATTGGATAAAGTGTTATCTAATATGGAAAATTTATGAATGAAACACCGATAGTAACCAATTAAACCAATGAAACTATATACCTCAGTTATGTTCATTGGTGTAGGCCATTTCTGGACTACGTTTTTCTTCATAAGATCAACTGAGATTTCATCCTTAGATACAATATGGCAAGAAAAGAAATGGTTTGAAGCTAGAAATAACACTTTCTACACTTCCCATATAATACTTTTCTTCAAAGAATATCTAGAATAACCCAAAAGTAGTTCTCATAGACCTCTTAGATTTTGGATTATATCAAGATATCATCAATGAATACCACAAATAATCATAAAGATATTCCTTGAACACTATGATCCTTATATCCATAAAAAAGGTAAATTAGTCATTCTAAATGGAATTTCGGTAAATTGGTAATGTACAAAACTAGTTCATAATTCTATCTTAATAATATCTTTCTAACTCACATGAAATTGACAATATCCATATTGAAGGTTAATCATCAAAACATATTGAACTCTGTGGGGTTGATCAAATAAATCATCAATGGGAGGAAAATTATACTTATTCCTTATTCTAATAGCATTGATTTTTCTATATTAAATGCACAACCACATTGATCCATCTTCCTTTGTGACAAAGAGAACTGGGGATCCCCATGTAAAAACACTTGGGTGAATAAATCCTTTATTACTCATCTTGTATTGTGGTTTCTTTAGATCGACTAATTCCATAGTTTCCATTCTATAAGGAGTATTTGATATTGGCCTTTCATGAGGTATTAAATAAATAGAAAACTCAACTTCCCACTATATAGGATGTTTAGGTAAATCCATTGGACATAAATCAATTTATTACTATAAAATATCAAAGTCCTCAATTTTATGATTTCCTTACTCATCCATATATGATGTTTTCTGTTCATCCATAAAAATATAATTTAGAAGAGCTATTGGATATGAATCCAAATATTAATCATATGATCATGTATCCACTCAAAAGATGATAAATTCCATACCTTCAAAATGAATAATAATTTTCTTCTCTTTTTATGAAATTAGTGGATTATATTTTGAAAAATATCCCATACAATGAATTCTATCAAAGTAAATCACAGTCATAATGATAAACTCAATAATTAGACCATGTTTATGTGAAATAATAGGAACTACTTGACACATATTTGTTTTATAAATGTTTCCACTTTGAGTCTCTACTAACAACTCCCTTATTATGGTGAATTGGAAATATATATTTTCTAAAGAAAACTGAGAAGATATAAAGTAATTTGATGATCCAAAATAAAATAAAGATTTAGATAAATTTTAGTATATGATTAAAAAACTAGCCTCCACATCATTAGGAAATTCAACCTCTGATATTGTGATTTTATAAGATTTTCCTGGATTATGTGACCTTTTCTAAGGTACGTTTCATTGATGCTTTGGAAAATCATTTTGATAGTTTCTCATCTCCCTAAAATTGTACCATTTAACATTGGTAAATTATTTCCTGCCTTTAAAATTATAAGAATGATGGACTTTCTCACCAAAGATGTAGAAAAATATTTTTCCTTTTAATAAATTTCAAAGGTGATTCTTTCCAAAAGTTTCACACTTTTGAATATTCCCGTTTTTATTCTTTTATTTATCAATTATTTACAATTCCACTGACTTGTTCTATTTTTCCCCTTAATTTCATAAAACCTATAGATTTATTTCTATATCATGATATCACAAGAGACTATATCTTCATTTGATGAGAATGATTGGGATACTAGTGCCCTTTGGAGAAATCGTTTTAACCCATTAATTAATTGATCAATATTTCTCTATGGATTACTTACATAATCTATTAAATTTCATTCTAACCTTGTAATATTGGATTCATACATGGAAATTTGTTCATCATCTTTTTGCTCTCAGACTCAAAAAGTTTATCTTCATATCTTCTCATAGATCATGAGGGGAATATTTTTCTAAGAAAATTTATTTAAAATCCTTACATTCCATAATTTCAATTTCATTGTCCTCTATTGTGTTTATAATTAACAACCACTATTAATATATATCACCAGATAGATGATAAACTACCATGATAACCTTATTGATTTCATTACTTCCCAATGTAAGAAATATATTTTCAATGGAACTTATCTACTACTCCTCTAAAAATGGGTTTGCAGTCCTACTGAATAATGAAGTTTGTTGTTAAATAAATATGTCTAAAATTGTTACATCGTGTTATGGATCAGGTTCCTCTATATGAGTAAGGTTATTACTCATAACCTGAATAAGTTATCTGAATAAAGTTATAATTTTCTCATCTATAGTTTCATCTCCTTATCTATCATCATTATCTTGTATAGGATGTAAATCTCTTCATGGAATGCGTGCATTGATATCGTTTCCATTCCTTTTACTATGTGCCATTTCTAAACAATGGAATACAAAAAATTAGGATTGTAATCATAATTAATAATTTTTAACTAGAAAAAAAGATAACATAAATTGAAATATTTATGCCTTGATAATCACATTATAATAAACATGGATTCTTTGGGGACATATTTATTTTTAAATCCATCATAATGGTTTGTAATAAAAATGTAAATTATCCTAAGAATATTCCTTGGGAGTGTGAAATCAGGTTTTCAAAAAGTTTCATTTTCATATTCCATGTTATTTTGAGTTATTCCCAATACACTTTGTTAATGTTTTTACCCCTGTGTATATTTGTTCCAAAACTACATCCCCTTATAGTATCTAAATATAGATGTATTTCGAGGAAGAACCACATAATTGTACCTTACCGAAATTATAGGATGTCATTCTATGATTATCCTCATTTTTTATCATAAGGTTATGTTTCCTTATCTGTGTTTACTAAATCGAGTTTCCAAATATTCTATTAAACTAGCATTGAAACCAATTGTAAAGACCCTAACCCAAGTAGCCCGGAGTCGATGTGTTACTTAATTACCTTGGTATTAAGAAACAAATTTGGATACCAAATGGCGGAATAGATTATTATAATTATAAAACAATATATATATATATATATATAATTTTTACATTACTACTTGAATGGAAGAATAATATATTAACTCTAATGGAAACACCCATAAACTCCTAGATTATCCCTACAAACCTTTCAAAAAATACATCTTCGCATCCTGGTGAAAAATAAAACATAAGAAAGGGGTGATCATAGATGATCAGTATGGGTAATAAATATAGACAAATCTATCATAAAAATAAATAAAAAGTTTTAGTCATTAACTAAAAACACATTCAATTAAAACACAATCTTGATCATAATATAGAAGGAATGAATGATGAATCAATAATGACTTATAAATAATCACATGAGAATTATACTTAAACATGAATATTATTCTAGTAAAATAATCACATGGATTATCAATTAATAATATCATAGTGAAGGAATTAATAATTCCAGACACCTAAAACATAAAATTGAGGCCTCATAAAAGAAATTTTAAAATAAATTGTTAATACCTCACATAAATCTATATCTGAAAATAAATGGGTAAGGCTTCAGCCATGTTCATAGTTGTTTCGTCTCATGATACCTTTCAATTTATTGAGGAGATATAACAGGCCCCTAAAATAAAATACTATATCAAATTCATTCATCATATAAAAGAGGTAAAACATAAAGAATATATTTAAATTAAATGTAAATAACTTTCCATAATCAATAAGCATAATCACTAACCATTCTTAGTAATATGGTGAATGGTATCTAGATAGAAGATCAAAAATCAACTGATTATAAACCATTTAAAAAAATATGGTAGATGATATTATATAATATCCATCCCAACTAAGCATAATATTCAATAAATGTTTTAAAATGGATTAAAATACTCTAATTAAATCATCGAGGAATTCTTGAGAGAAATACCCTTTTTACTTTGCAAAGAAGATTTATTTTGGAAAAATCATTTGTATTTATCACAAAATTAGATTGTAAAAATGTATATTCTATAAAATAAAAGGGTAGTAAAATTAAATTATGTTTTCAGGATAAATTATTTTCAACTGAAGTCATAACATTTAAAAGGGGTTTTTATAAAACATTAGAATTGGGCCACTTCAGTGCAGTTTGATGTAAAATATAAAAGAGGCTTTAATGAAGAAAAAAGATTAATTGTTTAAATAAAACCAAAAAAATGATAATATAGTTTTTCATGATAAAATGTGTCATTTTATAAAAAACAAATTTCAAATAGATTATTTAGTGTACTTGAAAATGGTTAAGAAATCTGAATGTTCCCTTTAATCGGGCTTTCTTATCAGGAAGAATTGAGAAGGGAATCTTGTAAAACATGTATTTCCCATAAAATAATAATGAAATAATATTTACACATGAGTTCTGAACATATTAATAGAAATTAGAATAATTATATAAAAATTATGAATAATGAAATTGGTGTAAAGAGAGAGAAATCTAAACTCGAATGAAAAATAGTGGTTCGGGAAGAAACCCTTACATTATGTATGAATGTGTTCTTCAATTGGCCTTAATATCATGGATAATGATCTTATATTTATTGATATTTTAACTAAAACCTAATAAATTGTTTTTTTGATTTATTATAATTTTTTTAAGTTCATTTTTGGTATTTTTTATGAGTTATAAGATTCAATTTCTTCATTCAGAAGTTTTCATTTCCTTGGTTGTCTCGTTTGGTTCACTTGTATTCATGTACGGAAGATCCTATGTACCGGGAATAATAATATATAATCATAATTATATGCTATTAATTAACATAAAAATTATTTACCAGTCTTATATATCCCTTTTTTCATATATGATGATGATTACTTTGATAAAAAGTTCATGATAACAATTCAGATTATTTTGGCATTTTTTTATCATCAAACCCTAGGTTTGTTTATTAAATAATATTATATATATATAATGGTTATAAAACACTAAATATGTTTTAATATATATATATATACATATATATATATATATATTATAATATGGTTTAATCATAAATTTTTTTATGACCAGACTTGAAGGAGGTATTAGAAAATGAAATAATCATCATCTATGAAGGTGGTGAATCGACACCTCATGGACGACGTTTTCATTTTCTAGAACACAAAATATAAAGTGAAAATAATTGATGGTGGAATTATGATTATCATAATAAAACTAAAATATATATATGATAGTGGAGTTATCGATAATTTTTTTATAGACGAGTTATTGGAAGGATAAGAATAAAAAATATATTGAAAGAAAATCAAAAGAAAGAAAGGGGATTTGCCTCTTGAATTCTTCTCCTTGAGAACCAATATAAGGAAACTGAAATGGTATTTTGGTTAGACCTTAAAGACTATATCATTGGGGAGAGGTTTAGGAAAGTAAATGGGAATAATATAAGAAATATTCAAGGCTTCATAGGTCTGATGGAAAGGGGTGGTATTTATTGTGGAAGAGAGGGTGTTGTTTTAATTCATTTGTTTATTATTTTGGATCAAGAAAAAGAATAGTATTGATTCTGGTGAATAAATATAGTAACAAGTGCATGTGAGTTTTAACCAATGGTGCCTATATCTTCCATACATCATCAATGACTCGATAATTCATGTAATTTTCAAATACCATAAATTATTATATTTCACAATTCACCAAAAAATTAACTATTTTAGAAAAATCCTCAAAATTTACCCTCACCATTTATATATGTGTAGAATTCAAAAATGGACACCATTTTAAGAAATTAATTTCATAAATATTTGAAATTTAATTTATAATTAAAATTATCATTTACTTGAAAGCACTAATTTTAATATTATAACAGATTTTATGACACTTCCAAAAATTAACTAAGGTCTAATAAAATTATCATATAATCAATCATAAGACCAAAAAATATTAATTTACGAATTTATTTTTGGAAAATAAATTTTATTTTAAATAATTATTCTAATTATAAAATTTCAAATAAACATTTAGGTTTCACAAAAATACCAACACTTAATTTATCATTTTTAAAACATTTAATTACATATTCCAGGATATAAATATACCATATTTTCATTTATATGATATATAAATTTTATTTATACTTTCATAGTTGAATTAAATATTCAATTGTTCATATTACTATTCCAAATAGTCACATTACTATTCCAACAGTCCTATTTAATAGCATATTACTGTTTTAAAATTAGTGCGGCGTGGAGCATAAAATATTGAAGATATTAAATTTTAAAAAATCATACCATGAAATATTGGGGTGTTACACATCATAAGTCAAGTGGATACAAATTATATTAACATAAAATGAGATAAGAATATAGAGGAAATCATACCATTGAATGATATTTGGGAAAATATTTGTGTTATCATGAATCCTTAACCCTTCATTTTAACCCTAATAACTCATTTTATCTTAATCTGACGTGATGTGTTTTTACCATGGTTAATATTCATTATTAAATAAAATTAAGTTGAAATAATTGCCTAATATTAATTATTATGATTCAAAATATGTATTACATTTTAACTAGTTTAATTTAAAAAAGTGTTAGGTATTACTTTTTATATAATTTGACATATCATAATTAAAAAATATTTTTATAAAAATGCTCACTTTATAATAATAATGATTTTATAATAAAATAATTGATAATTCTGATTCACATGGAATTAATTATATTATGTGAAATAAACAAAATTCTTATTTTTATTTTAAATGAAACAAAAACTGAAATGAACATTGAAATTTTTTTATTAATATATAACATTATAAAATAATTTTTTGGCTAAAGACATTAATTAGATTTCCATAATGATAAATATATATTTATATGTTAAATTTTTTTAAATGTAATCTATTACTTATTAAATATAAATTTTATCTATAAAGTAGGTTTCACATAATTCAACTCATTCTTATATCATGTTAATGTCATAAAAGTGACAATATTTTTCATGATTCATACAAAAAGAAACTACTTCTCAAAAATCTCAAAAATTCACCCTAAAATAATTTTGAAAAAATAAATTCAAAAAATAAATTAATTTAATCAAGTTAAAATTATATATTTTAATAATTTATTTTTTAATAACATTATTGAATAATGTTATGTGCATTATATTTTAATTTCTTTAGAATGAGAAAACATACATACAATAATTGAATCTCGGGTGTTGAATTCTTCCCCATTGCATATATTCACCCTTTAAATTTCAATAATTACATCTTGTAAAAAATTTGGTATTTATTAAAAATAAAATCCCCAAATTCAAATGTTTCCTCTTTTATCATCTAATTTATCAAATGTACCTTTACTGTTTGAGTCATATGATTTATCAACACTTTATTCTCTAGTATTAATAATTTTTACAGTATCTTCATAATAAGATAGATTATAATCCAAATATATTTATTCATAGATGGGTATCTATATTTGGTTTGGAATATGCCTCCTTGGTTAAGAGATATAGGCCAGATTTTGATCCCTAGAGAGACTGGGTGGCATTTCCAAACTGTAATCCATAACTCCAATTCACTCCAAAATATCATAATTCCCAATGTATGAGTCACATAGTTTCCCTTTCATTATAATCCTTATAAATGTTAGTGTTGGTTCCCTAGAACCAAATTTTATGTAATTAATTATTACATGTATTTTTTTCTAGAATATTAAAGATTTCTCTTATGACATCTTGATTATTTCATTGAATGTCGTAATATGTGGTAGTTTCCTAAGAATATCTATCACATTTAAAGGTCATATAATTCCCCTCTATGTTGAGAACCTGGAGGTTCCATGACAGTATTCATGAATATACATATTTTGTATCCAAATTATTTCATTTTATGGGACACTAATGATACAATCTATTATGGGTTGAGTCTCATAAGACATTGAGGGACTCGTTGGTGGTGTGAAACCTTCAAAACATCCGGAGCATGATATAATGATAACGATACATACCAAAATAAAATCAACTTTTATATCTTTTATATGATGTTCCTATTTGCATACATGTGTATTGATCATTATAGTTTATGATTTTCATAAATGTATACTATTAGTTCTGAAAACTGATTTATTGATTAAAATCATGGTGACATATGATCATGGTGATGTTGGATACATTGGGTGTGTCATGAGTAATGTTTCATTAATGGATAATGTGAGGAATGATTTATCTATTTTTTCCCTTGAAAGTAATTGATATCCCCTACCATTTTATGGGAATGGAATTATCTAGATAAATCCATTGCCATTGTGCTCTATGAGAATGATAATTTTTATAATTTCAAGTAAATGGGAATCAATAACATATATTAATGACACCAATTTGAAGCCTTCATGCTTTGAGATGTCATGAAAAAATATTTATATTACACATTGATCATTTGTGGGAAGTTTTATGTCATTATGGCATTAACTTATTTCTATATGGGTTCCTTCTCTTCATGATAGATGATAATCTTGGATATTATAAATTGCCACCTATTTCCACTAATAAATAGGCCAAGAGAGTCAAAAACTAACTATATCTGCAATCTTAGTTAAATTCAATGTTTAATTTCAAAAGGATGAAAAAATATTATCCCTACTTTGTTGTTTAATATTTATTTGAGTTTGGTTTATCCCCAATATATGATCAATATAAATTCAAATGATGATGTGAGTCAATAAAAAAATATTTTTTTAAAGGCTTGAAAAATATAATATTAATTATATTTATTGAATAATAATGAAGTTCTATTTGTTTATTAAACAAATATCCATAATTTGTGGTTTAGTAAATGTTGTGGAGGATAAGAAAACCATATTTAATTTCCTTATTGGAAATGATGTAAATAATATTTATTTATTCTATAATGATTCACTAGTCATGTAAATAATTATTATATTATTATTAAGTCATGTGGTTCACTAATAAATAAGTAATTGGAAAAGGGATAATATAAAAATAGGTAAACTTAAACATTCCATAATATATATCTATTTATATATATATTTTTAGTGAGTTTAATTATAAAAAAATTGATAGTATCTCTATAAAAATATTGAGAGAGTTATATAGATCAATAATGTTCTCTATCCTTCTACTCTCTATAAACATCAAAAGAACACCACGAATTCATTACACTCAATGAAAATCCTATCATGATAAACTAAAAATGATGAAAGTGATCTGGATCGACCATGATATAACCTAGAGATTATATGGTAACATTTTGTGACTGTGGTTTGTGTGTGTATCATCACTAAAAATATTTTGTACATGGATCTTTCATTTCAAAGATGGTATGATGAGATCGAGTCAATTGGATATTCAATGAAGTATTTATTTCATGTTCTGTAAATTCTATATCTATTTATGAATTAATTATAAATTACATGTGATGATCCTCCTCTTCTGTTTTTGGGGTTAATGTAAATTAATCTTTGAATTAATTCTACTAGTAATTATATTTTTGTTTTTTCATCTTATATTATTCAATTATTATGAAAAAATATGAGGTGTATATACTCAACATGCACTTCCACTAGACCAGAAACCTAATATTTGTTTCAAATGGATCACATGGATAATTTATCATTATTTA
This sequence comes from Viscum album, assembly GCA_963277665.1. NCBI lineage: Eukaryota > Viridiplantae > Streptophyta > Magnoliopsida > Santalales > Viscaceae > Viscum > Viscum album. The sequence continues at coordinate 133,327,268 of OY728150.1, forward strand.
TTAATTGTTTAATTAATGGCATAAGATTACAATTTCATTTACTTTAGATATACGCATTCTTGTTATCTAATCACTATTCTGTCTTCCCTTTCTTCATTATCTCTCATATAATCAATAAAAATGTTAAATTAAAATAAATAAACATCTGAATGATTCATATAGATATGCCTATAATTATTGCATGATATCACAATACTACATGCCATGTACTTCACTACATATCATTTAACAGTGTATCTTTCATGTATCATGAAATGTTATTGGATCAGGCAGATGATATCAAATCTGATCCAATAAAATTTGATATATTTAAATATATACCATAAGGTATTTGATTTGAAGAAATACACACCATTTAAGTCATGTACATTGTGTTTAGTACTTTTTTTGTCGTGGTGGAGAACATGGGGGGTCCTGGAATTTTATGTACCTATTAGACAACATGGGGACTAACAAACTATGGATATTTGAGGATGCATGTCATGTAAGAATATTATACTCCATGTACATCACACATGTCCATAGTATGGAAACATTCCCACTAACTCATAATTTATCACAAAAGAGAAGAAGATAGAATGTGTCATGTTACTTAAAAACACATTTTGTAGTCCAATACAAATAGTGTTAATAATTTGATATGGAGAAAAAATAAATTATTTTATTAAAACTATCCACATGTGTTCCATGTGTATTTTATTTGAATGTGCACTCCTTGTAATAGTATTATTGATTATATAATTTTTTTTCATGTTGGATTCTAAAATTACAAGGTGTGTATGTTCTTTTCATACAGTTTTCTTTATGCATGTAAAGGGTACCACATATTGTACAATTAAAATGATTTTTTTGTGTCATTTGATTAAAAATACGCCCCATTTAATTACCTTTCATGAAATGTGTGTTTTATTCTAAGGGAATAAAAAAATTAGTATCATGGTAGGTAGTTTTGATGAGTACATGTCATTACTACCAAGTACACTTGAGCGCATTATTAATTTTAAATTAAATTAATTTTTTTAATTTATTTAAAAATTATGGATGATGGTAACTCAAGGGATATTCAATAGAATAATGTTAAATTAAATTAATTATATAAGTTCATGGAATTTAGTTTTAATTAAATAATAAATCTAGTAAATTAATAACTAGTTTAAAATATTTTGTTAGTTACATTCTAAGTAGATGATCATGAGTATAGACCAAACCTATATGTGTGATTGGTTTCTAATTAATTTATTATCATTAAATTAAAATTTTAGTCTAAAAATCATCTTCTCCCCGTTATTATTAAACGGATTTCAATCCAAAGGTTTATTATTTGTAAAACACCTTGAAAAAACATTAGATCCCCTCACTAATATGTGAGTAAAAGCTTATGTAAGGGTGGTTCTCCCAATAAAGTAGAGGTGGATTGATTCCTAAAGATAAGGAAAAAACAATCCTAGAAATACATAAGAGTTTAGGTGTAATAGTTAAACATGAACCAAGCTATGATTTAAGGTGTTTTAAGATAGGTTTTAGGGTTATTGTATCATCCTCTAGATAAACTAGCAATTATTGAATATCAAGATCATGGGACTTATTTTTTATTTCTATTCTGTTCATTATTGATTATTTATGTTTTTTGATGCTACATGATCACTTAATAAATGAATTAAAATTTATTTAACTTAGAATAAAATAAAATCAAAATATATGTAAATTTTATCATACATTGTTAATAAATTACATAAAATCTAACTAATATTACTAAAATATATTATAACAAAAAAGACATATTTTTATGTATGATGATATAAATACCTCAATTATCATATTAAGTTGGTATAGTATTCAATTTTTTAATATTTTAACACATATTCCAAAGTACTTCACCTTACCATATCTGGGTTCTTTCTATTATTGTAAACTTTCAACTTGATGTTTTTGATTAAGTTAACTTGGTTCAAATCAAGGGTTTACTGATCAAGTAAGACCTAGTGTAACTGGGATTCAAGGGTTGAGGAAATATTTATCTAGGATTATAGTGATGGTAATTCCACTCAATAGATCAAGGAACTATGAGTTAATGTATTTTATTCGTTATATATACCTAAAACCCTTAAAATAACTTTTCAAACCCATGTATATGTTATAGAAAGAAGAATTTAGATCCTTTCTACTAGAATATATTTGTAATATGATATTTTTAAACTAATATTTTGGGATATTATGTTTCAAAAAATTCAAGAATAAAAAAAATATAAAAAATATATTTATAAATCTAATTTGGAAATCATTGATGTAATAATAATCTTATATTATTTATTATAGAAATAGAAAACCGTGTGACTTCAACATTATCATGGTGATCTATACTAGATAAGGATAACCATCACATCATCATGAATTTCTAGGAAGGATATATAATATTATGTGTTATACTTTTCCATTACCATAAATTATATGGGTCAGATCCCCCACAAACTTAGTGACTTGATGAAGTGGCAATTAATAAAGAATTATCACTCTACCTAAAACATATGTATGATGTAATGGATGTATAATGTTTAATTATATCTTCCATGTCTGGGGATCTTATAACCAAATACGAGGATATTGATGCCTTCAACATAATATCTCAAATTTGTAATATATATCAAGAGAAGGTAAGGAAATAGAAATATGAGATCTCTAATTCACTATTCACATGATAGATTTGAGTTTTTGTGCCATCTAGGCCTCATATATTCAATATAATTGGATGCATAGACTACTTAAAAATCTTGGGTTTTAACATCCTTGATGAGTTTCACACATATATTATCCTTACCTAACTACCTAAAACCATCTCTAGTATCATTATGAATTATAATATGATAAATAGTGAGAATATTCGTTCAAAACATCTTAATGTTATTATCCATATTGATATATAAATGGGGTGTGAGAAATGAGGTATTATTATGGTAAATAAGAAAAGTTAAAATAATTAAATGGTCTAAAGACTCATTATAATAATATGGTTCTAGATCACCGTCATTCCATAAAGAATAATATCTAGATATAAGAAAAGAGAAGATTTTGGTTTGTTTTTTATATGGAATTCAATCCCACTAGAAGAGTAATTACACTCATCTCAATAAGAAAAGGGGGATTTAGGTTTGTTCCTTATCAAGTGTAATATTTCTATATATAAAGGTTGGATATTAGATATTACCTATAGTGTTCATAATTGTATCCATATAAAAAACAATATATATTTCATTAGGTTTATAGATTTGATGTGTTTCTATAGTCTATCAATTGTGATATGATGTCTACTCTAACCATTGGAGACTACCACATCACAATTCAAAAATCAATGATTTTGGTCTTAATAAACTACTATTATCTTCCTATAATTACTATGAATAACATCTCTATTTATTTTTTCGAAATGGAAGTATTTATTTTCAAATTTATAAATATGAGTTTCTATTTTAATAATATAGAATATGATATGGTATAAAATATTTGAATTTGGTATTTATAAATTAAAATTGAAAAATATTCCAAATTGATAACAAATAAAATTCAAGAAACTAATTTTACACCCAATTTAGGAATCACCAAATTAGTCAAATAAATGATATATGTTTGATCAAGCTCTATCAATATGTTCACTTATAACCTTTGGAAATTAACTCACTTGAAATATGTCTTGCTTATTTACAAGTTAAGATGACCAGACCACCATCATATGGTCAAGTTGAAATTGATAAATAGATTCTAGAACTGGTACATGCTGATGTGTGTAGGAATTTTCAAGTATAATCTTGATGAGGTTTTTTATTCTTTTTGACTTTTACTGATGACTTGAGTAGGTATTGTTTCATATATTTGGTGAGGTATAAGTCTAAATCCTTTGAGAAAATAAAAGAGTTCAATAATGAGTTTTATAATAAACTTTGTAATAATATAAAGAAACTTTAATCAAATCAAGGTATTAAATATGTTAACCGATATTGTAGTGAAATTGCACTAGAGTATTGGTGTTTATATTAACTCACTCCTATTGATTTTCCATAAAGTAAAGATGTTACTGAAAAGAAGAATTGTAAATTTTTATACCTGGTAAGGTTGTGGATGAGTCATGAAAAACTTTCTTTATCCTTTGGGGATACACTTTATACACACCATCATACATACTAAATTGAGTACCAACTATAGCGGGAAATGGTATTCCCTTTGAGTTGTAGAGTGGAAAGAAACATGTTTTTTCATATATTAATTCATGGGGAAACTAGGAGTTTTTCAAGGTCATATCATGTAAAAAAAATTTACTACGAGGCATAGAGTTTACCTTTATATTGTATCCCATTGAAATAATGGGATAAAATCTATGAAGCCCTTCAGATGAGTAAGTAAATGTCATAATACATGATATCATTATTCAGAGAGAGTACATTATTTAGAAGGATATTTGGAGTAATATTATAAGGCCTCGGCCTTAATCCTTACTTAATATTGAATTAAATGAATAATTCACATTGAGGATCTTTTCAGGTTTAGATTTTTAGAGAATTAGAACATAACTATTACATCTCAAAAGATTACAAAGTAGACACTTCTACTAAGTTTCCATAATAAAAAAACTCATAAAAAGAAACATGTCTAGTTCCATGTTTTATATAGCAAGACATTCCCTTGATCCCATCCTTGACCTTATTCCACATTAAGTCCTATGAAAAACATTTCATGAAACTTGGGGTGAGCATAAAAAGCTCAGTAAAAGATACACAAAGAATGAAAACTGTTAGTTTTTCAAACATCAAGTAAACCATGTATACTCTATCAAAGTAATACCTTCACCTTCATGAAGTAGTAAAAACTCTTCACTGAATAAAGTATCATTACTTACCTTTTTTTAACCAAAGCATTACCATAAAACCCATAAAAAGAACACATAACATATATAAAGGTAACTTTGGACATAAACATACTTAAGTGGAATAACCATACGGTCGACTTCCACACTTATCACTTAATGGAATAGTCATACGGACAATTTCCATACATACTTAATGGAATAACCATACGGTCTACTTCCATACCCAATGCATTGGAGGTTATAACGTAACCACCCATCCTGGTATTCACGGTACCACCCGTCATATGGTTTATCAGGTAACCACCCGTCAAATGTCCAAGTACCAATATAAAATCATAAAACATAAAACCAATATAAAGGAATGATAAAATTTCCACATTTCAATCACAATATATCATAATAGAATCCTTTATCAAAACCATTTTTTAATACCAAAATAAATAAAAGAGTAAATGGTATTTATTTCATTTTAAAAACATAACAGCTTGTTGAGGAAGCCAAAGACCAAATAATACTCGCGGCGGCGGAAAAGGTCGTTGTCACTACGTACGTTAAAAAAACATTCCTTTTTTGTCGTTTAGTAAAATGCTTCGTAGAAAAAGATTCCTTTTGTATAAATGTAAAATTCAAAGGTTTTTATACACCGTATAAAAGAAAGTTGTGTATAAAACGATATATGCCTCAATGAAAGGAGATTGAGACGAAGTCCCTTACCTCGGGTCCGACTTGACTTGATCGTTCTTTAACATCTTGAATAATAAACTTGAGTTAATTTATACTTGATTAAGAACCTTTTTAAAGTTCATTATTCCTTCTATATCACTTATTTCCATGTTATAAAAATTATGTAACCATTTAAGTTAATAATGTTTGTTTTGTCGATAATTGGTTCTTAAGTCGAAAATGGACTTCTTACAATTACATGTGGTTTGTGTGGTCTAATGTTCTTTATATCCAGAATGAAATTCCTGATTTGGATAGCATATATATCATATATTTCCAGCATATACATGTATTTATAATATTACATAATCATTTAGAGGTAAGAAATGAAATACATCGTTCATGGAGACGGTAAGCCGTACGTATGCATGAACGCTACTTTAATTTCTTTGTCATATTAATGGAATTAAAAATAAATGAGAGGTATGTATATTTTAATTACATAATTATATTAATAATTTAGATATATAATTCATTATATATATCCATTATATACATGTACTTTTAATAGTACATTACATTTGGGGATAAGAAATGAAATGCACCGTTCATGGAGACGGTAAGCCGTACGTACGCCTGAAGGCTACTTTCATTTCTATCTCATACTTTAATGGAAATAAATAATAATGATATAGAGGGGTATTATAATTCCAGTATAACATCATATATAATAATTTTAAATCCATCCTTTACACGTCCCAGATATGGCATTAACGAATCACATCACTTTGAGGGGGCGGTAGTCCGCACTTCCTTAAATGCAGATATCGTGTTTACCCATAATGGAAACCATAAAGGTATGCCCAAAATGAAAAAATACATAAGATTAAGGAAAACATAAACATATCATATATCATATATAAATATAGTGTCATCATAATGGCCACCTTTGAATGTGTTAAAAGAATGTTGAACAATCATCGTTTCGGGAGGCAGAAATTCGCCATCCACAGAAACAGTATGTTCTTTAACCATTAGATGTAGGTGTGTGTAAGTGTAGCTCGAATCCGTATTATAACAAAATCCTATTATATTTAGGATACTGTATTTTTTACAAAAGAAAAGAATAAAAAGAGTTTAGGGGGTTGGGGAAGCAAAATAAAACAGAAGGACTCAAAAGAAGACATACCTTAAAATCGGGTAACTCCCCTTAGTTTGAGCTCAAAGGCATCCTTGGGAAGACTTCTGCCCAAAGTGAGGCTTCAATGAGTAAGAGAGGTATGTGGAGAGACAAAATGGGCAGGGGTTGTCTGATCCAAATGCTTTGGGAGTGTGGGAAAAGAGGTAGAGGTGGGGGCCTTTTATAAGGGGAGAGGAGGGGCACTTTTGGAAAGTAAAGATAAGTTACTTTATTTTAAAAAGATTTTCGGATTCAAAAGGTCCCACATTGATATAATTAGAGGATAAGGTGATAAGGGTTCTTAATCCATTCATCCAATAGGTTTTGGCCATTTCTAGGTCTTAGAGTTTACATTATCTTTCCATTTTATTTAAATCGTCAAATAATGAGATCATCGCTGCATCATCATGATGTCATAAATAATTTAATTTATTTAATGTCTAAAAATTATAAAAAACTACTATGATGTAGGAAATAGTTTTATCTTTCTAATTAATATTTATAGTCAAAAATCGGATCTTTATAACCCCATGTAAAAATTGTTTTCGTAAAACATATTATGTTTGTGTCATTTTTACTTTTACATTAAATAAAAAATTATTTATGTCATTTCCCAACCAAAGTGGCTCCATGGGGTCCCCAAGTTGACCCATGGCTGGTCTTTGTCGGCCATGACACATTAAATAAGGGTAGGACATGTGTCAAGGTATTTTCATTTTATTATAATATCATTTTTTCGTTAAATTGCACTAATTAACTCTAATCGCGATTCAAAACTTAATAAGTTACAATTCACCAAAAAAATATTTTTATCTCATTGAACCAAATTTTCCTTATTAATGACAACCATGTATTTTGGATTTTTGAAATTCAAAACACAGAAGTGGTAAAATTTCATTTAAACAAAAAATCGGTTTTTATAAGTACCACTTAGTGTTTTCACTATTCATCAAAAATTGAAGTTTTTCAGAAAAATACCAAAAATTCACCCTAAGCTATATTTGATATTCCAAATTCAAAAATTAAGTCGATTTTACAAAATTCACAACATATAAGTTGCATTAATTAATTTAATAATTAATTCCCGCTGTCAGAGCAAATATCTTGTTTTTATGAAACAATAAGTATCAAAAGATTGACACTAGTTCAAGTCCGATTTCATAGCGAAATTAATTCAAATGACCACTATTGGATTTAATGGTAAAAATATTTTCTAATTTCACAATAAAACCAATTCAAAATATAATCTAATCATATAAATAAATTAGATTAAAAGAGGTTTTGAATTAAAATACAACATTTTACACTATTCATTAAAAAAATCAACTTTATCAGAAAGATACCAAAAATTTACACAAAGTAAATTTTGATGTCCCGATTCTAAAGAAGAGTTATTTTTGGTCCAATATAATTTATAAGATTGATCAAAACTATATTTAATGACGGTTCGCTGTCAAAAGGTGATAAGTGAACCCTTAGTGAAAATTAGGGTATAAATGCCTAAAATTGAATTCTTTCCGTATTTTAAGCCTTTATCCTTTATTGGATAAATGTAAAAACATTTAAAAACCTATATAATCAAATTTTAGTTATTTATATCCATTCCCGCCAGTACAACGGCTACTTGTTAACTAACATTTAAAATAATATTATTTTATTACTTGTCTGCAACGTAAGTTTTCAAAGAATCTCATCGTTGCGTATCGAGTACGCTATCGAATGTAGAAACCCCTTTTAATTAAAATTAATATTTAATTCGTAAATACTAATAAATATGAAAATTATTTATTCTTTAATTACCTGGGATGTTACATCCTTCCCCCCTTTTGGGAATTGCGTCCTCTCAAATTTATTCACTTATCAAAATAAGTGGGGGTATTTATCCCTCATAGCATTTTCAGATTCCCACGTTGCCTCTTCAATCACATGGTTTTTCCACACAACCTTTACCTGATGAATCACATTATTCCGTAACACCTGCTCTCTGTGGTCAAGAATCTGGACTGGTTGTTCTTCATAATATAGGTTCTCCTCCAGCTGAACTACCTCTGGACTCAAAACATGAGATGGATCTGGCATATACATTCTCAACATCAAAACGTGAAAAACATTGTGTACCTAAAATAAACTCGGAGGTAACGCCACCCGGTATGCAACTGATCTGACTCTCTCCAGAATTTCATATGGTCCAATAAACCTTGGACTCAGCTTTCCTTTCTTACCAAATCTCATCACACTTTTCCATGGAGAATCCTTGAGAAAAACATGATCACCTACCTCGAAAGATAGATCCTTCCTCCGGTTATCCGCATAACTCTTCTGCCTGCTCTAAGCTGTTCTCATGTGCTTCTGAATCAACTGAACTTTTTCTGCCATCTCTTCTACCAATTCTGGTCCCATCCGCTTCCTTTCAACCACTTCATCCCAAAATGCTGGAGTTCGACACCGCTTCCCATATAATGCCTCAAATGGTGACATCTGTATACTGGAATGAAAGCAGTTATTATAAGAAAACTCAACCAAAGAAATATGTTGGTCCCAACTTCCCTGATAATCCATCGAACAAGCTCGTAGCATATCCTCCAAGGTCTAAATTGTTCGTTCTGACTGCCCATCTGATTGAGGATGAAAAGATGTACTAAAATTTAATTCAGTACCCAACGACTTCTGAAGGACTTTCAAAAAGTTAGATGTGAACCTGGGATCACGATCAGATACAATGGAGAGGGGAACTCCATGTAACCTGACTATCTCTTTAAGATACCAACAGGAAAGTTGATCTAGGGAAAATGTATCTCATATATCAAGTAAATGAGAAAATTTAGTCAAGCGATCAACAATAACCCAGATTGCATTATTACCTCGATATGTCTTCGGTAATCCCACAACAAAGTCCATGGATATGTTTTCCCTTTTCCACTCTGGCACTGGTAAAGGCTGAATCATCCCATTCGGTAACTGCCGTTCTGCTTTAACTTGTTGACATGTCAAACACTTCACAGTAAAATCAGCAATATCTCTTTTAATTCCATCCCACCAGTAATACGCTCGTAGATCTCTGTACATCTTAGTACTGCCAGGATGAACTGAAAACGGATAACTATGAGCCTCACATAACAACTCATTCTTCAACTGTGAATCACAAGGCACACATAATCTCTTCCCAATCCTCAAAACACAATCATTATCAATGTTGAAATCAGGCAACTTACCTTTCTGAACCAGCTCTACCTTTTTCTGCAACTCACTGTCTCGCTTCTGTGCTTCCTTGATTCTGTCTGATAGAGAAGATTTCACTGATACCTGAAACAAAACAGAAGAACATCATGTACCAACAACTTCTATGCCAAAGTTCATCAAATCATTAACCAAAGGATCACGTTCCAAAGGCAACATTGTTAATGAAGGATTACTTTTTCGACTCAAAGCATCGGCCGCTTTATTTGCTTTTCCCAGATGGTAGTACAATCATAATCCTTGATTAATTCCAGCCATCTCCTCTGTCTCATGTTCAATTCTTTCTAAGTTAATATATACTTTAAACTTTTGTGATCTGTATATATTTTACACTTTACTCCATACAAATGATGCCTCCAAATTTTTAAAGCAAAGACAACAGCAGCTAATTCCAAATCATGTGTAGGGTAATTTACCTCATGAGTTTTCAACTGTCGTGAAGCATAAGCAATTACCTGATCATTCTGCATAAGGACACAGCCAAGTCCCTTCAACTAAGCATCACTGTATATAACGAACTCACCATTCCTGGAAGGAAGTGCCAAAACTGGAGCATTCATCAATCTTCTCTTCAATTCCTGAAAAAAATCATCACATTCTTTTGTCCAGATGAACTTAACATCCTTATGAGTTAGCTTAGTCATTGGACTAGATAACCGTGACAAATTTTCAACAAACCTTCGGTAGTAACCTTCCATACCAAGAAAACTATAGATCTCGGTAACATTTGTGGGTCATGGCCATTCTTCAACAACTTTTGTTTTAGTAGGATCAACAGTTATGCCATCTTTTGAAACAATGTGACCCAGGAAAGAAATTTGTTGTAACCAAAACTCACACTTGCTGAATTTTCCATATAGTTACTTTTCTTTTAAGGTTTGCAAGATAACCCTTAAATGACTTTCATGCTCCTCTTTACTTTTAGAAAACACCAAAATATCATCGATGAAAAAAACCACAAACTTATCCAAGAACTCTTGGAAAATTCTATTCATAAGGTCCATGAATACAACAGGTGCATTGGTTAACCCAAAAGGCATAACTACAAATTCATAATGGCCATATCTAGTACGGAACGTAGTCTTCGGAACGTCTGCTTCTTTTACTTTCAACTGATGGTACCCCGACCTCAATTCAATCTTCGAAAAATACTGTGCTCCCTGGAGCTGATCAAAAAAATCATTGATATGAGGCAAAGGATACTTGTTCTTAACAGTAATATTATTCAAGGCTCTATAATCAATGCAAAGTCTCGTTGATCCATCTTTCGTTTTAACAAACAAGACAGGAGCACCCCATGGTGATGTGCTTGGTCGAATGAAACCTTTATCTTATAACTCCTGCAATTGTTTCTTTAACTCTAAAAGTTCAACTTGAGCCATTCGATAAGGGGGTTTTGAAATTGGCTTAGAATCAGGAACTAAGTCAACAGTAAATTCAACTTCCCGATCATGAATAATACCAAGAAAATCATCAGGAAAAACATCAAGATACTCATTTACCACTGGCACATCATTAATCTGAACAGTTCCTTTATTTTCAACAATATGTGCAAGGTAACATTTATTTCCATCTTTTACTAGTTTCTCAACTTCATGATATGTTATCAAAATCAAGGGTTCATTCTTGTACACAAACTGAAAATCTTTCTAAAAAGAAACCATTTTAGCTCTGCAGTCAATCTTAGGATGATAAACAGAAAGCCAATCCATGCCCAAAATAAAATCAAACTCTACTAGAGGCAAAACAATAAGGTTTGTTGGTAGATTCTTTCCACACACAAGGATATGAAGGTTCTTATAATTCCTTTTTGTCTCAACGTTCCCTCCGGGTGTTTTTACCATAAGTTCAGGATTCATATCTTGATATGGAATTTCGAATTTACTAGAAAACTTCTCAGAAATGAAAGAGTGTATAGACCCTGAATCAAACAACAAATTGGCATAATCTGAACAAACAAACAGTGTACCTGATACCACTTCATTCGATGGCCCAACATCTACTGAAGCTTTTGCAAAGGATTTTACCACCCCTTTCTGCTTGTAGTCTGGCTGCATTCCCCCAGTTGAGTTCTTCGTTGGACACTCGTTTTCATAATGACCCATTTCATTACACTTAAAACATCTTACTGTTGGCTTTTCATTGCCTGCTTGATCATCTTCCTTACAGTTACGAGCAATATGACTAGACTTACCACACTTAAAGCACTTACCATACTTGGATAAACATTCTCCAGGATGCATTTTACCACACTTCTCACAGGATGGATATTTGGTTTTCTTACCTCTTTGCTTTTTTGATGAATTCTTCCCCTTTGCCTGCCAACTAGACTTGTTATTCTGTTGTTTGTCATAGAACACCTGATCATCGGAAAACTCCATTTCCACCTTCTCTGCACATCGAACAAGTTTTTCATAACTTTTGATCTCACGAGAAGCTAAAGCCCTTCGATACTTTGGCTTTAACCCTGAGTAAAAATGGTTTATTTTACTATCAAGATCTCGTATGAAGTTTGGAGAATACCTTGCCAATCGAGTGAACTTTTCTTCATAAGCAGCCACTGAATCATCCTCCTGCCTCAATTCTAGGAACTGTTTTTCCATCCTAAGACGAACCACCTTAGGAAAATATTTCTCAAGAAACATACCTTTGAATTCATCCCAGTGAAGATCCTCAATCTCATCACTATCCCTGATATTTTTCACCATAGACCACCACTGATCAGCTTCACCTTCAAAACGGTAAACAGCAAGACTAACCTTTTGATGTTCTGAGCACCCCATGACATCAAAAATCTTCTCCAGTGATTTAATCCAACCTTCAGCTTGCAGAGGGTCAGATGATCCTCTGAATGATGGGGGATGTTGCCTCATGAAATTTTCCACCATTGACATGTTCCCCTACGGTTGATCTAGCTGATCTCGTGCATGGATACCACCACCATTTATAGCCTAAGTCAACTATGCCATCACTGCAACAAACTGTTCAGTTCCGATTCTGACCATCTCAGGTTGCTGATTTGGAAGGTTGTCTTCCTCCAGATGTCGTCCCAACATAGCTGCTTTGTTTCCTCTGCGGAAAACCATTCGGAACATAGAAATATCGTAGGCGAAGCAACATGGTAATCCGTAAATGCTATATCATTTCAATCATATTATAATTTAACACTTTTCTAAATCCTAAAGTTTTCTAAACCGACCTCTGATACCAACTATAAGGCCCTGGACTTAAACCTTACTTAATATTGAATTAAATGAATAATTCACATTGAGGATCTTTTCAGGTTTAGAGTTTTAGAGAATTAGAACATAACTATTACATCTCAAAAGATTACAAAGTACACACTTCTACTAAGTTTCCATAATAAAAAAAACTCTTAAAAAGAAACATGTCTAGTTCCATGTTTTATATAGCATGACATTCCCTTGATCCCATCCTTGACCTTATTCCACATTAAGCCCTGTGAAAAACATTTCAAAAAACTTGGGGTGAGCATAAAAAGCTCAGTAAGGGATACACAAAGAATGAAAACTATTAGTTTTTCAAACATCCAGTAAACCATGTATACTCTATCAAAGTAATACCTTCACCTTCATGAAGTAGTAAAAAATCTTCACCGAATAAAGTATCATTACTTACCTTTTTGTAACCAAAGGATTACCATAAAACCCATAAGAAGAACACATAACATATATAAAGGTAACTTGGGACATAAACATACTTAAGTGGAATAACCATACGGTCGACTTCCACACTTATCACTTAATGGAATAGCCATACGACCAATTTCCATACATACTTAATGGAATAGCCATACGGCCGACTTCCATACCCAATGCATTGGAGGTTATAACAGAACCACCCATCCTAGTATTCACGGCACCACCCGTCATATGGTTTATCATGTAACCACCAGTCAAATGTCCAAGTACCAATATAAAATCATAAAACATAAAACCAATATAAAGGAATGATAACATTTCCACATTTCAATCACAATATATCATAATATAATCCTTTATCAAAACCATTTTTCAATACCAAAATACATAAAAGCGTATATGGTATTTATTTCATTTTAAAAACATAACGGCTTGTTGAGGAAGTCAAAGACCAAATAATACTCGCGGCGGCGGAAAAGGTCGTTGTCACCGCGTACGTTAAAAAAACATTCCTTTTTGTCGTTTAGTAAAACGCGTTGTAGAAAAAGATTCATTTTGTATAAAAGTAAAATTAAAGGGTTTTATACACTGTATAAAAGAAAGTTGTGTATAAAACGAAATATGCCTCAATGAAAGGAGATTGAGACGAAGTCCCTTACCTCGGGTCCGACTTGACTCGATCGTTCTTTGACGTCCTGAATAATAAACTTGAGTTAATTTCTACTTGATTAAGAACCTTTTTAAAGTTCATTAATCCTTCTATATCACTTATTGCCATTTTATAAACATTATGTAACCATTTAAGTTAATAATGTTTGTTTTTTCGATAATTGGTTCTTTAGTCGAAAATGGACTTCTTACAATTACATGTGGTTCGTGTGGTCAAATGTTTTTTATATCCAGAATGAAATTCCTGATTTGGATAGCATATATATCATATATATCCAGAATTTACATGTATTTATAATATTTCATAATCATTTAGAGGTAAGAAATGAAATGCACCGTTCATGGAGACGGTAAGCCGTACGTACGCATGAACGCTACTTTCATTTCTTTGTCATATTAATGGAATTAAAAATAAATGAGAGGTATTTATATTTTAATTCCATAATTAAATTAATCATTTAGATATATCATTCATTATATATATATCCATTATATACATGTACTTTTAATAGTACATTACATTTGCGGATAAGAAATGGAATGCACCGTTCATGGAGACGGTAAGCCGTACGTACGCATTAACGCTACTTTCATTTCTATCTCATACTTTAATGGAAATAAATAATTATGATATAGAGGTGTATTATAATTCCAGTATAACATCATATATAATAACTTTAAATCCATCCTTTACACGTCCCACATATGGCATTAAAGAATCACATCACTTTGAGGGGGTGGTAGTACGCACTTCCTTAAATGAAGATATCGTGTTTACCCATAATAGAAAACCATAAAGGTATGCCCAAAATGAAAAAATACAGAATCTTAAGGAAAACATAAAAATATTAAATATCATATATAAATATAGTTTCATCATAATGGCCACCATTGAAGGTTTTAAAAGAATGTTGAACAATCATCGTTTCGGGAGGCAGAAATTCGTCATCCACAGAAACAGTATGTTCTTTGACCATTAGATGTAGGTGTGTGTAAGTGTAGCTCGAATCCTGCTTATAACAACATCCTAGTATATTGAGGATACTGGAGTTGTTACAAAAGAAAATAATAAAAAGAGTTTAGGGGGTTGGAGAATCAAAATAAAACAAAAGGACTCAAAAGAAGACATTACCTTAAAATCGGGTAACTCCCCTTAGTTTGAGCTCAAAGGCTTCCTTGGGAAGACTTCTGCCCAAATTGAGGCATTAAGGAGTAATAGAGGGATGTGGAGAGACATAATGGGTAGGGGTTGGCCGATCCAAATGCTTTGGGGGTGTGGGATAAGAGGTAGAGGTGGGGGCCTTTTTTAAGGGGAGAGGAGGGGCACTTTTGGAAAGTAAAGATAAGTTACTTTATTTTAAAAAGAATTTCGGATTCAAAAGGTCCCACATTGATATAATTCTAGTAAAAGGTGATAAGGGTTCGAAATCCACTCATCCAATAGGTTTTGGCCATGTGTAGGTCTTATAGTTTACATTATCTTTCCATTTTATTTAAATCGTCAAATAATGAGGTCATCGCTGCATCATCATGATGTCATAAATAATTTAATTTATTTAATGTCTAAAAATTATAAAACAAATACTATGATGTAGGAAATCGTTTTATCTTTCTAATTAACATTTATAGTCAAAAATATGATCTTTATAACCCCATTTAAAAATTGTTTTCGTAAAACATATTATGTTTGTGTCATTTTTACTTTTACATTAAATAAAAAGTTATTTATGTCATTTCCCATCCAAACTGGCTCCCTGGGGTCCCCAAGTTGACCCATGGCTTGTCTTGGTCGGCCATGACACATCCAATAAGGGTAGGACATGTGTCAAGGTATTTTCATTTTATTATAATATCATTTTTTCCTTAAATTGCACTAATTACCTCTAATCGCGATTAAAACCTTAATAACATACAATTCACCAAAAAAAATATTTTTATCTCCTTGAACCACATTTTACTTCATAATTACAACCATGTATGTCGGATTTTTGAAATTCAAAACACAGAAGTGGTAAAATTTCATTTAAACGAAAAATCGGTTTTTATAAGTACCACTTAGGGGTTTCACTATTCATCAAAAATTGAAGTTTTTTAGAAAAATACCAAAAATTCACCCTAAGCTATATTTGATATTCCGAATTCAAAAATTAAGTCCATTTTACAAAATTCACAACATATAAGTTGCATTAATTAATTTATTAATTAATTCCCGCTGTCAGAGCAAATAGCGTGTTTTTATGAAACAATAAGTATCAAAAGATTGACACTAGTTTAAGTCCGATTTCAAAGTGAAATTAATTCAAACGTCCACTATTGGATTTAATGGTAAAAATATTTTCTAATTTCGCTTTAAAAACAATTCAAAAGATAATCTATTCATATAAATAAATTAGATTGAAAAGTGGTTTTGAATTAAAATACAACATTTTACACTATTCATTTAAAAAAATGAACTTTATCGGAAAGATACCAAAAATTTACAGAATGTAAATTTTGATGTCCCGATTATAAAGAAGGGTTATTTTTGGTCCAATATAATTTATAAGATTTATCAAAACTATATTTAATGACGGTTCGCCGTCAAAAGGTGATAAGTGAACCCTTAGTGAAAATTAGGGTATAAATGCCTAAAATTGAATTCATTCCGTATTTTAAGCCTTTATCCTTTATTGGATAAATTTAAAAACATTTAAAAACATATATAATCATATTTTAGTTATTTCTATCCATTCCCGCCAGTACAACTGCTACTTGTTAACTAACATTTAAAATAATATTATTTTATTACTTGTGTGCAACGTAAGTTTTCAAAGAGACTCATTGTTGCGTATCTAGTACACTATCGAACGTAGAAACCCCGTTTAATTAAAATTAATATTTAATTCGTAAATTTTAATAAATATGAAAATTCTTTATTCTTTAATTACCTGGGATGTTACAAATATTGACTTTGATGATGTTGAAAATCAATATGCATAATAGTTGGTATGGGAACAGATTCAATAAGACCCTATAGAAAAAGGTTTATTGAATACAGGTACAACATAGAAGTGCTAGATATGTAAGATAATAAGAGTGATTTGGTTTTCTACTCACTGATGGTGGTTACTCATTATTTTTAAATAATAATCAACCTCCATTTTATAAATAGGTATTAAATATTTTAAAAAATAATGGATGGAAATAAAACCAGAACATTGAGATAGATTCTTTATATCATATCTATGTTTGGGTTCTTATTGATCTTATATTTAATGTAAATTTCATTGGTTGTAAATGGGTATTCTAGAGAAAACTATACATAGAAAGTAAATAAAATACCTACAATGATTGGAACATGGATATAGGATTTAAATAGTGTAAAGGCATTGACTATGATAAAACCTTTTCTCCCGTGTCCATATTTAAATCCATTTAGTATCTACTTGTCATAACAGCTTTCTGTGATTATGAGATTTTGAATATAGATATCAAAAATACTTTCCTTAATGGTAACCTTCAAGATGATGTTTATAATACACATAAATAATGTTCTATTACTCTTGGAGATGCCAAAAAATTATGGAATTTGATGAGATGCATTTATGGGTTAAAGAAAGAAGTTATGTAATGGAAGAATCAATTCAATGAAACTTTAATAGAAATTTTTTTAATTAAAAAGGAATATGATCCATGTATTTATAATTAGTTTGGTGGTAGTATTTTAATTTTCATAGTAGTATATGTTGGTGACATATTACTAATTGGAATCCAGATACCATCCATACAAGAGTTTAAGGCCTGTTTGAGAAAATATATCTTTCATATATATCATAATAATTTAAGGAGGATATTATGTGACAGTCATCAAGGGTTGTATAGATTCTATCATTCATATATATATCATAATAATCTAGTCATTGTCAAGATATGTCTTTGGTATCAATAGAGTATTTGTGAATTGGATGAGTTAAAATATAAATTTGTTTTAGATTCTAAATTGGAGTCACAGTATATTGAGGCTTCCAATGTAACCCTGAAAGTGGTATTGATTTTAAAAACTATCCAAGTGCTTCATATGACATCTATACTTCAATACCCTATTATAATTTAGTGTGATAACACTGTATATTTGGATATTTCTAAATACAGAAGGTTGTATCAAAGGAAAAATTATATACTTTAGAAGTTTCATCACATGATGGATATACTCTCAATGGGGTGAAGTTTTGATGTATGATCTAAAACTTCTAATGAAGTATAATCCATTTATGTTTTGGTTGAACCCTTTTATTTTTTGTTAATGTTTTGTTTCATGAGAAAAAGTGGAGGCTCATGGCTGTTTTGGGGGTTTGGGACATAGAAAAGAAAAAAAAATGCTATTCTAGGTTGGGCACATAGTTGGTGCACTGTTAGAAGTTACCATGCTCTTTAACCATGAAACGTGTAGGGGAAGGGTGCATGGTTGACAAACCATACAAGGGGGATCCTAAAAACGGATTGAAAATGTAAATATCCATTTCACATAGCCACTACATAGTTTATCAAACTGTGATGGATCTTAAGAGAGTATGCAACCTAAAACCCCTTTGGATAGAGGGTGGCACTTGGTTGGCACAGGGTTTGGCCAAACGTGAGGCCAAATCATGAAACTCATTAAAAGGGGTAATTTTATAATTTCCAACTTTGGATTTATAAAATCACACCTTATTTTGTTCCCATTTTAACCTACAGTATAAAGGATAATGAACTACTTCTTATCAAGCTTCTCAAGGATGTTTCTCCACTAATTCCTAGTAATTTAGAGAACAGTTGTGTAAGAATCAAACATCTGAGTGAGTATAGCACTGATCCATTATCTATTTTCTAGGAGAGGCCACATATTATCTTTTTTCTTATTTGGATGCCCTAGAACCTTGTTCTTAATTTAACTTCTTCATTGGGGATTTAAAGGTTATTTTTTTCGAATCAGACACTAGGGTTAAGCAATAATTCATCTACAAACATGTGGTAGGTGGTCTAAAAGTAATATATCATAGTCTTAAAGCTCTCATTTATGTGTATGTGGTTGTATTGTGGATCCAAATTACTATTAATTTGGTTTATATTGTAGAAAATGGTAATTTTGTTAATTAAATGATTAGTTGAACACCTCATAGTTCCCATAGAATCCATCGATGTGGATCAGACTAGATGAATGGACACCCATGGTGTGTGCCACTCCCTTTTACATGGAATTGAGTTGATAAGATTTCAATTAAATGTTTTATTGGATACATAAAATTATAATTATGTTTTTTCATGTTAACATTGGTATATTATATGAAACTAATGATAATTTCATTTAGACCATTAACATGGCATAGGGGGTGTTTGTTTTCACATGAATGTTTTAAATGAGTTATGAAATGTAAATTGTAAATGTGTTAATGGTTAATGAAGAATGATTATGTGGTAAATGGTTTGTGTACGGTATTATATTGAGGCTCTACTCATATAGATCAATCTATACTAATGATCTGGGCCCCACCATGGTATTTCATGGGTTAGGGTGATGGACTGAGGATCCATACCCCTAACGAATGAACATGGTATGATAGATGGAATGAGGCTCTACGGAATGTTTATATATGTTGTTTTGGGAAATTCATTGTCCCCATGACATAGGGAACATGAATACCCTTATGCATGGTTCAAAATATGTATGTTGTTTAGTTGACCAGCGTGGGCCAAATCATTTTCAATTCCTTAATGGCCCAAAGGCCTTCTTTTTTTATTGATTTTTGATAACCCCCCTTTCATGGGATGAACAGGAACCCTTAAAAGGACCTTAGTATTTATTGATTACATGACCCATATGTCTTAGAGACAATATCCCGACTATAGATACTTGGATCTGCTCCTCCCCAGCTTCTATATTGTGATATCAGCTCTCCACCTTCACATGGCTATTGGGATATACTTCTCATCCATGCATAGACTGGTCCCAAAGGTAATTTTGTACCATCTCATTCATTCAAATATTTTTAGATTCTACTCTAGTGAATGTGCCTACTCCGAGTCCTCATCTAGATTCTCCTCCTTGTAGAGCCTCTGTTGTCCATTAAGCACAGTTTTTAGGTGGCCTGAAACTCTTGAGGTATCCCGAAGGCCTTAAGGTGGTTGAATTCCTTGATGTGACTCAAAAGACTTAATTGACAGAAGGACTTGGGTGTCCCGAAGCATTAAGGGACCTGAGGTCCAAACCGGTGCCCTGAAATCCCAAAAAAATGAATAGTTCCTAGCTACTACAATACCAAATAGCACTTGTTAAATTACTGCTACAGTAACCCCATAAATTATGCCACTACTCAGGTTTGAACGTGGGTCTCTTGGATGTAATTTTCGAGTCCTCACCAACCGGTATGATTCTCTTTTGATTTAATGAATATGGTAACACAATAAACTAATGATGAAAGTGGCTAAATCATATTTAGTTAGGTAATAAAAATTATTTAATCATTATTTATATTATTTTTTACTAGAATCATGTATACATTTTATTATTATACTATTATTTTTGTAGACACCATTGGTGGTGGCCTACTTAGTCTTACTTACACCCTGTTTGGGCCACCATTATGAACATGAGCATACTGCATTGAAGATGGTCAGGATAAGGGAAAAGGACCAATGCTAGAGGGATGATTTTGGGATTAGGGATCAACAGGTATAGGGGTACTATACATTTCTCCATGACTCATTTTTTGGATCATTCATATTTTCATTATTTGGGGTTTTCTATTACACTTGGAACTATAGACATGACTTAGAAAATTACAGCTTATTTGTGGGAATGTAAGCAGTTTTGGGAAATGGATTAGTGATGAACCTTTATTTTTTATTCTATTTTCATTATTTATTATTTTTATCTATTGTGGATTACTTTGATAAAGAAGGTATATTATCCCAATGGGTCTCTTTAATCCCTCACTTCTAGTCTACAGCCTCAGGCATAAAGGCAGGCGCACATTAGGTCATGTGGAACACCAGCTCGAGGTATCGGTTTAGTGGTTCCCAAGATGGGGTGTTCAAAATTGGTATCAGAGTATGTTCTTCCCTATTATTCTTTTTATTTGGGATGGTAAAAAAATATCAGGATGTGTCAATCCATGGAAATGAGTTTTTTATGGGAGTGTCTAACCCGTGTATTGGGGAAAACCCAAGTACCCATGATGGAATTGATGTTCTTGATGTTCATTATTAGAGTTGAATGTTATTTCACCTTGGCTGATGCACATTATGTGTGATTTCCTTTTTTAATGGTATTTTTCTTATGGGATGAAATGGAACTAGTTCGTGCATAAATGGATCATTTTAGGCACATACGGATATTTTTCATGCATAATATTAGTCACACATGGGGAAACATGTTTGGTAAAGAATGGGAAATGGAAATTATT
Source organism: Viscum album (assembly GCA_963277665.1). Taxonomy (NCBI): domain Eukaryota; kingdom Viridiplantae; phylum Streptophyta; class Magnoliopsida; order Santalales; family Viscaceae; genus Viscum; species Viscum album. The sequence goes on from OY728150.1 coordinate 133,348,955, forward strand.
TTTGATTATATAGTGATTTTGAGGTAATGTGCCTGATAAAAAATTTATTACTATAAAGAATTGAAAAATGTTGTGAAATGGTTAAAAATGGTTCTTAATGAGAAATTGGTAATTGATTAAGGAATTAAAGGATTTTGAATAGAAGTTATTAGTAGGTTGATTAACATGAATTGAAGTAGACAGATTCATTACCCTATGTTATCCATGACCCATTGTAGGGATGGTAGGGTCCTGATAGAGATGTGTTCATGTCTATTGGGATAGTGTATATAGAGTGGGTATTTATGGATGGTACTGATCCACATTTTGTGTAAACTATATATATTTTATGTTATTGTCTTGACATGTGTGTTTAGAATTGCATAGAGATGCCGCCATGAAGACACTTATTGGTTGGGTGATATGAGGATATCACTGATAATGATCCTCAGATTTTTGATCAAGAACCCTAGACAGTTCACATAAACCGAGAGGAGGATCAGTTCCATGATAACTTTTCTCATTTTATTCATTTTTCAGAGTGAGATCAAGGATAGTTTTTTTGAGTACGTTTGAACTGACCAGAGTGTTTCAGTTATAGTACCCCATGAAATTTGTAGTTGAGAGTGGACATGATGCATCCACATTATTGATATAGTCTATCCAGTTGATTTTAGATCATATATATACTCACTTTGACAAGAGAGTCAAGTTGGAATTTTATATTTTATGAGGTCCAGCAAAGTGCTGGTGTGATATTCTAGTTTAGTCTGAGCAGGCATATGGTTTGATGTGAAAATATTTCCAAGATATGTTTCTGGAACACTTATATCTAGAGACTCTGAGATATGATAAATCTATTGATTTTAAGAGGTTGTCTCTAGGAACTATTTCCATAATATATTGTGTTTCATGGTTCACTAAACTGTAGAGTTTTTCCATCATTTTTAGGGTATAACGAAGCTATGGTGATAAATGTTTAGGATGGAGTGAGATATGAGATCATTTCTTGGGTAAATATCTTCCATTTAAAGAGGTTTTCTAAAGTGGTGTATTAGGCTCTAATTTCAGAAGGGAACCACAAAAAAGCTTCTCGTGGTGGCTATATGGTTTCATTTGGGAATACTAGTGGTGCATCTTCTTATAGTAGGAAGTGTCATTTCGAGTGTTCTCACTAGGGAAGTGGTAGACCGAGTAATAATGGATTAATAATGACCTCTCAAGGTAGTGAACAAGTGTTTTTACAAGTGCGGTAGGACGGAACACATGTGTGGTCAATTTCCCCGACCACTAGTTGAGTGCAGAGTATGCGGTAGGATGGGGACCTGTAGAGATGATTTTTTGGAACCCTCAGAAGGTGGGAAGTGATAGAGTTTCAAGACTGATTCATAGTGTATAAAAGGGTTTATTGCCCTATACTAAGTAAGAAACTGGAGTTATACTATCTATACTAGTCAAATGGATTATGTCGTACTCTATGATAAGGAAACTCATATCAGCAAGGTAGTTCCTACAAGGAACACAAAATGGAGCCCAAGGCAGTGGGGTAGGTCAGCTTCATGTACTTCAGCTTTCACCAGGTGGTGGTGAGTTTGGACCATCGACTGTTCAAGGTACAATTCAGGTACATTATATGCATGATAATTCTTTATTTGAGAAATGGTCCTCTAATTCTTTTATATATATTTAGTTTGTGAATGTGTTGGTTCTATCAGTGGAATATTTGTGTGGGGTTATGTTGATTGGAACATCGTTAGGAGTACAATAGAGTATATATGTAAATATAAGGATTATTACCTTGAGGTTGGTGGTTGATTCTTCCTTTGGAACTACTTTGTGCTCGAGATGTCAGTTTGTGAGCTGATACTGAGGACGGACTGATTGGGTACATACCAGGATCATATTGACTATTACGATTGGAGAGTAATTTTTACGTCCCTTGATGGTGCCACATATGTTCATCATGGAGAATGGGATATCTAGGTAGGATGGGTAAGACTATATCTATAACAGTTGGGTGGGATCACAAACTATGTATCATATCTTCTGATTAATGATGGGGTAAAAGATTGTCATTTTTTCTCACCGGTGGTGGAACAGTTTGAAGACTTGCTTCCTAAGTACTTATCAGGTCTTCCACCTGATATGGATATTGATTTCATGATCTAAGAAGGTATCCTTTCCACCATACATAATGGAAGAAGCTAATATTGAAGAACAAAAAACTCATTTGAATGCTTTTTAGAATAAAGGTTTTTATTTATCCATGTAAATCACCTTAAGGAGCTCATTTTTTTCTTTCTATGAAGGAAAATTGGACATTGTGATTATTTTTTAAATTCCAAAAGATAAATAAGATGATGGATGAGAAGAAATATCCCCTTACACATATTAACTATATTTTTGACTAGCTAAATGGTGATTCTATGTTATACAATATTTATTTGAGACTAGGTTATCAATAACTGAGGTTTAGACCCTCATATATACCGTGGACTGCATTCAGAAGTAGGTATGGGTCATAAAAGTTCTTCATTATGACTTTTGTGTTGACAAATGCTTCTATAGTGTTTATAGCTTCAATAAACTTAATATTTCATCTGTTCCCTTATCATTTTGTAGTGGATTTTCCAGATGAAATTTTCGTTTAATCCAAGACCCCAGATAATCATGAAAAAAATCATGACATCATTTTGAGTATGCTAAGAGATCATCAGCTATATTACAAACTATCTATGTTTCAATTCTAGATCGATACTGTATATTTATTGGGTCACATCATCTTTGAGGAAGGTTTTTTATTAGACCAACAGAAAATTTAGGTAATTTTTGTCGGGTTATCCCAATAATTTTATGAAAATCAAGAGCTTTTGGGTTTATTGGGTTGTTACTGAAGGTTTATCAAGTCCTTTTCTTCCTTGTAAGTTAGAATTTCAAGCTAAACCATAAAGGATGTCATGTTTTATTGTCCTATAGAATGTGATAATGATCTCTAATAATTGAATAAATGTTTTAATAATACACTTATTTTTATCATACCTGAGCCAATTCAGAAGTATAATGTGTTTTTTGATTCATTTGGTATTGGTCATGGAGCAGCGTTGATGAAGGGTTATCAAGTCATGGAGTATGGGTCATGACAGTTGATTCTATATGAATGAAATTTTCCAACACACTATATCCAGCTAGACAATGTGTTTTATGATTTAATGTGCTAGAAGCATTTCTTATTGGTTTAAAAGTTTATTGTTTATACTAGACAAAAAATCTTGAAGGACATCTTTTCTTAACAGGATTTGAACCACCGAAAGTGAAGATGGTTCGTGTATATGAAATATTTTGATTTCCATTTAGACAATATGTTATGAAAATTGAATAATGTTGAAGATGTTTGGAGCTAAAATACTCGGACTCATGTGGTCCCGAAGTCTCCTTCTGAGTGGAAGATAATTATTTTTTTACTGAGATGCATCTATAGGTTTAAGATTGCAGTGGAGAGATGAACCTCATATCTTTATCATTGGAGACCATGCTTCTTACTAGATCAAGGAGAGGTGGTATGAGGATTTGAAGTTTTTTATTTTAATAAAATCCTTGATTATGGGGAGTTATATTCTAACTAAACTATTGATAATGATGCAGACATTTATGTCTGTGGATCCATTATTATGCCTATATGTATGAAAGAGAAGATAATGGGTGAGTCTCATGCCTAGAATTCGGTGGCATACCTCTATTGGACCAATATGTATCATGGTAATCTTATGTAGTATTATTAGATTGGGATAAAGAAATGGGTGGATGGTTTTGTCACATGATACTATACCTATTAGAAGGTGAAAGTTGAGCATCCGTAGACTAGTGGTTTGATATAGCTATTTCCTATCCAGAAATATAAGTGGGATGATGTCACTATGAATTTTGTGGTAGGTATCCTAGAGATGCATCATAATAATGGTTTGATATGGGTTATTGTATATCAGTTTACCATGTTATATAATTTCTTACCAATTCAAGAGACTTTTACCATGTACTAGTTGGGTTTATTTATATGTTCAAGAGATAGTGTGGTTTTATGGGGTTCCAGGAACTATAGTATTGGATCATGATCTCAATTTTAATTTAAACATATAGAAAGTGTTATAGAATTATCTTGGTACCCATGTATTTCTGACTACATCTTTTCACTGGAAAACAGAATGGCATTTGGAATATACTATTCACGTGCTTTAGGACATGTTGTGGGAATGTTTCCTAGACCTTGGTGGATCTTGGTAGAGACACATGGCCCTTTTCTAGTTCACCTAAAAAATAGTTATAAAGATATGATTTATATGGAACCATACAATGTTCTCTATGGTAGGTTGTGTAGGTCTCTATTATGATGGATAGAGGTCCCAGAATCATGGTTATTGGGGGATAAATCTCATATAAGAGATGTCAGAGTAGGTACGGTTGATTCGAAAACATATGTCAACGTCTGAAAACATACATAATTAGTATATTTAACTATTTAATCAACCTCTTGAGATTTTAGAGGTTTACTGTGTGTTCCTTTCAGTGTTAATGATATTGGGTGCACTGTCATATTTGGAAATAGGGTATGTTTGTGCCCATGTATGTCAATCCGTTTGAGATTTTGGAGAGGAAGGAATAGGAAGAGGACCGATTGGATACTTCATTTTACTATAGTGGTATGCACATTTTCTTTCTATGTGTCTTAAATTCATAATTTCCACCCCAACCCTTCTCATGTGATCATATTTGACTATGTAGAGATTGAGGATGATTCATCCTTTGAGGAGCACGTCGTTTTTATTGTGGATCTCAGTGAGAAAATATTTTAGGGTAAGATTGTGTCATTGGTTTGAGTTTTGAAGAAGAATGGAAATGTTCAAGAGGAAAAAAAGGGACAGGTATATGGATATGTGGTACTAGTGTCCTCATCTTTTTACCTTAAAGACTCATTAATTATTGGGAGTGTCAATCAAGGGTGATCTTTTATAAGCTGGGAGGTTATAAGATCCCAAACTTCTAAGGAGGTATAATCCATTAATGTTTTCTTTGAACTCGTTTATTTTTTTCTTAATGTTTTATTTCCTGATAACATGGGGGGGATCAGGTGTGTTTTGGGGGTTTGGGAAATGAAAAAAGAATAAAAAATTAAATTCTCAGAAACGATCACGGTTGGCACATAATTAGTAGTAATCATGCTCCATAACCATAAAGCTTATAGCGGGAGGGTGAATGGATAAAAACATGTAAGGGGAGCCTGTAAACTATGAAAACATTGATAGAGCCAGTTTTTATTTCCAAAGCACTAATTGTCAAATTTTTTGGGATTTTAAGAGATTGTACAACTCAGGTACCCTTTTGACAGGGGGTGTCGCATTGTTAGCACACAGTTTATCTAATTGTGTGCCTCATTAAAAAGGGGTAATTTCATATTTTCTTCCTCTAGATTTATGATCTATAACATTATTTTCCTTACATTTAACCCTATAGTATAAGGGGTTTCAAATTTTAACCTTTGGGATTCCCAAACATGATTCTCCCTCGATTCATGGTTGTTTGGAGCATAGTGGGGTACAAATTGAAGCTCAAATTGAGTATAGCATTCCTCATTTCTATATTTTCTGGAAGAGGCTTCTTATAATTTTTATTCTTATTTTGAAACATGGTAACCTTGTTTTTATTATATCTTCTAGGTTAGGGATTTGAATATTTTTTTAGTTTGAATCAAAGGCTAAAGTTAAGTGAGCATTTGTCTAAGAACTAGGGGTAGGTGGTCTAAAAGTTATATCTCATATACTTGATGTCCTAATTTATCTGTATGTGGTTCTATTGTGGTTCCTAATTTCTTTCCATTTGGTTTCCCTAGTATATAATGGTAGTTTTTTTAATGAAATTATGAATTTAACCCCTCATGGTTCTTTTGCAATCCGTTGAGGTTAATTAGACTAGATTTGTAACACCCCAGGTAAATAAAGAATATTACATTTTCATATTTATACATATTTGTGAATAAAATATTAATATGACTTTAAAGGGGACGCTATGCTCGATGGCATACCCAACACGCAACAACGAGTTTCTTGGGAATCTTACGTTGCACTCTAATAATAAAATAATATTATTTTAAATGGTAGTTAACATGTAGCCGTTGTATTTGCGGGAATGGATAGAAATAACTAAAATATTATTATATATGTTCTTAAATATTTTTACATTTATACAATAAAAGATAAAGGCTTAAAATACGGAAAGAATTCAATTTTAGGCGTATATGCCCTAGTTTTCACTAAAGGTTCACTTATCACCTTTTGATTGAGAACCGTCATTAAATATAGTTTTGTTCACTATTAAACATTCTTTTGGACCAAATAAAACTCTTATTAAGAATCGGGACATCAAAATTTACTTTGTGTAAATTTTTGGTATCTTTCCGATAAAGTTCATTTTTTTAATGAATAGTGTAAAATGTTGTATTTTAATTCAAAACCACTTTTTAATCTAATTTATTTATATGATTAGATTATATTTTGAATTGGTTTTAAAGTGAAATTAGAAAATATTTTTACCATTAAATCCAATAGTGGTCATTGGAATCAATTTCACTTTGAAATCAAACTTAAACTAGTGTCAATCTGTTGATACTTATTGTTTCATAAAACACGATATTTGTCATGACAGTGGGAATTAATTATTAAATTAATTAATTTGACTTATATGTTTTGAATTTTGTAAAATGGACTTCATTTTTGAATTCAGAATATCAAATATAGCTTAGGGTGAATTTTTGGGATTTTTCTGAAAAACTTCAATTTTTGATGAATAGTGAAACCACTAAGTGGTACTTATAAAAACTGATTTTCCGTTTAAATGACATTTTTCCATCATTGTGTTTTGATTTTCAAAAATCCGACATACATGGTTGTCATTAATAAGTAAAATGTGTTTCAATGAGATTAAAATAATGTTTTGGTGAATAGTAACTTATTATGTTTTTAATCGTGATTAGTGGTAATTAGTGTAGTTTAAGGTAAAAATAATGCTTTAATAAAATTAGATGAGCTTGACACATGTCTTACCCTCATTTGTTGTATCATGGCCGACCAAGACAAGCCATGGGTCAACTTGGGGACCCCATGGATCCACTTTGGTTGGGAAATGACATAAATAACATTTTATTTAATGTAAAAGTAAAATTGACACAAACATGATATGTTTTACTAAAACATTTTTTAAGTGGGGTTATACAAGTCATCATTTTGATTATAAATCTTTATTGGAAAGATAACAAGATTTCCTACATCATAGTATTTTTTTATAATTTTTAGACATTAAATAAATTAAATTATTTATGACATAATAATGATGCAGCGATGACATCATTATTTGACGATTTAAATAAAATGGAATGATAATGTATAATCTATGAACTAAACATGTCCAAAACTTATTGGATGAGTGGATTTCTAAGCCTTATCACCTTATCCACGAATTATATCAATGTGGGACCTTTTGAAACCGAAACACATTTTCAAAAAAAGTAATATCTCTTTACTTTCCAAAAGTACCCCTCCTCTCCTCTTATAAAAGGCCCCCACCTCTACCTCATTTAACACACTCCTAAAGCCTTTGGCTCGGCCAACCCCTGACCATTTACTCTCTCCACATCCCTATCCTCATCCTAGAGGATTCCCTTTGGGCATAATCCTTTCAAAGGAAGCCTTTAGGCTCAAATCAAAAGGAGTTACACTTTTAAAGGTAATTCATTCTATCATGTTCATTTGTTTTATTTTGCTTCTCCAACCCCCTAAACTCTTTTTATATATTTCTTTTGTAACAACACCAGTATCTTCAATATACTAGGATGTTGTTATAAGATTTATTCGAGCTACACTCTCACACAACTACATCAAATGGTTAAAGAACATACGGTTTCCGTGGATGGTGAAATTCTGCTTCCCGAAACGATGATTGTTCAATACTCATTTAACACATTAAAAGGTGGCCATTATGATGTCACTATTTTTATATATGATATATAATATGTTTATTTTTTATTTATGCTTCTGTATTCTTCATTTTTGTCTTACCTTTATGGCTTCCATTATGGGTATACACGATATCTTCATTTAAGGAAGTGCGGACTACTGCCCCCTCAAAGTGATTTGATTCATTAAATACCATATTTGGGATGTATAAAGGATGGAAATATGATATTATATATGATATTATACTGGAATTATAATATACCTTTATATCATTATTATTCCATTCTATAAAATATGAAATAGAAATGAAAGTAGCGTTCATGCGTACGTACGGCTTACCATCTCCATGAAAGGTGCATTTCATTTCTTACCTCTAAATGATTATGTAATGTTATAAATGCATGCATGTACTAGATATATATGACATATATGATATCTACATAATGAATACAATTCTTTATATAATAAAAATTTGGCCACACGAACAACATGTAATTGTAAGAAGTCCACTTTCGACTTAAGAACCAAATATCGGCAAAACAAATAATATTAACTTAAATGAATACATAATGTTTATGACATGGTAATAAGTGGTATAAAAGTAATAATGAACTTTAAAAAGGTTCTTAAGGAATTAGAAATTAACTCAAGTTTATTATTCAGGGGATTAAAGAACGATCGAGTCAAGTCGGACCCGAGGTAAGGGATCCTACAACTCTCTTTCTTTTTAAGTACACTCTTTTATGTCATTTATTTTAAGCTCATATTTCTTATTATTGGGATGTTCTTTTATATTACATTTACTGTAATTTTTATGGTAATGAGATTAGAGACCCTATTCTCTCTCATCAATCCATTTTGTAAGTTTTGAGTGGCGCTGTTAGGCTGCCGAACTTTCGTAAGAGATCTAACCTCTCTCTTTCTTTTTAAGTACTCTCCTTTATGTCACTTCTTTTAAACTCCTCCATGAAATGTTGGGGGATTTTCTTTTATATTCCAATTGCTGTAAATTCTATTGTAATATGATGGGATACTCTATTTGATCTCATCAATCCATATTCGGACGTTTTATGTGGCGCCGTTAGGCTGCGAGTTTTCGTAAGGGATTTTTCATCTCACTTTTATTCCCGCAAGATTTATGCTACATTTGCCACAAATTCCATTGAGTGGTGTATGTACTGCCCATTATTATACTCTTTGTGTAATATACTTTCGTTTATGAGTATTTACATCAATGACCTATTGTCTTTCTTTCATGGGGTGTATGTTTTGAAAGATACCCAAGTCGGTAAGGGAACCTTTCACCCTCCTCTTTTTTAAAAGACTTCTTTTATTGGGTCTTTTAATTTACATATTTTTATGTTGTGATATGTTGTCATACATCCTTATTGATGTAAATTTTATGTCCAAGTGATGAGATACACTTTTTATCTCTCATCAACTCATTTTAATGTGATGCCATTAGGCTGTCAAGGGAACTTTTTAACCCAATTTCGATTTCTTTCGGTTCAACTTGTAGTCATTGAATATGTCATCCATTGAATATGTGTGAATGAACTTTTATTGTTTTACACTTAATATCCACTTATATTGGGTGTATATATATTTGTCACACATATTTTTGAGATTTATTTTTCCTTAATTTAAGGATACCTTCTTTATAAGGGATTTCATCACATTTGACATTTCTATTGAGGGTCCATTGTTGTTATGCACCAATTCACTCTTATATGGTGTATATACCGTCCTTTGGAGTATTATATCTTGAATCCTTTTATTCTCATGATATTATAAAGTTCTGTCTAAATGTTATTCCTCGATTATTGTATTCAAGTGTCTCTAATTTTGGTAAAACCCCTTTAACCAAAATATCATTTTAAATGTTTTAATTATTTGTTCTTATTAATATCCATGTTTTCAAAATGGTTTTAAGGATTTATTTATATGGATATTAATGGTTTAAAATGTTAAAAGCTTCAAGGTGGTATGAGACACTTTGATTCAAAAATCTCTTTATTAAATATTTTAAATGGTTTTGGAAATGGTTTCTTTTTGAATGGATTCATTATTTCAATATCCTAAAATGTTATATTGTGATTGAAATGTGGAAATGTTATGATTCCTTTATTAATGTTTATGTGATACGATTATGTTATGGTTCTTGGGCATTGTTATGAAGAACGGGTGGTTCCGTGATAAACTAAGGGCGGTTGAGCCCGATATAGCTCTCCAATGCATTGGGTAATGTGAAGGAGTGAAACGTTAAGGTTTCTCCGAAGAGATTTAGAGAATATACTATGATGGGTATTCCAAACGTAACCAAGAGGGTTACTCCCTACGTAAGAATGTTATGAATGCCTCAAGTTACCTTTATGTCTTATGTTTTCTATGATTTATTCATGATTTTATATGCCTATGTTTTATGGGTAAAGTATGATTTCATTCTTATGTATATATGAGCTCATGTTTCCTTTCCATATTTTTATAACCCTTACTGAGCTTTTTATGCTCATCCCAAGTTTTTGAAATGTTTTTCACAGGTCAAGGGAAAGGTACATGATGTGATTATAGTGTCAAGGATGTGTCAAGAAAGAATCCGTGTTATATTTTAAATATGTTTCCATTGATGGGAAGAATGATACTGTCTTTTATGTAACCACTTTGTTTAAATATGGAATGTAATGCAAGTTTCAAGATCTAATTCTCTAAAACTCTAAACCTGAAAAGATCCTCAATGTGTAATCTTGTAATAACTCAAGATTAAGTAAGTTTTAAGGTTGGGTCCTTATAGTTGGTATCAAAGGTCGGTTTAGACAACTTTAGAGGTTAGGGTATTCTCTAATCACAAGTGACATTACCATAATGGTTAGGATTTCAGAAAGAGTCCTAGTTTTAGATAAAGTGAATGAGTAAGTGTATCTTATTGTTTACCTTCCTCATTAGTACATGATGTTTTTATTGATATACTCACACTGACATTTCTATTTTTAGTGAATGGATGGATCTAGAAGGCACCAAAGAGACAATAGGTTTGAAGGAAACTGTGGTGGTTCTCTGATTAAGATACTAGATAAAATGGTGGATTCAATGAGGAAACTTGTGGTTGTTCTAAACCAAATATCAAGGATTCATGATCAACCACTTGAACCTTGGTATGATCTTTAATGCATCATGTACGAGATGACCAATCCATGTGGATGTTCAGGTAATAATAATAAAGGTAACCATTAGAGTTTATATGATCCTTACTTTTGAGATAATTATGGGTTATTATATGATATGCTGGAAAATGAAAAGCATGAGATAAACTTGAGGTTAAAATATGTTATGATCATTTTTGAAGATTTTATCTCGTTTTGGGAAATGTTTTGAGAATTATATAGTTTTGGAAAAAGGACAACACGCAGACCATGTGACAACCCATCGCATCGGACAAAGCTGTGGGAATCGAACCCACAACCAAAATTCGACTGGTATTTATCACCTACCACTGGACTACCTGAAGTCCCTGGTTAGTTTGACTGATTCTTTCTGGTTATATGATTTTATGAATTAAGAGTAAGATGATTTTGGGTTATTTATGAAAATGATTAACCTATCATGGAGGATATGTGATTAGGTTAATTACTTTTCAATACGGGACTTTAGGAGCAACTGATGTTGTTTGGAGATAAATGTTATGATTTAACTTGGAAGACTATTTGACTAAATCCTTAAAATGTTTGGGTTTCAATCTTAGATTGGTTTACTTTGAGGAATTTTTATGGACAAATTTGTTTATCAGATGGTCCTTGTTGAACTTTGGATTTTGTTGGACAAATTTGGAGATTAAGAATAGATTTTCTTTTTATAAAGGGTTATCCTTTTCTGGATTATCTGACCTTGTACTAACCTTTTTGGTTTTGGTTATGGTTAAGGTCTAAATACATGGGAAGTATATAGTTCTATTTTGTGGATTAGGTGATTCTCTAGAAGTTGATTATAGTACTCTTAATTTGAACAAGTCTTCCTAAATACTCTCCTTTTGGAGAAAATATGAGTTTGTGTAAGGAATCTAATAAAAGTTGAGAGTCAACATGATAAGTGATTATGTTTCCTTATGAATAAATTTCTCCATAAAAAGTAACTTAAAACAAAAATGTTGTCTATTAACTTTTCCTACTGGGGAATCGAATACTGTTTAACCCATCACAAGTTTGTGATTCTCTCATGGTTAACTTTCTCCTAAACATGTTTTCTATCACTCTCCATAAGAACATGACCCTATGTTTTCTCCTCCATGTCCATGTTTTCCTACATGGAGTCCTAGTATGGGTTAACTCGGGTGACCTTTGTACTTATCTTTCTTTATTTTAAAGTGATTGTTTTACCGACTCTTCTTCCAATGTGGGACTTTCAAGGATGTTTCCAAGCCCAATTTTAAAAATTGCGAGGACGCAATTCCCAAAAGGGGGGAAGGATGTAACACCCCAGGTAAATAAAGAATATTAAATTTTCATATTTATCCATATTTGTGAATAAAATATTAATATGACTTTAAAGGGGACGCTATGCTCGATGGCGTACCCAACACGCAACAACGAGTTTCTTGGGAATCTTACGTTGCACTCTAATAATAAAATAATATTATTTTAAATGGTAGTTAACATGTAGCCATTGTATTGGCGGGAATGGATAGAAATAACTAAAATATGATTATATATGTTCTTAAATATTTTTACATTTATACAATAAAAGATAAAGGCTTAAAATACGGAAAGAATTCAATTTTAGGCGTATATGCCCTAGTTTTCACTAAAGGTTCACTTATCACCTTTTGATGGAGAACCGTCATTAAATATAGTTTTTTTCACTCTTAAACATTATTTTGGACTAAATAAAACTCTTATTAAGAATCGGGACATCAAAATTTACTTTGTGTAAATTTTTGGTATCTTTCCGATAAAGTTCATTTTTTTAATGAATAGTGTAAAATGTTGTATTTTAATTCAAAACCACTTTTTAATCTAATTTATTTATATGATTAGATTATATTTTGAATTGGTTTTAAAGTGAAATTTGAAAATATTTTGACCATTAAATCCAATAGTGGTCGTTGGAATCAATTTCACTTTGAAATCAGACTTAAACTAGTGTCAATCTTTTGATACTTATTGTTTCATAAAACACGCTATTTGTCATGACAGCGGGAGTTAATTATTAAATTAATTAATGTGACTTATATGTTTTGAATTTTTTAAAACGGACTTCATTTTTGAATTCATAATATCAAATATAGCTTAGGGTGAATTTTTGGGATTTTTCTGAAAAACTTCAATTTTTGAGGAATAGTGAAACCACTAAGTGGTACTTATAAAAACTGATTTTCCGTTTAAATGAAATTTTTCCATCATTGTGTTTTGATTTTCAAAAATCCGACATACATGGTTGTCATTAAGAAGTAAAATTTGGTTCAATGAGATTAAAATAATTTTTTGGTGATTAGTAACTTATTAAGTTTTTAATCGCGATTAGTGGTAATTAGTGTAGTTTAAGGTAAAAACAATGCTTTAATAAAATGAGATGAGCTTGAAACATGTATTACCCTCATTGGTTGTATCATGGACGACCAAGACAAGCAATGGGTCAACTTGGGGACCCCATATATCCACTTTGGTAGGGAAATGACATAAATAACATTATATTTAATGTAAAAGTAAAATTGACACAAACATGATATGTTTTACTAACACAATTTTTAAGTGGGGTTATACAAGTCATATTTTTTACTATAAATATTCATTGGAAAGCTAAAAAGATTTCCTACATCATAGTATTTGTTTATAATTTTTATACATTAAATAAATTAAATTATTTATGACATAATAATGATGCAGCGATGACATCATTATTTGACAATTTAAATAAAATGGAAAGATAATGTAAAATATATGAACTACACAAGTCAAAAACTTATTGGATGAGTGGAGTTAGAATCCTTATCACCTTATCCACGAATTATATCAATGTGGGACCTTTTGAAAACGAAACACATTTTCAAATAAAGTAATATTTCTTTACTTTCCAAAAGTATCCCTCCTCTCCTCTTATAAAAGGCCCCCAACTCTACCTCATTTAACACACTCCTCAAGCCTTTGGATCGGCCAACCCCTGCCAATTTACTCTCTCCACATCCCTATCCTCATCCTAGAGGATTACCTTTGGGCAGAATCCTTTCAAAGGAAGCCTTTAGGCTCAAATCAAAAGGAGTTACACTTTTAAAGGTAATTCATTCTCTCATGTTCATTTGTTTTATTTTGCTTCTCCAACCCCCTAAACTCTTTTTATTTATTTATTTTGTAAAAACACCAGTATCTTCAATATACTAGGATGTTGTTATAAGATTTATTCGAGCTACACTCTCACAAAACTACATCAAATGGTTAAAGAACATACGGTTTCTGTGGATGGTGAAATTCTGCCTCCCGAAACGATGATTGTTCAATACTCATTTAACACCTTCAAAGGTGGCCATTATGATGTCACTATTTTTTTGTATGATATATAATATGTTTATGTTTTATTTATGCTTCTGTATTTTTCATTTTTGTCTTACCTTTATGGCTTCCATTATGGGTATACGCGATATCTTCATTTAAGGAAGTGCGGACTACCGACCCCTCAAAGTGAATTGATTCGTTAAATACCATATGTGGGATGTATAAAGGATGGAAATATGATATTATATATGATATTATACTGGATTTATAATATACCTTTATATAATTATTATTCCATTCTATAAAATACGAAATAGAAATGAAAGTAGCGTTCATGCGTACGTACGGCTTACCGTCTCCATGAACGGTGCATTTCATTTCTTACCTCTAAATGATTATGTAATGTTATAAATGCATTAATTTACTGGATATATATGACATATATGATATCTACATAATGAATACAATTATGGATATAATAAAAATTTGGCCACATGAACAACATGTAATTGTAAGAAGTCCACTTTCCACTTAAGAACCAAATATCGGCAAAACAAATATTAATAACTTAAATGATTACATAATGTTTATGACATGGTAATAAGTTGTATAAAAGTAATAATGAACCTGAAAAAGGTTCTTAAGAAATTATAAATTAACTCAAGTTTATTATTCAGGAGATTAAAGAACGATCGAGTCAAGTCTGACCCGAGGTAAGGGATCCTACAACTCTCTTTCTTTTTAAGTACACTCTTTTATGTCATTTATTTTAAGCTCATCTTTCTTATGATTGGGATGTTCTTTTATATTACATTAACTGTAATTTTTATTTTCATGAGATGAGAGACCCTATTCTCTCTCATCAATCCATTTTGGAAGTTTTGAGTGGCGTCATTAGGCTGCCGAACTTTCGTAAGAGATCTAACCTCTCTCTTTCTTTTTAAGTACTCTCCTTTATGTCACTTCTTTTAAACTCCTCCTTGCAATGTTGGGGGATTTTATTTTATATTCCAATTGATGTAAATTCTATTGTAATATGATGGGATACTCTATTTGATCTCATAAATCCATATTCGGATGTTTTATGTGGCGTCGTTAGGCTGCCGAGTTTTCGTAAGTGATTTTTCATCTCACTTTTATTCTCGTGAGATTTATGCTACATTCGCCACAAATTCCATTGAGTGGTGTATGTACTGCCCATTATTCTACTCTTTGTTTAATATAATTTCGTTTATGAGTATTTACATCAATGACCTATTGTCTTTCTTTCATGGGGTGTATGTTTTGAAAGATACCCAAGTCAGTAAGGGAACCTTTCACCCTCCTCTTTTTTAAAAGACTTCTTTTATTGGGTCTTTTAATTTACATATTTTTATGTTGGGATATGTTCTCATACATCCTTATTGATGTAAAGTTTATGTCCAAGTGATGAGATACACTTTTTATCTCTCATCAACTCATTTTAATGTGATGTCGTTAGGCTGTCAAGGGAACTTTTTAACCCAATTTTGATTTCTTTGGGTTCAACTTGTAGTCATTGAATATGTCATCCATTGAAAATGTGTGAATGACCTTTTATTGTTTTACACTTAATATCCACTTATATTGGGTGTATATATATTTGTCACACATATTTTTTAGATTTATTTTTCCCTAATTAAGGATACCTTCTTTATAAGGGATTTCATCACATTTGACATTTCTATTGAGGGTTCATTGTTGTTATGCACCAATTCACTCTTATATGGTGTATATATTGTCCTTTGGAGTATTATATCATGAATCCTTTTATTCTCATGATATTATAAAAGTTCTGAATAAATTTTATTCCTCGATTATTGTATTCAAGTGTCTCTAATTTTGGTAAAACCCCTTTAACCAAAATATCATTTTAAATGTTTTAAATATTTGTTCTTATTAATATCCATGTTTTCAAAATGGTTTTAATGATTTATTTATATGGATATTAATGGTTTAAAATGTTAAAAGCTTCAAGGTGGTATGGGACACTTTGATTCAATAATCTCTTTATTAAATATTTTAAATGGTTTTGGAAATGGTTTCTTTTTGAATGGATTCATTATTTCAATATCCTAAAATGTTATATTGTGATTGAAATGTGGAAATGTTATGATTCATTTATTCATGTTTATGTGATACGATTATGTTATGGTTCTTGGGAATTGTTATGAAGAACGGGTGGTTCCGTGATAAACTAAGGGCGGGTGAGCCCGATATAGCTCTCCAATGCATTGGGTAACGCGAAGGAGTGAAACATTAAGGTTTCTCCGAAGAGATTTAGGGAATATACTGTGATGGGTATTCCAAACGTAACCAAGAGGGTTTCTCCCTACGTAAGAATGTTATGAATGCCTCATGTTACCTTTATGTCTTATGTTTTCTATGATTTATTCATGATTTAACATGCCTATGTTTTATGGGTAAAGTATGATTTCATTCTTATGTATATATGAGCTCATGTTTCCTTTCCATATTTTTATAACCCTTACTGAGCTTTTTATGCTCATCCCAAGTTTTTGAAATTTTTTTCACAGGTCAAGGGAAAGGTACATGATGTGATGATAGTGTCAAGGATGTGTCAAGAAAGAATCCGTGTTATATTTTTAATATGTTTCCATTGATGGGAAGAATGATACTGTCTTTTATGTAACCACTTTGTTTAAATGTGGAATGTAATGCAAGTTTCATGATCTAATTCTCTAAAACTCTAAACCTGAAAAGATCCTCAATGTGTAATCTTGCAATAACTCAAGATTAAGTAAGGTTTAAGGCTGGGGCCTTATAAGATTAAAGGACTCTCATGGGTTATTCATCTACCTTGAACATGGAATTGAGTTGATAAATGTTAAATTTAATCCTTTATGAGGTATATATAATGATATCTATGGTTTTCTTGTTAACATGGGTTTATTAAATGAAACAAATGGTAATTGTATTTATATTGTTTACATGGAATAAGGGGGTGTTCGATTTAACTTCAATCTGTTAAATGAGTTATGACATTTAAATGTTAAATTTGTTTATGGTTAAATAATCATTATTATGTGGTAAAAGGTATTGGCGGGGTGTTAAACTAAGGCTCTACTCACACAAGTTAGTCTAGACCGATGCTCTAGGCCCCACCTAGGTATTTTATGCATTAGGGTGATAGACTGAGGCTCATTTTCCATAAATAATGCGTGTGGTATGATACCTAGACTAGGGAAACATGGTAAGTATATATTATTTTGTTTTATGAAAATTACATTCCCTTTAATGTAGGTAAATTTAATCCCCTTGTGACGGTTTTATATGATGTATGTTTTTTTGTTTACCTAAATAGGTCTAATCATGTTTAATTAATATGGGTAACACAGGGTACCAATGATGAAAGTGGATAATGAATATCTGGATTGTTAATGGAACCTAGTTTATCGTTGTTTATCTTTTTGTTTATCATACTCCTTCATACAATATCTTATCAGACTCGTTTTTTTAGACACCATTGGTGGTGGCCTACTAACTTGTACTCACACCCTGCTCAGGCTGTCATTGGGTACCTGAGCAGACTTCATCGTTACAGGTCAAGACAATTGAAAAGGCCCTATGATGGAGGGTTGGTTTTAGGCTTAGATATGTTCATGGATGAGGGGAAAAACATTGTTTTGTAACCCACTTTTTGGTTTTTTCAGTTTATCATTATTTGGGGTATTTTCTACACTTAGAACTATATACATGACATAACATATTACTGTTTGGTTATCAGTATGCACCCACCTCCCAGAAATTGCTTTTTTATGCATGTTTATTTTTTATTCTCTTGTCATTATTTCTGATTTTTTATCTATAATGTATTACTCCAATAAAGAGGGTATTGTCTCCCCATCGGTCTCTTTAAACCCACCTTATAGTCGACTGCTTATTGCATAATGGGAAACCCACTTGAGATCTCATAGCACACTATCTCAGGGTACAAGTTTAGTGGCTCCAGGGTTGGGGCATTACATGTTGTGAGAATTGTATCCATAGAGGAAATCATACTAGACCCCTTAATCAATGTTCTATCTTAAGAGTGGCATGTGTATCATATGAGAGCTATTGGATTGGTGGATTTTAATAGTTGGATCTAGTGCAAGTGGGATTATTTTTGATTTGGTTCATTTGAACTAACTTCTAAATACATAAGGATTACACGTATTCATTATCTTGAATAATAATTAAGTTTATTATCACATCATGATTATTCCTCTGTATAACATAATATGTGATAATTTCCTATGAATATATTTCATACTAAAAGGTAATATCATTTCCTAGCTATAATTTGAACTTAGAGGTTCGATGATAGTATTCTTGAATGTATAAGTTATCTAGCTGGATGATGTCATTTTATGAGACACATATGATATATTCTATCAGGGGTGGATACTCATAGGTATTTGATTCACTCTCCCAAGGTGAAAACCCTAGTTAATATCCATAACTAATGATTATGATAACGAGACCCACCAAGAGGATATCCACTTTCATATGTGTAATTGGATTTTCCTATCTGAGAAAATGTGTATCGATCCTTAAAGATTAATTTTTTCATTAATGAATACCCCATGTTATGTACATTGGTTGGTTGATTAAAAACATTATAACATATGCTTATGATGAACTTAGAGACATTGGGTGCATCATAAGTGATATTGAAAAAATGGATAATGTGAGGAATGATTTAACCCTTCTATTTCCTAAGAAAAGTTGATATATTAGGCCATTTGATGGGAATATAACTTCCTTGATAAATGATTGGTCATGTTGTTTAGTGGGAATGTTCATTTATATAAATTAAATGAAAGATATATCGATCACATAGGTTTATGACACCAGTATGCTTCATGTTTGGTTAATGATATCGTGATAAATAGATAGTATTACACTATTAGAATTTGTAAGAGGTTGTCTGTGATTAAAATATTAACTTATTTCTCTATAGGTTCCTTGTAATATTTCTAGAATCTTGCCTTTGTCATTAGGTGTCTGTACCTATTACCAGTGAGAAAGATGCCTAAAGGATCACACAAGAAGTGTATCTGAAAATATAATTAAATTCAATGTTGAATTTAGCATGTTATAATAAATATTATTATTCTTTTTGGGTTAATATTTATTCATGATTAGTTAATCACCAGGATTTAATCATGAGTTATTTGAAATAATATGGGAGTTAAATAATATAAATATTTATTTACGGGGTTTGAAATATTTTATTTATTATATTTATCTATGAATAATGAAGTAGTGTTCATTTATTTAATAAATTTTCATTATTCAAGGTTTGGTAATTATTGAGGAGGATAAGTGGCCTAACTTTAATGGTCTCATTGAAAATGTTATAATTGAAATATATTTATTCTTAGTTGAAACAAGTTGATCATTAATGAGTAAATAATTACAAGTTCTTATAATTATATATCTTCTTATGAATTAATTATAAATTATATATGATGGCCATATTTTTCTGTTTATAGCATTAAGTCAATTAATTATTTAATTAATTATATTTTTCATGATGTTTGCATTGTTTATATCTCGTATTATTCAATGATAGTGATAAATTGAAGATTTGGTCATTCCCAACATGTTCTTTTACTGTATCTGAAAACATTAATAACACATTTACATTGGGTAACATTTAAGAAAATGTGATCCCATACATGAAATTTGAGATCCTTACTTCTACTTTTGGTGTATAACAATATCCTAATTTGATTTTCCTTGATATGATATTGGTTAGTTCTCACTTAATACATTGTTTCATCAATATGTTATATGCCTAAAATCATTGTTTCACCAAATTTATCCCATTATGTTAGTTTATGAAAAATTTTCTCATACAAAACTTCATTCAATTACATTTAAATACGTCAATAGAAGATATTGATATATAAAAATTTAATTAAGGTTAAATACTAATCCCACTTACTGTTAAAATGATTTTATAATCACAAAAACATATATTCTAAATTTTTAATAGTTATTTCAAACTATCCATCTATTGAAGGATGATAAAAAATATTCAAATCTAACATTGTGTTGAGGTATTTCTAAGTAATTTTATATAATTTCAATATAAATAATTTTTCATGATTATATACAATTAATGAGGTGTGCCATGAATTTTTACAACATCATTGATATCGAGTTTTATGAGGCACTCAAGAGGTTGATCCGCTCTAATAATGAGAAAATGTGCAGACATTGTAATATGATCAATAATAACTAATATAGATGAATTTAACATATGATTATTTGGGAATATATTATCAAAGGCCATAGTAATACCATCCCACATCCATATAATAATATAATGTGGTTTAATGACTCTTTAGTATACTGTATCCCAGGTATTTCCTATTGACAAAAAAAATCTTAATACCTAGTTCACAGTTTCCCACTTCATATAATCCCACAAAAAATGATATCATAAATCCCTATTCATTTTTCTTCTACAAGGATATATAAATAAATTTTATTTATGGGATCCATCAAGTAAATAAATCATTAACTCAGGTATTGATGGAACACATTTCTTCCTTACTAATTTCATTTAAATTTCTTTATAAAAAATTTCTTTCATATTCCCATATATTAAAACAATTAATTTTATTATGTAATATTGGAATTTTTTATCTCCTCTAGTAATAATGGTTTGGAAGTAATTTTTAAAATTATTGATGTTTTTCCTTCCCCAATTATTCTCAAATCCAAATTTAATAAATCAATGAATATAAGATCATCGTTAATACTCATTTAATCCATAACTCTTGGATATATTCTACTCAATGCATTGAACACATTATATTCCTTCCTAGGATGGTACTATATTGGTAAATCATAATCCATGGGTAGATCAATGTAAATCCCATGTCTCATGTTGAGAACATTTTGTGAAAATATGTATTTTACACTTTTTTTATCCATATATATCTCACATCTCTCACCATATAGATAATGCCTCTATATCATCAAGAAAAATATTGTGTTTACCATGTAAAGTTCATATGTTGGCTAATTTTATTCATTTTTTAAACAATCTTTATCTATAATCAATAACACAGAAATTTTTTATAGGGACACATCTATGTCATTTCTTCAATACATAACTATATATCACAAAACCATACCTTCCTATTGGTAATTTAAATATAAATTCTTTTACCAATCACAAATTAATTTATTAAAAAAATCATTACATTATTCTAACCATATGAACATAACCCCTTTATATTTAAATTTCATTAATCGGTTAGTTAATCAATGAAAATTTCAAAAAAATTCACCAGTTGCAACCTTCTAATCCCAGGATACTACATTTCTCTGTTATGTTTGTTGATATAGAATATGATTTATCTAAAATTTAATTTAATGGATCATCTAATATTCCATACATAGAGAAAATAATTCTATGAAAACAAACTTCTTTAAGAGATAATTCCCACTTACATAATTCTATATATTCCCCCTTTCCTTTTAGAGTTTCAATAATGATACTCTGATGGATTTGGTGATATTAATAGGTTTTTCATTATAATAGGATATCATTAATAAATTCCATAATAAAATTATAAAATAATATTTCAATAATAAATTAATTAGTTCCATAAATGAGAGAACATGATACTTTATGATGTATTTCTTTTTAAATAATTTTAAAGACTTTCCTAGGTGTCTTTACATGCAACATCAATCTTAAATGGACTGTGATATACTGCTAGAATATTATTATTAAATTTGACATTTGTTGCAAAGTTGTTAGATCAAATAGTATGAATATGTGTAAATAAATTATGAAAATTTAATTTTAAATCATTTATAAAATTAATTCACTAATTATCATTTAGTTATAATTGAAAAGAAAATCAATTGAATATAAAATGAGTTGTTTTCCATATGATAGTTTTTGTGTGTACAGTTTTTTTATCATAATAAATTAAATTAATTGCTTTGAATGAATTATATTAATGAACTGTGTAGAAAATATATTAAATAAAAAATTTTAACAGTTATCTAATGGTATTCACTAGGCAAGGAAGAAGAATAAATTCATTTTTCTAATTAAATAAGAATTTTTCAAAGGACTATTTTTTATTCTTTTTTATACATATTTTAAAATGAATTTATACTACATATAGAACACGAATACTATAAAATTTATTCCATATTTTGTTTATAAAAAATAATATACTAAAACATTTTAAATTTATTTTCTAGGAATAAGGAATAGACACAATGGTAAAAAAAACAGGTTACCATGGTAAGGTTTAAAATGGTTAAAATAATGGTTAACCTAATAAATTGGATTTCAATATCAATAAACGCATGATTATATATTATTTTTAGATGAAACATAGACCATATTCATCTTATCTTTGATTATTTGTCATTTTTTATCCACTTTAATTGAGTAAGACATATGCTATATAAAAAAATTAAATAATTAAAAGATTTTCACCCATCTCACATATAAACCGTGTTGGTTGGAGTGGATACTCAAGAGGGGGGTGAATTGAATTCCTATTAAAAAAAATTGTTTAAAATATTTATACTGAAATCCCCCAATTCATAAAGCAAGTTAAAATGTATAGAATTTATAATGATTGTAAGTGTTCAATTAGCTTGTCAAAGATTTATTATTTCTTAGTTAACATAATCTGATGATTATGTTATCTTTTGAAACTAACTTACTGGCTAGAAATAATTATATACACTTGCTAGTTTAACTATCATAGTTACTTTAAAACATATTTGAATTTCAAAGTAATTAGCAGTGGAATTATGAAAATAGTTTAAACTAAGATTGGATGCACAATAGTTTTAACCAAGAGGTTCAGTCTCAAGCTATGACTTATTCCTCTCAAACAGATAATATATAATATTTATCCACACCCTGGATCGGTGTTTACAATAGTACTCAGACTGTCCAGGTCCTGAAACCTCTACCATAGTTCTACGTGGGAAAGTAGTTACAACAACACACAAGTTTTCCAAGTCATGAAACCTCTACCACAGCTCTACGTGGGATACACAAAGGTATAAATAGTATGGTGTTAGGATTTCAGTATACTCTTGTTCGGATCAGGAGTCAGTTTGTGTCCAAAAAGACAGAAGCACAAACACTGCTCATAATTTAGTAACAATGATCACAACAGACCAATAAGAAGAAGATGAGTTTAGAATGCTCTTGTGTAATGTCAATATAGCTCTGGAATCCTTTGTATTGAAGAAGATGAAGCTATGAGTCCTTCTCTGGAAGTTTTTTGGAAAAAAGAGTATCATGGTTTTTTCCTTCACTTCCAGTAGAGGTTTTCAGCTTTAAATGTGAGAGTATTCCTTGCATCACTTGAACCTCCTCTTTGAACTTCTGTTCTTGATGTGAATGAGTGTTCTTAGATTTCTTTGTCTGTTCTTATTGTATGTGTATATCTTTATCCCCTATTTTTCCAGCATCTCGATATTCCTTTTATTTATTTTCTCCGGCAATGGTAATGATTACATTTTTTCAAGTATGAGGGTATGGTTCCCTGAAATCCAAAAAACATCATTAATTAGTATCTGACATAAGGAGTGATTACTTTTGCAGGTATGAGGTACGGTATCCTGATATCCAATAGACATCATTAATTAATTTTAGTTACATTAAAAGCACAAAATATGTCTGTTTCTAACAAACTAACAGAGAGATAGAGTTTAAAGAAACAATGATAGGTTTCCATCAGTGTCTCTTTGTATCAGTGAACTTGTAGCGGTGGACTTGTAACAGTAGGTCTTGCATCGGTAGCTGTTACTCTCTATAATGGTAGATTTCTTGTATTGGTAGCTATTTGTGTAGAGGTAGCTTGCTTGTATCGGTAGCTATTTGTGTAGTGATAGCATGTTTATATCATTAGTTGTTTTTGTAGTGGTAGCTTTCTTGTATCTGTAGCAGTTTGTATAGCAGTAGCTTGCTTGTATCGGTAGTTTTTTGTGTAGTGGTAGCTCTCTCTATCAGTAGACTTAGTCTATCAGTGACCTTTGCTTATCGGTAGCACTGTCTGTATCAGTGACATTAAAACTTGAATGCTTATAAAGTATCTATTTTATGCAGTTCATTTCTAGATTGAGTTAGCTATCGAGATTAATTATAATCATAAATAAACATTGAATAACATATTCCAATGATATGATGTGATCATTGTGATATTCCTATCAACTTATTAGTATGATGACATAACTTGAATGTATGATTAATATATAAATATACATTATTTGGGATTATCAAAGTATATCTAAACATAATTGAGATTATCAAAATAGGTGAGTCCAATAATCTCCCCCTTTTTGGTAATAAAAAATTATGGCATTATAATCCAGAATATACTTTAATGAATCAGAGTGAAATACAGCTAATGGAAATCTCATTGTGTCCAGATCATAACTCCCAATGTATCAGAGATAAACTATGGAAAAACATAAGAGTAAAAAGAAATATATATATATATTCCTCGAAGATACATATTATAATTTTCTCCCCCATAGTGTAATTTCTCCCCATATTATAATTTTTCTCCCCCTTTCTAACTAGAAAAAAGAGAATATTAATTGTTGAGAGGATAAAAGAAGAACAGAGAAAACATACATTTTCATTTCAGATGAAAAAGTTATAAAAGATAGTACAAAATAAAGACAAGAAGTACAAAGATTTCTATCAAATGTCTTAGCCATTAATCAATCAACCTCCTCAATAGGTAATTTGGATTTGTATTTGGGATCAGAATAGTATTCAGGCTGGGTAGGCATAGGTGAGGGCCTGGGAACACCAGTGATGATCAATGGTGGTTGAGCTACTGAAACATTGCCAGGTCGGTAAAGAGTACTCCTCTAATTGATCATTGGAGTTAGGATCCTGATTGCTTGAATAGGAGTCATGTGAGGAGTAGAACCAGTAGAACTAGTGGAAGGTAAGGTAGGAGGCACAATAATATGTGTACTATTCACATGCAGGAATAACAGTAAGAGATTTATGAAATCATTGATGTTAACTCCTCCTCTCTCCATATAAGATATAAAATCATCCTTGTTATCTATAAACTTGTCCAAGGTTGGAGTCAACTCCCTTAGCTGACTAAGTTTTTCTTTGAGGGCTTGAGTAACTGGGGCAGTTTCAGATTCTCTAATTTCAGCTGGAAATGATTGGATAGATGATGCTTGGTGTACACTCTCTGAAAATAGTAATAAATATTGTCTTTGATTTCCTTCTAATCTGAATTATCATCTATCATATAATATTGGACAATTTTTCTGATGTCCCTGGTTATAGTAATCACCTAAGAATCAAATGAGCTATTGGTACTAACTGGACCATGTTCTTCTTTCATCACAGACCTAAACTGTTCAACATCAACTGAAGCTCTGGACACAGCACGAGGTGCCACAGTAAAACCTATTATTTCGTTGAAATACTGAGTCAAATTACTTATCAATTTTTTCACAAAAAAATCTTGAGTACATACATGCGTTTTTATGGTCTTTTTAAAATCATCAAACACATCCACAAACTGTTTCACTAGACCTCGAATGTAGTTGATGTCAGTATCAACATGAGATTTAGAACTCATGAATGTGTCAAATGAAGCAACAGATTGCTTCAAGGAATCAACAGCCTCTGTCAAACTCCCAATCTGATTTTAACACACTTTTACTTCATCCATTACATTTGTCACATCACTTTACAAAACAATTCTCAGAGAAGATACCAAGGAAATATCCATCTTATTTAGCTCTTCAACAAAACAGTTTTTCAAATCTGATTTCAGTGCCTCAAGATCTCCCTTTCTCACTATGTCTTCAGGCAGAGCTATAGGAGCTACTGGTTGGGCAGTAACTTCCTCTAAGAAAATATCATATGACACAGGATGCCTTATAATGGGTGTCTCATCATCAGAATTAGGATAGTCTAGACCCAAAACAAAAAATCATGGATCCTCATACCAATCTTCCACTTCATATGTCACAGAAACTGATCTTATCCTTACAAGTTGCTCCCCCTCAACCTGAGCATCCATCACTATATCTGTAGCAGTAGAAACAGCCTCATTGGGTACTTACTCTTAAGAAGAATCCTCTACTACCAAATTCATATCCAAACCTGGTTGCATAGTTTGGGGTATGTCAACAATAGGTATTGTTCTGTCCACTACTAGAATCTCCTCAATAGGCATAACAGAGCTCTTAGTCAGAGGACTGAGACTTAAACAAGTAGTTATATTTTCAGATACTTTTTCTTCTTCATCATTACTACTAGAATCTGGAGCAGTCTCCTTATGATCTGATCTGGGAAGGTCTTCCTCATTTACATATATTTCTTCAATAGTTTCTCCTTGAACTACTTCCTTCACAGGTGGACTTTCATTTCCATATGATACCATTTCAGCAGCTGGGTTTGGAGGCAAGTCAGGATCTCCTCCTTCTTTTATAGAGGTATCCTCCTCAGCATATTCATCACTTAATTGAGGTTCCTCTTCTTCAGGTCCTAGACTTGGATCCCTCACATTCTTTGGTCTAGAAGTACAGTCCATAAGATTGAACTTTTCATACAACTTCCCTTCATCACTATCCCATTATCTTCTCCACGGGTTCGAGTTAATCTTCATGTATTTGAAAACAGTTTTAGTGATACATCAGTTGTCTTTCACCACTATATCCTCATCTTGGGATCCATATAACCCCTTTACTTTAAGCATTAAAGATATCAACTTCGAAAAGAACAAGGCATTTGTTTTTGATTTCGGCCTAGTCATATCTTCCATCTGAACCATTAGAAGCCTACAAAAATACACTTTGACACCATGCCTTTGTAGATAAAAATAATAATATATCTTGGAATCTATGGTTTGAAAAACCCCCCTATTCTTGGACTTAACACATGATGGATAAATCTGAACAACAACTGGTTCTCTCCATCCATTTCGGTAGCGACTACTTTTCTTCGTGTGCCATCTCCAGTGAGCTCTTAAAAAGCAGCTTCATACTCAAAAATGTCACTAGTAGGGGGGTACAGACTTTGAATAGAAATTGAATATACCTTCATGGGGTACCCTCAGACTATCAACTAACTCCACCTAGGATAATGAAACTTCCTTATCATTAACAAATGAGAAGACCCGATTCTCATTTTCTGGTTTTTCAAATTTGAGAATATCATAGAATTATTTAACCAATTTAGGATAATACGGTTCATTTTTGTTTGAGAAGAATTCAACCAATTCCTTCTATTCAAGTACTCTCAGAATTAATGACTTACTAATTATCAACCATTTCGCGCATAGCTCTTTCTCAACTACTGTTTCACTTTTCATAACATGTGGGTTTACAGGTATCTTCATTTCACTATCACCACAAGACTCTCCCTTGTGTCTCTTGGAATTCACCTCAACACCCTCTTTAAAAACATTCAGTCTCTTCACTTGTACCATTCTGCTAATCACAAGGTTTATGGTTCAAGAGAAACAATGTTTTGGGAGATATGGTTTGAAGGTCAAGGGTTCGAGGTGGATTGATATGAGGTTAAAACAAATGTTTTATCATTTAGGAATCAAGAAATAAATAAATAAAACATAATAAATATAATACAAATGATACATATTTCAGCACCTAAAATAAAAACACAAAGCTTAAAACATTGAAAACTAGAGGGGACATATACCTGTGAGTATTCCTAATGGTGAGGTTCGCTAACCGTGAGGCATAACAGTGAGATTCATACTAGTGAGGTATAATGGTGAGGTTCATTCCAGTGAGGTATAATGGTGAGATTCAAACCAGTGAGGTATAATGGTGAGATTCATACCAGTGAGGTATAATGGTGAGGTTCATATCAATGAGGTACAACAGTGATGTTTCACTGACGGTGAGGTTTCACTAACGGTGAAGTTTCACTAACAATGAGGATTCACTAATGGTGAGGTTTCACTAACAGTGAGGTTTCACTAACGGTGAGGTTTTGCTAACGGTGAGGCTTCACTAATGGTGAGGTTTCACTAATGGTGAGGTTTCACTAACGGTGATGTTTCACTAATGGTGAGGTTTGAGGAAAGTTCATCATTCATAACTCATCTATAATGTAACTTAACCTATCTGAACATATAGTCTTGGTGAATATGTCAGCTAATTGATATTCAGTTACTATAAATTCAAAAGTAATATCACCCTTTTGATAATGATCCCTCAAAAGGTGATGTCTTACATCAATGTGTTTTGTCCTAGAGTGAGATATACGATTCTTATAGATGTTGACCACACTGGTGTTGTCACAGTTTATAGATGCATGCCCGAATTGATATCCATAGTTCAATAAATTATGTTTCATCCACAGAATTTGTGCACAGCAACTACCAACAGCTATGTACTCTACTTCAGTAGTAGACAATGCAACATAATTTTTCTTCTTACTACACCAAGATACTAAGGAATTACCAAGAATATTACATGTTCCATAAGTTCTCATCCTATCTAAATTGTAACCAGTGAAGTCAGTGTATGAAGTAACTTGTTAAATTGAATGGTTTTCCTTTTTGATAAAATAATCCCAAATCAGTAGTATGTTTAAGATATTTGAAAATCTTTTTAACAGCAAGCAAGTGTAACTCTTTTGGATTATCTTGAAATCTTTCACACATACACACACTAAACATAATATCTAGTCTACTAACAGTAAGATAAAGTAAACTCCCAATCACTCCTCTATAATTTGTTTGATCCACTAGTTTCCCATTTTAATCTGTATCCAATTTACAAGTGGTACTCATAGGTTTGTCAATTTTCTTATTACTATCCAAACCAAAACGTTTTAAAACATCCTTTTTATATTTAATTTGATTTAAAATAATACAATTTTCATTTTGAAGAACATGAAATCCAAGAAAATATTTGAGTTCTCCCATTAAACTCATTTCAAATTCACCTTGCATAATATTTGAAAGAAAATACATAAATCATTCTTATAAGTCCCAAAAATAATATCATCAACATAGATTTGTACTATCAAAACATATTTCGAAACCCTTTTGATAAAAAGAGTTGTATCAACAATACCTTTAATAAATCTTTTGAAATAATAAAATTACTAAGTCTATCATAACAAGCTCGTGGAGCTTATATTAAAGCATACAAATCTTTAGAATGTTTAAAAACTCAATTTGGAAAAAAAGGATTAGTAAATTGAGGTGGTTGTTCAACAATAACATCATCAATTATAAAACGATTTAGAAGAGCACTTTTAACATCCATTTGATATATCATTAAATTCAGATGAGCAACATATGAAAGTAGAATTCTAATAGCTTCTAACCTAGATACTAGTGAAAAGGTTTCCTCATAGCCTATTCCTTCTTATTGACTATATCCTTGTGCAATTATCCTAGCATTGTTCCAAACTATATTTCCAGACTCATGAACTTTATTTCAAAAAACCCATTTAGTGCCTATGGTCAATGTGTCCTTAGGTTTGTCTACTAATTCACAGACTTTGTTCCTTCCAAATTTATTTAACTCTTATTGTATATCCATTACCCAAAATTCATCATTGATAGCATCATTGGTATTTTTAGGTTCTTACTGTGAAAGAAAGTCTTGATGTTCAACCTGATTTCTTAGAGAAGAACTAGTTTGTGTTCCTCTGTCTAAATCTCCTACTACAACATCTAAAAGATGGTTTTTAAGGGTCCTAGATGATCTATAAAAAGTATGGCTAGAAATTTCTGATTCATTTATAGGTTCGGGTTCAATAGAAGCAGGTTCTGGAAAATTTCCAGAACTGGTGGTCTTAACTACAGGTTCTCTGTTTTTGTCATTAAGGTTTAGAATGGATAGGTCTTCTTCAAAATTTTCAAGAGGGGTTTTAGGTTTGTGTGGATCATTTTCATCTAATTTGATGTGTACAGATTCTTCCACACATTTGGCCCTCTTATTAAATACTCTATAAGCATTACTAGATATAGAATAACCTAGAAATATCCATTCATCTCTTTTGGATGAAAACATATCAAGATTAACTTTAGTATTGAGAATAAATACTTTGAAACCAAAGACTCTAATGTAACTAACATTAGGCATCCTATTATTCCGTAGATCATAAGGGTTATTTTTAAGAATATGTCTAATTAAGACTCTATTTATAATATTACTAGTTGTATTCACAGCTTCAGCCCAGATGTAAATAGTTAAGTCATACTCATTGAGCATTATTCTTGCAATTTCATGAAGGGTTTTATTCTTTCTTTCTACTACAACATTCTTGTTGAGGTGTCCTAGGGGAAGAGAAGTTGTGACTATAGACATTGTGTGAGAAATAGGTTTCGAAGTCATGATTTTCAATCTCACGACCATGATCACTTCTCAGGGTCTTGATCCTATGTCCACTAAGGCTTTCTACAGACTTGGAATACTTGATAAAATAGGAACAAGATTCACTTTTGTGAGCAAGAAAGTATAACCAAATGTATCTAGAAAAGTCATCAAATAGAACATAGACATAGTGTTTCCCATTTATACTAGAAACCCTATATGGTCCAAATAAATCCATATTAACCAACACGAGAGGTTGAGAAGTTGAAACTTCTTTATTTGATTTGAAGGAAACATTATGTTGCTTTCCCTTTGGATAGGGATTACGAAAATTGTATGTTGGGAATTTTAGTCTCGGTAGATCTCTTACTAAACCTTTCTTAGTCAGTTTCATAAGTGAGGGAACATTATAGTTTCCTATTCTTCTGTGACATAGCCAATATTCTTTATGAAAATCATTTAAACAAGTATTATTTTATTTAGATAATGAATTCAGATCTACTTCATATACATTTTAATTTCTTAATGCAGTAATTACCAAAACAATTTTTGAATTAAAAACATTACATGATTCATTTTCAAATTTTACATTGAAACCATCATCACACAATTGAGAAATACTTAACAGGTTGTATTTTAGTCCATCAACAAATAATACTTGAGAAACTAAAATTGAATCATTGTTACCAATATGACCTAAACCAATGATCCTTCCTTTTGAGTTATCACCAAAGGTGACATGTCCTCCATCAACTTTTATTAAGCTATTAAAGTATGAGTAGTCTCCTGTCATATGCCTTGAACATCCACTATCCAAGTATCATGTCCTCCTACATGAAATTTTCATGCATGTTTTCTACAAAATAGATTTAGAAAGAAGATAACATTGGTACCTAGATTTTCATGGGCCCATAAAATTTAGAATGTAAAACTTTAGGCACCCATATTTGTCTAATGGGTTTCCAATAATTAACAGATTCAAACAATTTTGATAAATAAACTTTGTTTTGTTTATAAGAATTTGAATAGCAAGATTAAGCATAATAATTTCCAAAACATGAACTAGCAGCATACTGTCCAGATTTTGAAATAAATTTATTCTTAAATAATCTGTCTCTGTCCAGTTTGGTATCCTAAAACAGTAGTATATTTAGGTGAAAATTGTTTTCTAATCAGTTGAGTAAGATTATTCTTTCCATTTGTAAACTTCTCAATTTCTTTTCTTAGTTACTCATTAGAAAATTTGAGTTCAGTATTCTCCTTTAACAGTTGATAATTCTTTTCCTTTTCTATACTAATATCAGATTTTACAGTACTAGTCATGGAATATTGTTTCTTCAATGATTTTTACTTATCTTTCAGCTCTTTACATGTATCTTCCAACATATTACAATATTGAAATAGTTCAGGTTTAGACATATTATCATCATCGATTGAATCTCTTTCATTCCCAAAATAATAATCATTGTGCATAGGGAAATTAAGTGTTACCTTAGATGTTTCATTCATGAAACACATATTGTCATGGTTCTCTTCTTCAGAATCAGAAGCTTCAGATCCACCTGAGCTGTCTTCAGAAACACTCCATATTGCCTTCATATCTTGCTTATATTTATTGTCCTTGAAATAATATTTCTTCTTAGACAACAATTTTGCGCAGTCAGCCTTAACATTTCCTTTCCATTTACATTCATAACAGAATATCTCATCATCTTTATCATCCTTCTTCAAATCTCTCCTCCAATTACCTTGGTGGTCATACTTAACCATATAATTTGATTTTCTGAAAAATATATTATTTCTATAGAATTTCATGAATATCTTAACTCTATGTGCCATCTATTCATCACTATATGAATTTGAACCTTCACTTGTTGAGCTCTCAACAGGTATGTGGACTTTCTCCTTGTCCATGATGTTTGAGGCAGTAGACTTAAATTCCACTGAATGCTTCTTGGGTTCATCATCTTCCACTTTGTTTACCTTTAACTCTTATTTATACATTATCAACTTACCAATAAGCTCCTTTACAGGTATCTTTCCAATGTCACATGATTCTCATTTAGAGACACAGGTTCCTCTCCAGCTTTCTGGTAGGCATCTTGGTATTCTCATGATTTCCTCCTTTGTTGGAACAATTTTTTCCAGCGAGCTCATTGTATTGATTATCTCATTAAACCTGAGATACATATCAGAAATACATTCATTAGATTTCATTTTAATATAATCATACTTAATAATGTATGTATTTAGACTCATTTCTTTAACATTGGTTGTTCCCTTTTATGAAACAGCCAATGTATCCCAAATTTCATAAGCAGTCTTATAGGCTGATATTTGATTAAATTCTTCATCTCCTAAAGCATAATACAGATCATTCATTGCTTTACAATTATTATTGTAAGAAGTTTCGTAGGTTCATCCCAAGTATTTATAATAGTTTCTGGATTCTTATACTGAGTCTCTATAGAAGTCCAGATGTCAAATCCCATACTTTCTAAATGGATTTTCATTTTGATTTTCCATTGGGCATAATTGACACCATTAAATAAATTTGGCATGTTGGTAGCTACACCTTTTAAGCTATTATCCATAATAACTATGTTTTAAAAGGATATATAAAGATATAAAAATGTATAAATAAAAAAATTTTTGAGATCTTTAAGATACTAATAAAATCACAGTTGAAAACTTTTCAGAAACATAGCCGTTTGAAAACTTTTAGAAATCTTCCTCTAATGCCAAATGTTGGTCGAAGTGGATTATCAATAGGGGGTGAATTGACTTCCTATTAGAAAAATTCTGTTTAAAATATTTATATTGAAATCCACCAATTCATAAATCAAGTTAAACATTAGTGAATTAATAAAGATCTTAATTGTTCAATTAGTTTCTCAAAGATTGATTACTTCTACGTTAACATAATCTAAATATTAAGTTGGCTTTTGAAACTAACTTACTGTCTAGAAATAATTACAAACACTTTCTAGTTTAACTATCAGAGTTACTTTAAAACATATTTTAATTTCAATGTAATTAGCCGCGGAATATTGAAAATAGTTTAAACTAAGATAAGATGCACAACAGTTTTAACCAAGAGGTTTAGTATCAGGCTAAGACTTAGTCCTCTCAAACAGATTAAATATAACATTGATCCACACCCTGGATTGGGGTTTACAATAGTACTCAGACTGTCCAGGTCCTTAGACTTCTACCACATTTCTATATTGGAAAGCAGTTACAACAGCACACAGGATTTCCAGGTCCTCAGAGCTCTACCACAGCTCTACGTGGATACACAAAGGTATAAAGAGTTAGGTTTTAGTATTTGAGTATCCTCCAGTTCTGCTCAGGAGTCATTGTGTGTCCAAATAGACATGAGAACACACACTACTCATAATGTATTAAAAATGATCACAGTAGAGAAATAAGATGGAGATGAGTTTTTAATACTCTTGTGTAATGTCAATGCAGCTCTGGACTCCGTTGTATTGAAGAAGATGAAGCTATGACTCCTTCTCTGTAAGTTGTTTGGAAAAGAGACTATCGTGGTTTTGTTCCATCACTTCCAGTACAGGTGTTCGGCTTGAAATGTGATAGTATTCCTTGATGCACTTGAACCTCCTCTTGGAACATCTGTTCTTGATATGAATGAGTGTTCTTTGAGTTCTTCGTGTGTTCTTCTTGTATGTGTACATCTCTATCCTCGCTTTCTCCAGTAGCTCAAGATTCCTTTTTTTTCTCCGTCAATGGGAATGAATACATTTTTTCAGGTTTGAGGGTATGGTTCTCTGACATCCAAAAAACATCATTAATTAGTATCTGAAATAAATAGTGATCACTTCTGTAGGTATGAGGTACTGTTTTCTGATATCCAACAAAACTTCATTAATTAATTTCAGTTGCATTAAAATCACAAAATATTATCATTGCTAATAAAAAAATACAGAGATATAGTTTAAAGAAACAGTTATTGGTTTCCGTTAGTATCTCCTTGTATCAGTGAACTTATAGCGGTGGAATTGTAACGGTCGGTCTTGAATCGGTAGATGTTACTCTCTATGATGGTAGCATTCCTGTATCAGTCATTGTTTGTATAGTGGTAGCTTGCATGTATCGGTAGCTATTTGTGTAGCGGAAGCTTGCTTATATCGATAGCTGTTTGTGTAGCGGTAGATTACTTGTATCGGTAGTAGTTTATGTAGCAGTAGCTTGCTTTTATCAGTAGTTATTTGTGTAGTGGTAGCTTTCTTGTATCGGCAGTTATTGTGTAGCGGTATCTTGCTTATATCGGTATCTATTTGTGTATTGGTAGCCTGCTTATATCGGTAGCTGTTTGTGTAGCGGTAGATCTCTCTATCAGTAGACTTGGTGTATCGGTTACCTTTGCTTATCATTAGATCTGTCTATATCAGTGACTTTAAAACATGAATGCTTATAAAGTATATGTTCTATGCAATTCATTTCCATATTGAGTTAGTTATCAAGATTAATTATAATTATAAATAAACATTGAATAACATATTCCAATGATATGATGTGGTCATTGGGATATTCATATCAACTTATTAGTATGATGAAATAACTTGAAAGTATGATTAATATATAAATAGATGTTGTTTGGGATTATCAATGTATATCTAAACATAATTGAGATTATCAAAACAGGTGAGTCCAACAATCTCACCATTTTTGATAATCACAAATTATGGCATTATAATCTAGAATAAACTTTAATGAATAAGATTAAAATAGAGCTAATGGAATTTCTCAGTGTGTTCAGATCATAACTCTCAAATGTATCAGAAATAAACTATGGGCAAACATAAGAGTAAAAAGAAATATATATATATATATATATATATATTCCCCAAAGATACATATTAAAATTTTCTCCTCATTAGTGTAATTTATCCCCATATTATAATTTTTCTCCCCCTTTGTGATTAGCAAAAATAGAAAACACTTATTGAGAGGATAAAAGAAAAAGAGTGAAAACAGACAGTTTCATTTCAGATGAAAATGTTATAGGAGATGATACAAAATAAAGACAAGAAGTACAAAGATTCCTATCAAACGTCTTAGCCACTAATCAATCAACCTCCTTAATAGGTAATTTGGATTTTTCTTTGGGATCAGAAGAGGATTCAGGCTTGGTAGTCATAGGTGAACACTTGGGAACACCATTGATGATCAATGGTGGATGAGCTACTGAAACACTTACAGGTCGGTAATGAGTACTCCTCTAAGTGATCATAGGAGTCAGGATTCTGATTGCTTGAGCAAGAGTCATATGAGGAGTGGAACCAGCAGAACCAGTGGCAGGTAAGGCAGGAGGCACGATAATAGGTGTACTGTCCACATGCAAGAATGGCAGTAAGAGATTCATGAAATCCATAATGATACCTCCTCCTCTCTCCATAGCAGATATAAAATAATCCTTGTTCTCCATAAACATTTCCAAGGCAGGATTAAACTCCCTTAGCTTACTAACTTGTTCTTTGAAGGCTTGAGTAACTGGGGGCTATTTCAGATTCTCTAACAGTACCTT
Organism: Viscum album; assembly: GCA_963277665.1. Taxonomy (NCBI): domain Eukaryota; kingdom Viridiplantae; phylum Streptophyta; class Magnoliopsida; order Santalales; family Viscaceae; genus Viscum; species Viscum album. Next base: position 133,385,335 of record OY728150.1, read on the forward strand.
GAAATGATTGGATAGCTGATTTTTGGTGTACACTCTCTGAAAATGGTAATCAATTTTTCTTTGATTTCATTCTGAGATTCAGTACTATCTCTCATATAATATTGGATGATTTTTCTGATTTCCCAGGTGGTAGTAATCACCAAAGAATCAGATGAGCTACGGGTACTAACTTGACCACGTTCTTCTTTCAGCACAGACCTGAACTATTCAACATCAACTGAAACTCTGGATGTAGAAAGAGGTGCCATAGTAAAAGATATTGTTTCTTTGAAAGAATGAGTCAAATTACTTATCAAATTTTTCACAACAAAATCCTAATTACTGAAATGCATATTTATGGTATTATTAAAATATTCAAACACATCCACAAACTATTTCACTAAACCTAGAATGTAGTTGATGTCAGTATCAACTTGAGAATTAGAACTCATGAATGTGTCAAATGAAGCAACAGATTGCTTCAAGGAATCAACAACCTCTGTCAAACTCCCAATCCTGATTTTGACACACTTTTACTTCATACATTACTTCTGTCACAACACATGACAAAACATTTATTAGAGAAGATACCAAGGACCTATTCATATTATTTATCTCTTCAACAAAACAGTTTTTAAAATCTAATTTCAGTTCCTCAAGATCTTCTCTTCTCACAATGACTTCAGGCAGAGCTAAAGGAGCTACAAGTTGAGCAGTAACTTCTTCTGAGAAAATATCATATGACACAAGATGCCTTATAATGGGTGTCTCATCATTTGAATCAGGATAGTCTAGACCCAAAACAACAAGTCATGGATCCTCAGACCAATCTTCCACTTCAAAGGTCACAGAAACAGATCATGTCCTTACAAGTTGCTCCCACTCAACCTAAGCTTCCATCACTATATCCGTAGCAGCAGCAACAGCCTCATTGGGTACTTCCTCTTCAAAAGAATCATTTACAAACAAATTCATATCCAAATAAGGTTGCACATGTTGGGGTATGTCAGCAATAGGTACTGGTCTGTCCACTACTAGAATCTCCTCAACATGCATAATAGAGATCTCAATCCGAGGACTGAGACTTAAACAGGTACTTCCATTTTCAGAGACATTTTATTCTTCATCATTACTACTGGAATCTGGAGAAGTCTCCTTATGATCTGATCTGGGCAGGTCTTCCTCGTTTATAGATATTTCTTCAACAGTTTCTCCTTGAACTCTTTCCTTCATAGGTGGACTTGCCTTTCCATAAGATACCTTTTCAACAGTTGGGCTTGGAGGCAAGCCAGGATCCCCTCCTTCTTCTATAGAGGTATCCTATTCAGCATCATCATCCCTATATTGAGGTTACTCTTAGTCAGGCCCAAGATGTTGATCCCTCACATCCTTTGTTCTGGAAGGATGGTCCACATGATTGAACATTTCATACAACTTCCCATCATCATTGACCCATTCTATTCTCCATGGGTTTAAGTTAATCTTCATGTATTTGAAAAAAAAATTGGTGACATATTAGTTTTCCTTCACCACTACAGTCTCATCTTGGGATCCAGCTATTCCCTTTACTTTAATCAATAAAGATGTAAACTTTGCAAAGAACAAGGAATTTGTTTTTGATTTCAGCATAGTCATATCTTCCATCAGAACCATTAGAATCCTACACAAATTCAATTTGACATCATTCTTTAGTAGATACAACAAGAATATATCTTGGAATCTGAGGTTTGAGAAATCCCATCTACTTGGACTTAACACATGCTAGATATATTTGAACAGCAATAGGTTCTCTCCATCCATTTATGTAGTGACTACTTTTCTTGGTGTGCAATCTCCAGTGAGCTCTTCCAAAGAAGCTTCATACTCAAACATTTCACTAGTAGGGGGTATAGAAATCTAATATAAATTGAAGATGCCTTCATGGGATACCATCAGACAATCAGCTAACTCCACTGAGGAGAACGAAACTTCCTTATCATTAACAAATGAGAAGACCTGGTTCTCAATTTCCAGTTTTTCAAATTTGAGAAACTCGTAGAATTAATTTAGAAATTTAGGATAATATGGTCCATTTTTTTTAGAAGCATTAAACCCATTCCTTCGTTTCATGTACTCTCAGAATTAATGACTTACTGTTCATCAGCCATTCCACCCATAGCTCTTTCTCAACTACTATTTCCCTTTTCATGAGATGCGGGTTTACAGGTTTCTTCACTTCACTGTCACCACAAGAATCTCCCTTGAGTCTCTTGGCATTCATCTCATCACCCTATTTACTGACATCTAGTCTCTTCCCTCATGTCATTATGCTAATCATGAGGTTTAGGGATCGAGAGAAACAAAGGTTTGGGAGGTAAGGTTTGAATGTCAAGGGTTAGAGGTGGATTGAGATGAGGTTAAAACTAATGTTTTATCACTTAGGAATAAAAAAATAAAAAAATAAAACATAATAAATATAATACAAATGATACAGATTCTGGATGCTGAAAGAAAAACATGATGTTTAAAACATCACAAACTAGCGGTGACATATACCGGTGAGGATTCCTAACGGTGAGGTCCGCTAACAGTGATGTATAACGGTAAAACTCATACCAGTGAGGATCATACGGGTGAGGTATAATGGTGAGATTCATACCAATGAGGTATGACGGCGAGATTTATACCAGTGAGGTTTAACGGTAAGGTTCGTACCAGTGAGGTATAATGGTGAGGTTTCACTAATGGTGAGGTTTCACTAACGGTAAGGTTTAACTAATGGTGAGGTTTCACTAGAGGTGAGGTTTTACTAACAGTGAGGTTTCAAAAATGGTGTGGTTTCACTAATGGTGAGGTTTCACTAATGGCGAGGTTTCACTAACGGTGAGGTTTCACTAACGGTGAGTTTTGAGGAAAGTTTATCATTCCTAACTCATGTCTAATGTAACTTAACTTATCTGAACTTAAAGGCTTGGTGAATATGTAAGCTAATTGCTGTTAAGTGCCTATAAATTCAAGAGTAAGATCACCATTTTGATAATGATCCCTCAAAATGTGATGTATTACATCAATGTAATTTGTCCTAGAGTGAGATATTGGATTATTAGAGATATTGATCGCACTGGTGTTGTCACGGTTTATAGGTACATGCCTGAATTTCTATCCATAGTCCACTAAAGTTTGTTTCATCCATAGAATTTGTGCACAGAAACTACCAGTAGCTATGTACTCTACTTCAACAATAGACAATGCAACAGAATTCTACTTCTTACTCCACCAATATAATATAGACTTACCTAGAATATGACATGTTCCTGAAGTGATCTTCCTATCTAACTTGCATCCAGCAAAGTAAGCATCTGAATAAGTTGTTAAATTGAATGGTTGTCCTTTTGGATAAAATAATCCAAAATCAGTATTATGTTTAAGATATTTGAAAATTCTTTTCACGGAAAGAAAGTGTGACTCTTTTGAATTAGCTTGAAATATTTCACACATACACACACTAAACATAATATCCAGTCAACTAGCAGTAAGATAAATAAAACTACCAATCATTCCTCTATAATTTGTTTGATCCACTTTATTCCCTATTTCAATTATATCCAATATACAAGTGGTATTCATAGGTGTATCACTTTCCATATTACTATCCAAACCAAAACGTTTTAAAAGATCCTTTGTATATTTACATTGATTTAAAATAATACCATTTTCATTTTTAAAAACATGAAATCCAAGAAAATATTTGAGTTCTCCCATTAAACTCATTTCAAAATCACTTTGCATACTATTTCAAAAGACAATAGATAAATAATTCATAGAAGATCCAAAAATAATATCATAAACATAGATTTGTACTATCAAAACATCTTTGGAAATAATTTTGATAAAAAGATTTGGATCAACAATCCCATTAATAAAACCTTTTGAAATATTAAAATTACTTAGTCTATCATACCAAGATCGTGGATCTTGTTTTAAACCATACAAAGCTTTATAAAGTTTAAAAACTCTATTTGGAAAATTAGGATTAGTAAATCTTGGTGGTTGTTCAACAAAAACATCTTCAATTATAAAACCATTTAGAAACGAAATTTTGACATCCCTTGGATATAGCTTCAAATTCAGATGAGCAATACATTAAAGTAGAATTCTAATTGCTTCTAACATAGCTGCCAGTGATAAGGATTCCTCATAGTCTATTCCTTATTATTGACTATATCCTTGTGCAAATAGCCTAGATTTGTTCCAAACTATATTTCTAGACTCATTATCTTTATTCCTAAAAACCCATTTAGTGCCTATGGTCAAGGGGTCCTTAGGTCTGTCTACTAATTCCTAGACATTGTTCCTTTAAAATTGATTTAACTCTTATTGCATAGCCATTACCCAAAATTCATCATTGATAGCATGATTGATATTTTTAGGTTCGGACTGTTAAAGAAAGGCTTGATTTTCAACCTAATTTCTTAGATAATCTCTAGTTTGTGTTCCTCTATCTAAATCTCCTACAACAACATCTAAATGATGGTTTTTAAGTGTCCTAAATGATCTAGAAAAAGTAGGGCTAGAAATTTCAGATTCATTTACAGGTTCGGGTTCAATAGAAGTAGGTTCTGGAAAATTTCCAAAACTGGTGGTCTTAACAACAGGTTCACTATTTTTGTCTTTAAGGTTTATATTGGACATGTCTTATTCAAGATTTACAAGAGGGGTTTTAGGTTTGTGTGGATCTGTTTCAAAAAGTTTGATGTGTACAGATTATTCTACAAATTTGGTCCTCTTATTAAATACTCTATAAGATTTACTAGATATAGAATAACCTAGAAATATTCCTTCATCGCTTTTGGATGAAAACTTATCAATATTATAATTAGTATTGAGAATAAAGACTTTGAAACCAAGGACTCTAAAGTAACTAACTTTAGGATTCCTATTATTTCATTGCTCGTAAGGGGTCTTTTTATGAACTGGCCTAATTAAGACTCTATTTATAATATAACAAGCTGTATTCACAGCTTCATACTAGAAGTAAAGAGGGAAGTCATACTCATTGAGCATTTTTCTTTCAATTTCCTAAAGGATTCTATTCTTTCTTTCAACTACACCATTCTTTTGAGGTGTCCTAGGGGATGAAAAGTTGTCAATGTATCCATTGTGTGAGCAATAGGTTTCAAAGTCCTGATATTCAAACTCACGTCCATTATCACTTCTCAGGGTCTTGATCCTAAGTCCACAAAGGTTTTTTATATTATTGGAATACTTTATAATATAGGAACAATATTCACTTTTGTGAGAAAGAATGTATACCCAAGTGTATCTAGAAAATTCATCTACTAGAACATATACATAGTGCTTCCCATTTAAAGTAGAAACTCTATATGGTCTAAATAAGTCCATATGAACCAACTCGAGAGGTTGATAAGTTGAAACATCTTTCTTTGATTTGAAAAAAACATTATGTTGCATTCCCTTTTGACAGAGATTACAAACTTTGTATTTTGGGAATTTTAGTTTGGGTAGATCTCTTACTAAACCTTTCCTAGCCAATTTCCTAAGTGAGTGCACATTACAGTGTCCTAGTCTTCTTTTCCATGGCCAATATTCTTTATGAAAAGCGTTTAAACAGGTAACATTTTGTTTAGATGAATAATTCTGATCTACCAAATAAAAATTTTCATTTCTTAATGCAGTAAATAACATAACATTTTTAGAATTAAAAACATTAAATGAATCATTTTCAAATTTTACATTGAATCCATCATCACACAATTGAGAAATACTTAACATGCTGTATTTTAGTCCATCATCAAATAATACATTATAAATTAAAATTGAATCATTGTTACCAATATAGACTAAACCAATGATCTTTCCTTTTGATTTATCCCCAAAGATGACATGTACTCCATCAACATTGATTAAGCTCTTAAAGAATGAGTAGTCTCTTTTCATATGCCTTGAAAATCCACTCTCCAAGTACCATATCTTCCTACAGGAAATGTTCAAGCATGTTTCCTACAAAATAGATTTAGATAGAAGATAACATTGGTACCCATATTTTCTTGGGTCCAGAAAGGTTAGAAAGGTAAACTTTAGGCACCCATATTTTTCTAATGGGTTTCCCATAATTAACAGATTCAAATGATTTTGATAAATAAACTTTTTTTGGTCAACAATAATTTGAATAGCTAGTTTAAGAATAAGAATTTCCAGAACTTGATCTAGAAGCATACTGTCCAGATTTTGGAATAAATTTATTCTTAATAATCTGTCTTTGTCCTAGTTGGTATCCTAAACTAGTAGTATATTTATATGCAACTTGTTTTCCTAGAATTTTAGGGAGAGTATTCTTTCCATTTGTGGATATCTCTATGTATTTTCTATGTTTCTCACTACACAATTTGAGTTCAGTATTCTCCTTTAATAGTTGAGCATTCTTTTTCTTTTCTATACTAAGATCAGATTTAACAGTACTAGTCAAGGCATAATGTTTCTTCAATGATTTGTACTTATCTTTTAGCTCATTACATGTATATTTGAATATATTACAGTATTAATATAGTTTAGGTTTAGACAAGTTATCATCATTGTTTGAATCACTTTCATTCCCAGAATAATAATTATTTTGTATAGGGTAATAAAGTGTTACCTTAGATGTTTCAGTCATGAAACACATGTTGGCATGATTCTTTTCTTCAGAATCAGAAGCTTCAGATCCACTTGATCGGTCTTTAAAAGCACTCCATGTTGCATTCATAGCATTCTTATATTTTTTGTCCTTAAAATAATATTTCTTCTTAAACTTAAATTTTGGAAATTCATCCTTAACATGTCCTTTCCTTTTACATTCATAACAGACTATCTCATCATCTTTATCAGCTTTCTTCCAATATCTCTTCTAATTACCTCATTGGCCATACTTACCGTTATAATTTTCTTTTCTGAAAAAAATTCTTATTTATATAGAATTTATTGAATCTCATGGCTATATGTGCCATCTCTTCATCAATATCTGAATCTGAACCTTCACTTTTTGGGATCTCGACAGGTATGTGGACTTTCTCCATGTTCTAGATCATTGAGGAAGTAGACTTAAATGCCACTAACATCTTCTTAGGTTCATCATATTCCTCTCTGTTTACCTTTTGACCTTCTTTATAAATCATCAAATTACCAATCAGCTCATTGACAGGTAGCTTTCCAATGTCACATGATTCTCGAATAGAGACAGAGGTTCTCTCCATCTGTCTAGTAGGCATCTTAGTATTCTCATGATTTTCTCCCTTGTTAGAACAACTTTTCCCTATGAACTCATTGTATTGATTATCTCATTAAACTTGAGATACATATCAGAAATTGATTCATCAGATTTCATTTTAAAATTATCATACATAATAGTGTATGTATTTAGTATCATTTCTTTTACATTGGTTGTTACCTCATGGGAAATAGCCAAATTATCCCAAATTTCATAAGCAGTCTTATATGAAGATATTCTATTAAATTATTCATCTCCTAAAGCACAAGACCGAGCATCCATTTCTTTATAATTATTATTGTAAGAAACATTCATAGGTTCATCCCAAGTAGTTCTAACAGTTTCTGGAATCTTATACTGAGTCTCTATAGTAGTCCAGTTGTCAAATCCCATACTTTCTAAATGGATATTCGTTTTGATTTTCCATTGGGCAAAATCGACACCATTAAAGAAAGGTGTCATGTTTGTAGCTACACATTCTAAAATGTTATCTATAATAACTAAGTTTTAAAAGGATATATAAATATATAAAAATGTAGAAATAACGAAAATTTTGAGATATTTAACATACAACTAAAATCAGAGTGGAAAACTTTTCACAAACAGAGACTTCTGAAACATTTTATCAACCTTCCTCTAATACCAAATGTGTGTTGGAGTGGATACTCAAAAGGGTGGGGGTGAATTGAGTTTCTATTAAAAAATTTCTGGTTGAAATATTTATATTGAAATCCCCCAATTCATAATGCAAGTTAAACTGTAGTGAATTTATAAAGATTGTAAGTGTTCAATTAGCTTCTCAATGATTCATTATTTCTCAGTTAACTTAATCTAAAGATTAATTTAGCTTTTCAAACTAACTTACTAGATAGAAATAATTACAAACACTTGCTAGTTTAACTATCAGAGTTACTTTAAAATAGATTTTAATTTCAAATTAATTAGAAGAAGAATATTGATAATAGTTTAAACTATGATAAAATGCACATCAGTTTTAACCAAGAGGTTCAGTCTCAAACTGAGACTTAGTCCTCTCAAAAATATTATATATAACATTGATCTACACCCTAGATTATGGTTTACAACAGTACTCAGATAGTCCAGGTCCATAGACCTCTACCACAGTTCTACGTGGGAAAGCAGTTACAACAGCACACAGGCTATCCAAGTCCTCAGACCCCTGCCACAGCTCTACGTGCGATACACAAAGGTATAAAGAGTTTGGTGTTTGGATTTCAGTATCCTCCAGTTCAGCTTAGGAGTCAGTGTGTGTTCAAATAGACATAATCACACACACTGCTCGTAATGTAGTAAAAATGATCACAATAGAGAAATAAGATGGAGATTAGTTTAGAATGCTCTTTTGTAAGGTCAATGCAGCTCTGGACTCCTTTGGATTGAAGCAGATAAAGCTATGAGTCCTTCTCTAGAAGTTTTTTGGAAAACATAGTATCGTGGTTTTGTTCCTTCACTTCCTGTACAGGTGTTCAGCTCGAAATGTGATAGTATTCCTTGTAGCACTTGAACCTCCTCTATGAACTTATGTTCTTGATGTGAATGAGTATTCTTTGAGTTATTCGTGTGTTATTCTTGTATGTGTATATCTCTATCCCTGCTTTCTCAAGTAGCTCGATATTCCATTTATTTCTTTTTCTCTGGTAATGGTAATAAGTACCTTTTTTTAGGTATGAGGGTATGGTTCCCTGACATCCAACAAACATCATTAATTAGTATCTGAAATAAGAAGTGATTACTTCTACAGGTACGAGATATAGTTTCCTGATATTCAACAGACATCATTAATTAATTTCAGTTGCATTAAAGGCGAAAAATATGACCATTGCTAATATACTTATAGAGAGATAGATTTTAATGAAATAGTGACTGGTTTCTATCGGTAGCTCCTTGTACCAGTGAACTTGTAGCGGTGGACTTGTAACGGTAGTTCTTGCATCGGTGGCTGTTACTCTCTATAACGGTATCTTGCTTGTATCGGTCGTTGTTTGTGTAGTGGTAGCTTTCTTGTATCGGTAGCTGTTTTTGTAGCGGTATCTTGCTTGTATGAGTATCTTTTTGTGTAGAGGTAGCTTGCTTGTATCAGTATTATTTTGTGTAGCGGATTCTTTCTTGTATCGGTAGTTGTTTGTGTAGCGATAGCTTGCTTGTATCGGTAGCTGTTTGTGTAGCGGTAGCTTGCTTGTATCGGTAGCTGTTTGTGTAGCGGTAGCTTGCTTGTATCAGTAGGTGTTTGTGTAGTGGTAGCTCTCTCTATCAATAGACTTAGTCTATCGGTGACCTTTTCTTATCGGTATCTCTTTCTGTATCAGTGACTTTAAAACATGAATTCTTATAAAGTATATGTTATATGCGATTCATTTCCAGACTGAGTTAGCTATCAAGATTAATTATAATCATAAATAAACATTTAATAACATATTCAAATGATATGATGTGATCAGTGTGATATTCAAATCATCTTATTAGTATGATGACATAACTTGAAAGTATGATTAATATATAAGTATAAATTATTTGGGATCATCAATGTGTATCTAAAAATAATTGATATTATCAAAACAGGTGAGTCCAACAAAACATAACCTATTCTCCTATATTATCCACTCCACTTGAGACATTTAGCTTCACCATAATATAACAAAATACTATCCCAGAATCCTTATCCATGTTTTTGAGTTTCGTTCTTTCCAAAATTCCCATCCTTGAATCTTTACGGTTCTCTTTAATGGAGGATACCTAAAGAAGTGGTAAATGTTCTTACCAATCTTTTTTTATGTTTCTATCTTCTTAAACCAAAATTAAATGTTTTATAAATTTTGTAAATATATATATAATTAGCATCATCACTATAATAATATTCATTTATGTTAATGTTATATTTATTTTCAATCTATTCCCTATGTTTTATAAAATAAAAACATTGCCCATGTATAATTGTTGATTTTTACCTCCATGAAGCAATGTGATTCATTTTTATTTTCCTCATTACAAGGATGGTTATAAATATATATTTAATTAATATATATGATATTTTTTATATAATTATGATTCTATAAATGTAAATTATTATATAAATTATTGGTTTCAAGTTGGGTGAAGAAGTTTTTGAGGTTCTTGGAAGTTATTATGAAGAAGTTTTGTTATCTTGTTTTTAGAAAATACAGTTTTATATAAATGGTTTCGTGTTATTTTCTTAACCAAAATTAATTTTTTTTAAAATTTTATAAAAAAGGTTATTTGATGGAGATGTGATTGGATATAGAGGATCGAACAATGGTTTCCAAACCAGAGTCCCTTGGATGAAACTTTTCTGTCTATGAATTCTATAATATTTGTTATGATAAAATTTTATCACTTAATGTTTATAAAGTGTCCTTAATAAATGAATGTTTGATAACAATATTCAATGATTCATTTCTATTCTGAAAATCTCCACATCATTATTTGAAAATATATCATGGTCCAAGAATTCCGTAGAAAGGGGTAGAGATGAGTTCAGATGTACTGTGTTCTCATTTTAATGTTTTGTGGAATTAACCGAAAAAAAAATAAAAGAATGTTTTGGTTGAGACGAGTTTTTGATTGGTTGATGCATTTTAAAATGTTTTTTTACATAATTAATTATGGAATAATATGAACTAAACTTCTTAAAAATTTTGTAATTTGATGTTTAATAAGTTGGGAAGTTATGGTTGAATTATGTTTTGATGGATATTTGGAAGGAATATCAGATAGAATAAAATTTATAAAGTATAAACAAATATTATAAACAATGGAATCATAAAAAGTCCAATTCAGAATAAGTTCTAACTGGATGAAGTCCAAGTTAGAAAAATCCAAACTAGAAAAAATATTCAGATGTTTCCCATCATAAAAAGCATTTGTGGAGATGTGAATTTCAATTTTGTACTAGATGATGAGATAATTTTTTTTAATAATCATCAGATAGAGGATTGTGTATGAAGGAACCTGAAAGAAGGTTTTGATGAAAGGAATTATAAATAGGAAAAAATAGGAAAGTTTTTTGATGTTTTTATAATGTTTGTTAAGGAATAATTGAATAGAGTTTCTTTATATGAAAATTTTATTACAAGGTTTTCTACCAGATAAACTTTTTCTAGATTCATACTCTAACTGGTTTCAAGTTCTTTAAAATAATTCATATATAAATTGATTTTTCTTACTTGTTCTTTTATTTTTATAATTATTTTAGGGTAAAATCCTAATACTCACCATGTTTTAAGGAAATTAGAAGAAGGGTGAATTCACTGAATTGTTTCAAATTTTTTCAAGAGTATTATCGAATTACTGATATGATTTTGATGAATTATTTTGATTGAGAGATTTTGATTTCTTATTTTCAATAAGAATGAACATAAAAATTAGATTCCCACAATTTCCTCCAAGTAATTCATTTATATATAGTATGTTGGTATAAAGTACTAATTTTTTGCATTATTCATGCATATAAAATCTATGGTGGTAAATAATTAGGTTTATATAGAGACACCAGATGAAATTATAAAATAAATTTTTTTATCAAAATCTTTCAAAACCATGGAATATCTTGTTTGAGGTTGAGTAAGAAGTTTTTATTGATTAGATATTTTTTACCAGTGAATGGATAGAGTTTTCAGTCACCAGAAAATATTTTATATTAGGTGGAATCATAAGAACTGTGTCTAGGGAAGTTATTTTAATTATCATAATGCACTAAATGAAATTTATGGATGAGACTTTCAGATGGAATTATCAAATAGAGATATAATATAGAGAACTTTTGGATGAATAGTGATCATATAGAGGAAGTGCATACCTACTTCTAGGTAAGAATGTGAAGTGTGGGTTTTTTGGTGGTGGAAAAGTGCAGATATAAAATAAGTATAATCAAAATATTCTGATCTTATTGGTAAAGGGTTATAATGTTTTTATGAAACCATTGTAACATATTTTATTTTTATGACAAGAACATGCACTTTTATTTTTGTTATAGTTAAATTCAAGGGTAATAATATTACATACTTGTTGTAATCATATATAAAATATTATTTTTCAGTGGATTGTGTGGTATTCTATTATTCCAAAATCAGGTCAAGGAATATGTATTCTTACTGATTTTTGAAACCTATTAATAATATTGTTCATGTAGTGATTCTTATGAGTTTTTCCTTCAAAAAATTTAAAACTCATTAATAAGAGTTAAGTCTATTTATTAATTTTTTTAAAGGTTGGGGCTGAAGCCTCAATTTATTATTTGAATCAAATACATCTTTAGACTGGGTAGAGGGTGACCCATTACATAGCCCAAAAGCCCAAGGTCAAGTAGCCTGAAACAAGGCTTGAAAGCCCCATTTTTTCTAAAGGACCCCTCGGTGAGGAGTACTACAATCATACCAGCGCTGCTACAGTACCACCGCCGCTACCGTACCTACTACAGCCCCTTCGCTGCTACAGTGTCGCTGCTTCTACATTTACACCACTACTACATTACTTCTATAGTAACTCCGATATTCTCCCCTACGAGGATTTGATCCTGGGTCTTTTGGACATTTAAATTGGGTATTATATGGAAGGTCCCCTTTATTGAATCATTAGTGATGTTTTAAGAAAAAATAAGTTGTAATGGATGTTCAAAATTCTGTGAACAATAATTGGATCCCAATATGGAGAGAAATATATTTCATATTTGTAAATATATAATGTTACCATATCCTTCATATCTCATTTATGAAGTTCTTAAAGCTACAATAGATGTTTTTCCCACATCAGGTTGAAAATTCCCCCTTACAGCTGCTGATAATAAAAACATGGAGAACAGTTGGGGAGAAAGAAATTTTATGTTATCGAAAATTTATAAAAAAGGTTTTCATAGTGTTAAATGGGGTGGAAGTACTAAAGTTATTTGGGATAAATTTGAGAACATCTATGAATTAAATAAAAAAATATAATAAATAGAACATATAAATTTATAAGGTGTACTTTGAAGATCTAAAAAAAATATTATAAATCTATTGGTGATTTCATTACAACGGTGATTGATACAGTAATCATTGTAATATATCAGTAATGGAAATCATGCTTTTCCCAATGCTTTTATACCAACGATTCTTTAAATTTGTTGGTATAAGTAATCTTTACCAATAGTTTTCATAAACCAGTGGTAAAAATCTGTAAAAATTGTGTTTTCCCAATGCTTTGATGAAAACGTTGGGAAAAATGTGTAAAAAAGAGTTTTCCAAACAGTTTAGTGAAACCATTGGGAAAGATGAAGATTTCTATACCAACGGTTCTATATAACCATTGGTATATATGGTATTAAGAAGTTTTTTCCAACAATATTTTCAAACCGTTAGGATAAAATTACATTCCCAATGGTTTTTTAAAACCGTTGGGAAAGAAAATCCCCATATATCATCGATCTACAACTCCAGACATCTAGAAAATTTTTCCCTAATTGAGACCTGGACACACCCTCTCTAAATTGTTTCCCTAAACCTCAACCTTTTGGAAGGTTTGCCTCCAAATCTCAACGCAAATGCTACTTTCATAACACAGCAGTTCTGGTTCCCAACGATATTTTATTCCCGTTTCAATCAGTATGTGTTAGTTCATTTATTTTATATGTTTTCTTCCTGTTTAAATCGGTTCGTGTGTGTTAATTTATTTTAGATTTTTTCATTCTATTTTGGTGAAATCTAGTGTGTATTATGATCCCCTTACAAAAATAAGGCATATATAATTTTTGGTTATGGTTTTAACCCTACTTCACAACCTGCTCTAGAGGGTGCTAACTCTAATTTCCAACGGGACATCTATCTTTGATTCAAGAAATTTTTGTTCTTCCATTCTAAATCGGTAGGTGTGACTTCATTTATTTTAGATTTTTTCATTTCATTTTTCTTTAATGTATTGTGTATTATGATTCCCTTATGAACACAATCAATATATAATTTTAGGTTGTGGTTTTGTTGTGATTTATCTGTATTGAATAATTTTGGTTGATATTGAAGAGGTCAATATGATCCTGAGTTATTTTATCCCTGAATTATTTTAAATTTAAGGTCTATTGACTTGATTTCATTGGTTATCCATAAATATAGTTAGGGTTGTCCCGGTGCGGTGGGGGGGGGGGGGGTTTCCCAAGTGGGGTGTGGGGGGTAGGGGTGTCCAGGTGGGGTGGGGGGCTGGGTTTTCCAAGTGGGTGGGGGTAGGGCTATCCAAGTGGGGTGGGGGCCAGGGTTGTCCAAGTGGGGTGGGGGTAGAGCCGTCCAAGTGGGGTGGGGGTTGGGTTTTCCATGTGGGGTGGGGTAGGGGTGTCCAAGTGGGGTGGGTGTGGGGTGGGGGTAGAGTTGTCCAAGTGGGGTGGGGGTAGGGCTGTCCAAGTGGGGTGGGGGAGTGGTTGTCTAGGTAGGTTGGGGGAGGGTGTTGGGTTGTCCAAATGGGGTGGGGATAGGGTTGTTTGGGGTGGGGGAGGGTGTACAGGTGGGGGTAGGGCTATGTGGGGTGGGGGTAGGGCTGTCCACTCGAAGTGTCTCTATATAGTTTAAAATGGACTTCATTTTAATTGAAAACAAAAACTGACTCACTAGATGAAACACATGAAATATCATTAAATGTAGCCTCACTTGCCGAATCATTGGAACAATTTCCTGTATTGGATGCTCTTAATGTCATATTTAGCATCCCATCTTGTTCCTCAAATGGATTGGTCAACTTGCAATCTATCATGGAGGCTTCCACACCACAATTACACGCAACTAATGATCATAGGAAGCTTGATTAGAAAAACAATCCTGAGTGCACTGGATATGAATGATCATGCAGTGCCATAGTTTCTCAGCAACCTCAATTTACCACACATGATATAAGGCTATTTCTTGATGTCCAAGACATAGCGAGAGGAGAAGAGAAGGTGGAACTCTCGTAGACGAACAACATCAACAATGAACATCCACCACCCTTTAACTATATACATCAAAATCATATCTTTAAGAACGTCCATGTGAATTTCTATCGTACTTCCATCGAGGATGATGCATGTTGGTCAACTTGTTTGAGAAATTGTTTATCTTCATCTGTGCCTTGTACTTGCACCCATGAATTTGAAGGTGAGTATGTGTACACGATAGTTGACCTTCTTAGAGAAGAGATTATGGAAGAGTATAAGAGACATGAAGCAATGAAGATCATTAGAGTATTGGAGAAAATGTGTTTTCTACAAATGACGTTGAAATCGCCTTGTGCAATGCGGCCTAAGTTACAACTTTCATGTATTGTACTTTTTTTTTCTGGAGGGTTTGAGTGTAAATGCATTTTGAAATGATCATTGCTATTCATTGTCTTTTAGGTTTTTTTGACAGCCGAGGGGAATGTGTGGGGTCAGCAGACATTGGAGATTATGTCGAATGGTGACTTTATAGGAAATTACATCCTATATTTTTGCAACATTTCCCCAGTATCTAACATCTAACCAAATGGCCTCTTTTCCCTTCAAGATCCCCAAACCCCGATGGTGATCGGGGTTCGGGTAGCTTGAAGGGAAAAGAGGCCATTTCTCCAACATATTCACACACAAAATCACCCTTCGACATATCCTCCAATGTCTGCGGACCCCACCCTTTCCTCTCGGCTGTCAAAAAAACCTAAAATACAATGAATAGCAATGATCATTCGAAAATGCATTTACACTGAAACCCTCCAGAAAAAAATAAAGTACAATACCTGCAAGTTGTAACATAGGCCACATTGCACAATACGATTGCCACATTATTTGTAGCAACCACATTTTCTTCAACACTCTAATGATATTCATTGCTTCATGTCTCTTATACTCTTCCAGAAACTCTTCTCTAATAAGGTCAACGATCGTGTATGCATACTCACCTTCAAATTCATGGATGCAAGTCCAAGGCACAGAAGAAGATAAAAAATTTCCAAAACAAGTTGACCAATGTATGTATTTAATGGTACCTTTATGCTTTGAAGTGTCAACCCCACCTCAATCTGAGGCCTGGTGTAACCACCAACAATTGAAGTGTCTGAGATTTATTTGAAATGGACAGCATTTTAATTGAAAACAAATACTGGCATATTGAAAACTGACCAAATGCATTCAGATTCTATTGAAACTATAGGAAAACGTTCTATGAGTCATTTGTGACATGTACAGGTCAACCCTGCCTCAATCCAAGGCCAGGTGTGGTCGTGACCACTCAAAGTGTCTCAGGTTTATTTGAAATAGACAACATTATAAATGAAAACAACAACTGACATATGGAAAACTGACTAAATACATTCGGATTCAGATGAATATTTAGGAAAACGATCCATGGGACATATGTGACGTGTAAGTGTCAACCCAGGCTCAATCCGACGCACGGAGTGGTCGACAACACTCGAAGTGTCTCTCTATTGTTTAAAATGGACTTCATTTTAATTGAAAACAAAAACTGACATACGGTAATCCGACCAAACGCATTCAGATTCTGTTGTAACTTTTGGACAACTATCCATGGCTCATATGTGACTTGTTCGAGTCCACAGCACCTCAATACAAGTTGCAGTGTTTCCGGGATCACTCTAAGTGCCTCACTTTTGTTTAAAATGGACAACATTTTAAGTAAATACATAAAACCGACCAACTGGATTCTGATTGTGTTGATACAATAGCACAATGATACATGGGTCATATACGACGTTCAAGAGTCAACCCCACCTCAATCTGAGGTGCGGTGTGGCCGCCACCACTCAAAGTGTCTCTTTAGTTTAAAATGGACTTCATTTTAAGTGAAAACGACAACAGACATACAGAAAACTGAACAAACGCATTCGGATTCTATTAAACCTTTAGTACAACTATACATGGGTCATTTGTGACGCGTACGAGTGAACCTCACCTCAAGACAAGGCACAGTGTGTCCGGAACCACCAAAATTGTCTCTCTTTCGTTTAAAATAGACTTCATTTTAAGTGAAAACAAAAAATGACATACGGAATATTGAACAAATGCATTCATATTCTGTTGAAACTTTAGGAAAACAATCCATGGGTCATATGTGACGTGTACGAGTCAACCCCTCCTCAATCCGAGGCCTGGTGTGACCGGAACCACTCAAAGTGTCTCACATTTATTTGAAATGGACAACATTTTAATTGAAAACAACTACTGGCATACGGAAAACCGACTAAACGCATTCGGATTTAGTTGAAACATTAGGAAAAAGATCCATGGGACATATGTGATGTGTACGTTTCAACCCAGCCTCAATCCAAGGTGATGATTTTCCGACACCACTCAGAGTGTCTCTCTATAGTTTAAAATTGACTTCATTTTAATTGAAAACAACAACTGACATACGGTAATCCAACCAAACGCATTCGGATTCTATTGAAAATTTAGGAAAACGATCCATGGGTCATATGTGATGTGTTCGAGTCAACCGCGCCTCAATCCGAGTCACAGTGTGGCCGAGATCACTCTAAATGTCTCTATTTTGTTTAAAATGGACAACATTTTAATGACATACGGAAAGCTAACGAAACACATTTTGAATGTGTTGATGCTTTAGGAAAAAGATACATGGTTCATATATGACATGAAAGAGTTAACCTCGCCTCAATCTGAGGCACGGTGCGGCCGACACCACTCAATGTGTCTCTCTTTAGTTTAAAATGGACTTTATTTTAAGTGAAAACAACAACTGTCATACAGAAAACCGACTAAATGCATTCGGATTCAGTTGTAACTTTAGGAAAACTATCCATGGGTCATATGTGACATGTACGTGTCAATACAGCATCAATCCGAGGCGTGGAGTGGCTGACACCACTCGAAGTGTCTCTCTATTGTTTAAAATGGACTTCATTTTAATTGAAAACAACAACTGATATACGGTAATCCGACCAAACGCATTCGGATTCTGTTGAAACTTTAGGAAAACGATCCATGGGTCATATGTGATGTTTTTGAGTCATCTGCACCTCAATCCGAGTCGTAGTGTGGCCGGGATCACTCTATGTTTCTCTCATTTGTTTAAAATGGACAACATTTTAATGACACAAAGAAAACCAACCAAACACATTATGAATGTGTTGATGATTTAATAAAATGATACATGGGTCATATATTATGTGCATGAGTCAACCCCGCCTCAATCCGAGGCGTCGTGTGTCCAGAACCACTCAAAGTGTCTCTGTTTAGTTTAAAATGGACTTCATTTTAAGTGAAAACAAGAAGTGACCTACGGAAAATAGACCAATCGCATTCAGATTCTATTGAATCTTTAGTGCAATGATCCATGGGTCATTTTTGACGTGTATGAGTCAACCTCACCACAATCCGAGGCATGGTGTGGCCATAACCACTCAAATTATCTCTCTTTCATTTAAAATAGACTTCATTTTATGTGAAAACAAAAAATGACATACGGAAATCCAACCAATTGCATTCATATTCCGTTGGAACTTTAGGAAATTGATCCATGGGTCATATGTGACATATACGAGTCATCCTTGCCTCAATCCGAGGCCTAGTGTGGTCGGCACCAATCGAAGTGTCTCTATATATTTTAAAATGGACTTCATTTTAATTGAAAACAAAAACTGACATACGGAAAACCAACCAAACGAATTCAGATTCTGTTGAAAATTTAGGACAACGTTCCATGAGTACTTTTTGACATGTAAGATTCAACTCTGCCTCAATATGAGGCCAGGTGTGGTAGACACCACTCAATGTGTCTCAGGTTTATTTGAAATAGATAACATTTTAAATGAAAACAACAACTGATATACGGAAAACCGAATAAATGCATTCGTATTCAGTTGAAACTTTAGGAAAACGATCCATGGGTCATATGTGACTTGTATGTGTCAAACCATCCTCAATCTGAGGTGTGGAGTGGCCGACATCACTCAAAGTGTCTCTCTATAGTTTAAAATGGACTTCATTTTAATTGAAAACAACAACTAACATACGGTAATCCAACCAATCGCATTTGGATTCTATTAAAACATTAGGACAACGATCCATGGTTCATATGTGACGTGTTTGAGTAAACTGCTCCTCAATCCGAGTCGCAGTGTGTCCGAGATCACTCTAAAAGTCTCTCTTTTGTTTAAAATGGACAACATTTTAATGACATACGGAAAACTGAAAAAACGAATTCTGAATGTGTTGATGATTTAGGAAAATGATATATGGGTCATATATGACATGAACCAGTAATCCCCGCCTCAATCCAAGGCACGGTGCAGCTGGCACCACTCAAAGTGTCTCTCTTTGGTTTAAAATGGACTTCATTTTAAGTGAAAACAACAACTGACATACGGAAAACTAACCAAATGCATTCAGATTATGTTGAACCTTTAGTGAAACGATCCATGGGTCATTTGTGATGTGCATAAGTCAACTGTGCCTCAATCTGAGGCATGGTGTCGCCGTAACCACTCAAATTTCTCTCTTTTGTTTAAAATAGACTTTATTTTATGTGAAAACAATAAATGACATACGGAAAACCAACCAAATGCATTCGGATTCTGTTGAAACTTTAGGAAAATGATCTATGGGTCATATGTGTCGTGTTTGAGTCAACTCTTCCTCAATCTAAGGCCTGGTGTGGCCACCACAAATCGAAGTGTCTCTCTATAGTTTAAAATGGACTTCATTTTAATTGAAAACAACAACTGACATACGGAAAAACAACCAAACTCATTCAGATTCTGTTGAAAATTTAGGACAATGTTCCATGGGTAATTTGGGACATGAAAGAGTCAACCCCACCTCAATCTGAGGCCAGGTGTGGCAGACACCACTCAAAGTGTCTCATGTTTATTTGAAATAGACAACATTTTAAATGAAAACAACAACTGACATATGAAAAACTGACTAAACGCATTCAGATTCAGTTGACACTTTAGGAAAACGATCCATGGGTCATATGTGACATGTATGTATCAACCCAGCCTCAATATGAGGCATGGAGTGGCTGACACCACTCGAAGTTTCTCTCTATAGATAAAAATAGACTTCATTTTAATTGAAAACAACAACTGACATACGGTAATCCGACCAAATGCATTCGGATTCGATTAAAACTTTAGGAAAACGATCCATGGGTCATATGTGAAGTGTTCGAGTAAACCGAGCCACAATCCGAGTCATAGTGTGAGCGGGATCACTCTAAGTGTCTCTCTTTTGTTTAAAATGGACAACATTTTAAGTCCATATGGAAAACTGATCAAACGGATTCTAATTGTGTTGATACTTCAGCACAACGATCCATGGTTCATATATGATGTGCCCGAATCAAACTTGCTTCACTCCGAGGTGCGGTGTGCCTGGCACCACTTAGAGTGTCTCTCTTCAGTATAAAATAAACATTATTTTAAGTGAAAACAGCAACTGAAATAAGGATAAAAGACCAAACGCATTCGGATTCTGTTGAACCTTTAGTACAACGATCCATTGGTCATTTTTGACGTGTACGAGTCAACCTCACCTCAATATGAGGCACGATGTGTCCGTAACAACTCAAATTTTCTCTCTTTCATTTAAAATTGACTTCATTTAAAGTGAAAACAATAAATGACATACGTAAAACCGACCAAATGCATTCAGATTCTGTTGAAACTTTAGGAAAACGATCCATGGGTCATATGTGAGGCGTACAAGTCAACCCCTCCTCAATCCAAGACACGTTGTGGCCGGTATCACTCCAAGGGTATGTCTAATGTTTAAAATGGACATCATTTTTAGTAAAAACAACTTGTATGTATTCTTAATTGTGTATAACACATATAATTACTTATTCAATTTTTTATGTATTTTATTAATAATTGATAATTAAATTATGTATGTATTCAATTATGAATTGAATTCCATATTCGACATACTATTGTCATCTAAGTTTGAAATTGAATTCTAAATCAATTATGTATGTTTATAATTACGTTATAAATTATGATTTAATTTTGGATGTGTATAGTTATAGGGTGCAATGTTAAATGTGTATGCATTATATGTTAAATAATTGGAAAGGATAGGGAATGGAGAATTACAGTACAATTGATAGGAATGGTATTGCACACCTATGCAAATTGCAGGAAAATTGCAGGTTGTTGTGCAAATTGCAGGCTGCTGTGCAATTTGCACAGCATAGCCTATGCCAACGGTTTCAAACTGTTGGCATAGATTTTGTATGATGCTTTTACCAATAGTTCAATGAGAACCGTTGGTAAAACCCCTTTCCCAACGGTTTTGTAAACCTTTGGAAAAGGTTCCTCAATGAGGTTTTTGCCAACAGTTTGGTTGAACCGTTGACAAAACTTACACCAACGGTTCAACCAAACTGTTGGGATAGGTTACTGTAACCAACCTATCCCAATGGTTCTACATAAACCGTTGGGAAAACATTTTCCCAACGGCTTACATCCCTACAGTTGGCAGAACCATTGGTATAAGATATACCAATGGTTCTGCAGCCTATCCCAACGGTTTTGAACCATTGGGAAATATGCTATTTCCAGTAGTGAGTCTTGGTGAGAAGATATAATATTCAACTATAGATGACAATATATTATGAATTCTTGATAGTAAGAATTATATAAAATTATCATCATTTGAAGATTGATATACTTAAACTCTATCATTTGATGGTCTTAATGTCACTCTCCATAACTATGAAAAGATAATTGAAAAATAAATGAATACTAAAGAAAAGGATGATCAATAAATTTTCTACAAATTTTTCAATAAAGAAAGATCTATAATACTTATAAAAAATAAAGAAGTATGTGACTATGAAACTAAAGATGAAGGTAATAGAAAAAAATATAAAATTATTTACTTGTTTTATAAACCTATAAAAATGGGCACATGAATGTTTAAAGGGAAGACACTATTGAAATTCCTTAGCTGCAGAGCTATTGTGAACTTTTCTTCAAATAAACCCTAAAGAAAGAGGATGAATAAAGTGATTATAAAAATAGAAAACATAGAATCTCCTCTAATAAGATTTTAAGAAAATATTAATCCCATTTCATGGGAAAGGAAAAAATGTTCTCGTTGTATGTTTAGATATTTTTTTTTTCAAAAGACGATGAAGATCAAAATAGTGAAGAATAAGATGAAAATATAAGTAATAAAGGTAAAAAATAGTTTTATTACAAAATTGAAGGATAAAAAGTTTACCAATGCTGAAATTATTGGTTATGAAGAAGAATAAAAGAATTATATTAATTTTATGTTGAAAATAGAGGTTAAATAAGTTTTTTAAAAGACTTTAAAACTTGAAAGGGAGAACAAAAAGTTTAAGAAAGATAATATCTCAGTAAAGAATCAATAAATTTTTATTCAATAAAATTTCAAGTTGATTAAGAATATTGATATTATGAATAAGGCACTTGATAAATAGAAAATTTTCAATCTCGAACATGAAGACAATTTGAAAGTAAAGGAGAGAGATTCAAAACATACTCCGAAAAAAACATGCACAAGATAGAAAAGTAATTTAAAATTTACAAAAAATATTTAAAGATTTTGGTAATGGTTTTGAAATTTGTAAACCAAAAAAAGATCAATATAATATATCCTCAAAGGTTAAAAAGAATAATTAATATGTTCATAAGAATAAGAATATTGAGAAAACCATGTATGTATCCAAAACCAACAGGGTTGAAAAATCTAAAGATTCTAAAATTTACAAGTTCAAACAAAATAATACTACTACTTGTGATTAATTTTTGTATAGAAATAAATATAATATAAAGTATAAAATTTCCTAAAATACACAAAAATTTTAGGTAAAACCAATTTCAAATTTATAAATGAATAATATTGATGAAGAGAAGTTGCACAGCTGTAGACAGTATGGAGGTAACAAAGGAAAATATTACTTGTGTGGTTTTCATTTTTATTTTGGGGGATTTACCTATACAGTGAATATGGGTTGGATCAATCATCAATATTGTAATATTTACATGAGAAATTGAAAGTATATTTTGATAAGAGAGTTAACCCACTCAAAGAAGGAAGCCTGAGAAAGTTGGTGTAAAGATTGAAAATAGATTCCAACCCCAAGAAACTATTTTTAGAAGATTTAAAAATTATGTACATATTTAAAAGGTATTACTTGTGATATTTTTTGCACAAAAAAATTTTTTTATAGTAAATCTAAAAACAAAAATGTGAAGAAAGAGAAAGGTGTGGAAAAATCTCTTGTTGAAATTATTCACAAAGCTACAAAAGGTGAATGACCCTGGATTTTGGATAGCAGGTTGTCTTCACATATGGAATGATATTTTATTCTATTAATTGATGAAAAATATTTAAAATAAGTAACAATAACTTTTTGAAGTGATGAGTCACATATAATAAAAGGTGTTGGATCTACAATTATTATGGAAGAAAAGTTGAAATGAAAAAGATCATTGTTCATTGATAGGATGAAACACAACTTATTAAGTGTTTGAAAACATTTTAATGAAGTTAAAGAACTTGTTTTCTAAAATTATTTTTTCTAAAAAAATAATAAAATATGGAAAAGTATTTATGAGATCCCAATGAACCAAGGGAAACTTGTTTCATATTGGTTGTGAAAAAACGTCATTCTATCTTAAAATAATAGTAGAAAATAAACTATGGAATAAGAGGTTGGGGAACATGTGTTAGAAGAATATGAATAATTTAACAACGAGAGATGGTATTTATGATATTATTTATATGATAAGAATAAGTGATCAGTGTTGCTTTATTTTCTGTAAATAGAATATAACAAACTTAGTTCATAAAAAGTTGAGATATGTTCCACACATCCCTTGGAGGTAATTCACTCTGATATCTATGGGTTAATGATTAAACAATAAACATATAGAGATAATATATTATTTATTTAAATAATTATTTTAGTCACATTACCATACACACCATATTGTAATTGTGTTATATAAGGAAGAAATAAAAGTTTAGTTGAGATTTCATGAATAATATTGATTAAACATGATACTTCTCACTGTTTTTTAAGGTGGGATATCAGTATAGAAGTTTATATTCTAAATTGATATTTCTATAAACCAAACACTAATATAAATTCTTACAAAATGTTTTAAAATTAAATCCCATGTTTGAATAACCTAAGGTTTTTTGGTTTTCCTAACATTATAAAATTAAATGGAAGAAATCATGGGATATTTGATCATAGAGGCGATAATGGAATATTTTTTGGGTACACTCTTAATAGTAGAGAATATTAATTTTTTAATAATGAAATTGGAAATATATTTGATTATTTAGATGTAATAGTTATTAATAAATATAATAATTATATTTTACGAACAGATATATATGTAGAAGATAGGGGAGATGATGTGGTTTTAGAAAGACAATGTGAAACTTTTCTTAATGACTAACAAGGTTAGAGATACTCAAGAAGAATAATATTTTTTATCTATCTCAAGTGATGACGAACAATGTCATTTGTCTTATCCTACACTAAGGAAATAATTTGAAATTTATAACGTCATCTGAGATCATTTAAATTATGTTCAAACCAAAATATCTTCAAAGTCTATTTGACATACTTCATTATATTCACATGTTATGACAAAAGATTTAGATGAATATTGGAAGCATCG
This sequence comes from Viscum album, assembly GCA_963277665.1. Lineage (NCBI taxonomy): Eukaryota > Viridiplantae > Streptophyta > Magnoliopsida > Santalales > Viscaceae > Viscum > Viscum album. Next base: position 133,410,206 of record OY728150.1, read on the forward strand.
TGACTGGGTAGATGCTATAAATGAAGAGTTGGATCAAATTGAGAAGAATTATACTTGGTAAATTCCACCCAAACCAAGAAATAAAACTTTGATTGGTATAAATTAGGTATTATGAAAGACATTAAATTTAGAATTTATTTTGATAATAAATCAATAATAACTGGTTTGAAATATTTACTCACAAATTCAATCCATTTGTTTTGATGAGACTTTTTCTCCAATGTAAAGATGTGAAACTATCAGAATATTTCTTATTATCACTGCGCAATGTGGTCATAATTTTTTTAGAAGGATGTAAAGTCATATTTTATAAATATATAACATTATAGAGAAGTTTATATTAACCATATGTGATTCTTTTTTATTATTAAAGATTAAATTTATTTGTGTAAATAGAATAAATCATAAATATGGGTTGTTGTAAGCTCCATGATCTTGGTATTCAAATTTAGATACTTGATTTAAGAATTTGATCTTCAAGAACGGAAGAGTTAATATTAACCAATACATCAAATAAAATCATGATATTTAACTAATTTTGATTATTTAGGTTTATGATATTATCTTTACTGGGAATGGTAGAGAAACTTGTGAAACAAATTGTTGAGGAAATGAAGATGATTTATGATACGTCAATGTTGGGAGAAATGAAATTTTTTTTAGAATAAAAATATCCCAATAGAAGATGAATAATTTAGTATCTCAATAGAATTATCCAAAATATATTATTAGGAAGTTTCTCAGAGAATATTAAAATATAGTTTATGTACTAATTTTAGTGGGAACCAGGTTTTCTAAAGATGGTGAAGGAAGGTAGGTATATCCTATAGAGTTTATTGTTAGTGTTTTTTTACTAGAATCAACTTTTGTGCACTTTATGATAACCTTTATTCATTGTTTTTAATTTTAATAAAATCCTTATCATATCATGATTTTTCTAATATATAAAATATTATGTGATAATTCCCTTAGAGTAGTTGTCACACAAAAAGGTAATAGTAATTCTCCTATGTGATATGAACACATAAGTGACATAAAAGTATTCTTAAAAATATATTTTATTTCGAGATGAAATCATTTGAGGGACACAAATGATAAATGTTGTCAAAGATGAAGACTAATTGTACTTTAAGGAACCTTCCCACATTTTACTCCCTTACAGATATCCAGTATATGATATTATGAAAATGAGACTCATAAGTAGAAAATTAAAATTTATATGTTTCATTGGATGTTCCTCACTATAGATATGGGTTTTGATCCATAGAATTTAATATTGTTATTATTGAGTATTATATGTCATGTACATTGATGTATTGATAAAACCAGTAATGGAAAATGTTAGTAGTGAGATAAGAAACATTGGGAGCATCATGATTAATATTTCACTAATAAATAATATGAGAAATGATTTCTCACTTTTATTATTTAGTGGTAGTTGATATCTCACACCCTTTTATGAAAATGATATAACCTAAATAAATCTATAGCCATGGTATTCTGTAGGAATGTTTTATTTTAGGGAACTCAAAGAAAGAGACATTAGGCACATAGGTTTATGGGACCATCATCAAACCTACTTGATTAGATATATAATCATAAAGGGATCATATTACATAGTAAGATTTTGTATATGGTTTAATGTCATTTCAATATTAACTTATCTCTCTATGGATTCCTTTCTGTGTTGTTATATTTTAACCACGGACTTTGGGATAATTTCATAAATTATATTAACAAATAGGCCTAGAGGATCACACACTAATTTTATCCAAAACATCAGTTAATTGTTATTATTATTTATCATTTAACAAGTTGAATAAATATTATTCCTATATGTGGATTAATAATTTTTCAAGTTTTCTTTATCTTATATATTTTTTCACCAGTTATGAGCATAATATTTTATAAATGTTTATTTTTCTTTTAGTGAAAATATCATTTATTTACTTATTTATTTATTTGTGAATAATATAGTGATATTTATTTATTAAATATGTATTCATTTTTCGTGGTCTGATAAATATTGTAGGTTAATGGTGGGCCAAGTCTAATGTTCTGATGATAAATAATAAAATTTCAATATTATTTGAAAAAATAATATTGAAATTAATTTGTGAGTTTAGCGCATATCAAGAAATATTAATAATATTATTATAATTATAGATATGGGGTTTTAAGGGAATTAATTAAAATAATAATGTCCCATATGAAATTATTGTTTTATTACACTATAGATATATAAACCCAATTATATTATTTCTCCAAAAGATGCAATTCATTTGTTTATATGGAATGAGATCTGGAGAAAATCATCTCAATTCCCTTTAGAGCTCCCTCTCCCAGAACACTCTCAAGAAAATAGAGTGAACCTCCTTTACCAACACTATCAAGTATAGAGAGATTGAAGTAATCCATATTTGAAGTGATGCTTGATGTGATTAGAGGAAAACAACAAATTCATTCATATCTACCATTCTATAACCCAGATATTCAAATAGTGATGTTCATAGGTTTTTGGAACACATGTGGATCACTATTGGAGGGAATACAATATTTATTCCTACAATACAATGATGGTATGATGAAGATACTTTGACATATCCATTAACAAAAATATAATTACTCACAAAGAAATAATTTAATTAATTATATTAATTATAAATAATTTTTGATGATCAGATTATATGGTTCTAGTGTTTTACATCATCAAAATTATTTAATTCAATTTCATTGATCCAAAAAATTGTCATCAAGAAATATCATATTAAGCACCGATTCTAGAAAAAAAACTAAGTTGGGAATTCCCATTCTGGTAATTCCTCTCTTCCCAAGACCGTCAAGTGGTATCAGAGTGGTCACATAATTATTTTCAATTATTTAAAGATCATTTATTGATTTAAAAAAATCATTAGTTTTAAATTCCATTTTAATCAATGTCCAATCAACACTGTGAGATATTCTTTCTTTCTCTTCATTCTCACAAATATAATAAAACTGATTTATTTTTTTAATGAAATAAATTCAAATAAATCATCTAGTGGTGATGAGGATTTTGGCTTCCCAACACAGGATTACATGCCATGTAATCCAGAGGTACATGTCATGTACCAGTTTTTAATGCACTATAGTTAGTTCAGAATTATTTCAATCTGTGTATAGTGATTACATGAAATGCATTTTATTACACACTTCATGTTGACAAGGCCAGCCTATCACATGGTCATTCAGATTACATGAGGGTTAAATTTTGTACACGACATGTAGCCCTTTAGTTACACATCTTACATGAATGGTGCTTATATAACATGGAGATCATATTCCAGTTATCCCATGTACACATTATGTACTATAATTATTTTAGTTTATTGGTTACCTGATTAGTACCTAGGCATTTGTCACCGATATATGGTCAGGATAATACATAATTTGTAGCTGGAATGAACACTTTTTGTTTTTTTTCCAAATTATATATAATTAAAAATTAATATATTATACTATCTAAACATTATTAACATGTATTGTTTTGGATCATTAAGATGATAGTAAACACTATCTGATGGGTTATATATATATTAAATGTCTAATTAATTTTCTATGAAATGTTCATTTTTTAATATCATGTATAATTAGAAATACATTTATGACTCAATATGAATAGAAATAATACACGTTATATAAAATACCATGTGTTTTTTGTGATCATTAAATTTATAGTACATGCTGTTACATTAAGTGATAAGTTTCATATATTACATTTCGTGAAAGTAACAAATATAATAATATAATACATGTCAGGTAATTTGGATGGTGACTCACTGTGTTGCCTACAAGGTACATGTATTATACATAGTTAGTTTTAAATAAATTTAATTTATTTAAAATTGTAATGGATGAAAATATTAAGAGAAGGTTGGATGAGAATTAAGATAAAATTATTTATTAATTAGAAAAGACAATTAATGGACTATAACATGATTTTCCATAAATAAGAACAAATAAAATTAAATTATATATTATTAAATTTGTTATCCAATGCATGTTTGTGGATGATCATGATAATAGACCAAAAATATTATATGATTGGTTTATATTAATTTATTACTAAATTAAATTTCTACTATGTGTGACATCCCTTCTCTCAATATATAAGGGAATGTGTTCCCATGGTTTCTTTCATGTAATCGCATTAACCAATCATTTGGTTCCCCTCACTTGTGTGTGAATAAAAACATATGTAATGGATAACCCTCCAGGGCTTGTGGAGATGGATAAATTTTGGATAAGAGAAGAAATAAATCCAAGAGAGATACATAGGAAGAGAGAAGGAAAGCTTCAACATGAACCATAAAATAGTTCAAGGAGTGTATCCCCTAGTTTGACAGTTTTTTTATCATTCTATATATAAATTAACAATTAGTAAAATATCATGATCATACCTCCTTATTATTTTATTTCTATAATGTATCATGGTTATCTCATGATAAATGTTTTCTTATCACATGAATTAATGTATTAACATTCATGAAAGATAGATCTAAAAGAAACTGGCTTGTTTGTAAAAATTATATAATACAATGTTAATCACATAAGTAGATACAATAAATATTAACAAGAATGTAATAAAGAAAATAATTTTAAATTTCTGAATAATGATGAAATACCTCAATTATATATATTAAGTTTTTATATCCTTCACTTACTTTAGTTAAAATAGAACCACATTTCAAAGTGCTTGACCAACCAAATTTTGGGTTCTTTTAATTATCTAGGAATTCTAACATTAAGAATTAGGTTGAATAAACTTAGTTCACATCAAGGGTTCACATACAAAGTATTACTTGTTATAACTAAGAGAAAATTTTTAGAAAACCTAATTTAAGGATTTTAGAATTGGGGATCCCACTCAACAAATCTAGGAATTTTGAGTTACTACAGTTGGCATTTGGAATTCCTATCTAAAACAATTCAAATTGTTTGACCGGCTAAATTTGATGTGAGGAGAAGAGGGATATGGATATTTTACACTATATTTTCCAAGAAATATGATATTATGAATCAAATTATGAGGGTTACTAGTTTTTGATAAAAGAGTTATATATTAATAAATATAATATTTATTTTATTGTCTAAATATTATATGATAAACTACTAAAACTCTACTCATATTATTTACAGAAATAGAAAAAAATATATATTCAAACATTACACTTTTATCCATACATGAAAAGGATAAACTTCACATAAGCACAAATTTAAATGAGTTTCAAAGTCTTTTATTTAGTTTCCTATGCCATTAAAAGAAATTTAATTTAACGGAAGAACCTATTCTTGAAGTGCTTGGTAAATAGGGTTTTGATGAAGAGTTGTCTCTCCACGAGAAATATTTTAACAATAGTATATATGTTTAGTTTTTAATTCTATATTCTATGAACAATGATCTTCAAAAACAACATGATGATATGGATTCATATATAATTATGTATCACCATTAGGATCTCTCTCAGGATAATGTAACAAAACAGAGATACAATATATCTAATACCATGTTTATAACCATAATTTGAGACTCGCCACTTACTGCGGATCATATAGTCTGGAATATGAACTATATTCAACTCTTAGACATATTTGTGATTAAATTCCTAGATTATTTTTACAAGGATCTCATACTGTCCTCCAATCCAATTCCTCTAGTTTAATTTTTACTTATAATACGAAAAATAATGAGAATATAATTTTAGAACATCTTACTCTGATTCTCTAAGTAAACAAGGACATGGGGTATGAAAAACCCATAGTTCATATGCTCAACAGGAAAAAGGAAGAAAAAGATTAAGGGGAATATGAATCATAACAATTCTAAAACTCCTCTACATCACCTATCCAAGAAGATGAAGATCTAGATGCATTGGAAGGAAAAGGAAGCAGTATGTTTTGTATGTGGAATGAAAGGCCACTAGAAGATGAACTTCAACCAGAAAAAGTGAAATATAAAGGTTTGTTCATTATTGATTGTTACCTTTCAATATATAAATATTGGGTATTTGATACATCATTTGGTATCAAATAAATATTTCTAAATGAAAGAACCATGTAGATTACAAAAGACAGTTACATGATAGATGGATTTGAGAGCTTTTAATGGTGAGAGGTTGGTAAGTCTAGCCATTAGGTACCACGACCTTTCATTTCCAAAAATAATGGTATTAGTTTTAACATATTTTTTTATCTACAAATTATTACAAAGGAAATAATTTCTTTATGCCTCCTAGATACAGATGGTTTTTTTTATATTTGAAAAAAAACTTCTTTATTTATAAAGAAAACATATGTTATTTTGTGGAATATTTAAATTATGGTCTTCATGTATTGAGATATGAAAACCAAATATTTAAAATTTATAATTAATCATGTTCTCATGACTCATATAACACATATTTATGGAATCACTACCTTACTCATGTTGATGAGAAGTTTTTGGAAAAGCTCTATTGAGATAGTAATATAATATATTTTTAGATAAAACCACTTGATAGGTGTAATTCTTGTATACAATGAAAAATGACTAAACCACCATTTTGTGTACATAATGAAAGGGTTATAGAGATTCCTGGACCAGTACACACTAATGTCTGTATACCATTTAATATATAATATTGATGTAGTTTTTCTTACTTCATAACTTTTACTCATGAATTAAGTATATATGGATATGTCTACTTGATGGGTAATATGTCTGAGTCCTTTAAAAATTCATATAATTCATGAATGAAGGAGAAAATAAATTTGGAAAAAATATAAAATATATTTGATTAGATTGATGTGGTGAATATTTTAACCAAGTGTTTATAAAATTTTCAAAATATTTTGGATTCTTTCATAACTCACTCAACCTTACACACCCTAGTTGAATGGTACTTGTAATGTGAGGAATCAAACTCTGTTAGAAATGGTATGGTCAACGAAGATCCGTGAAGATATTCAATTATCCTTTTGGGGATATGAATTAAAAACTATAGAATATACACTAAACCAACTACCAACTAAGGAGTAAAATGGAGTTCCCTTCAATTTGTAGGGTGAAAAAAAATTGTTTTGTCATATAATAATGTATTAGGTTGCGAGGAAACTTTTAAGACCTTATCAATCAAAAACATTGTACCTTTTGGAACTAATTTTATATTTATAGTGTATCATAAGGAATAAAGGGACACTACCAATACAACCCCTCATATAAGAAAGTGAATATCACCAAAACAAGTTGGATTTCATGGGAGGGAGAACATCCTCAAAAATTATAGTTGGATAAATATTGACTTTGATGAGGTTGATGATCATGATATAAAAGAGACATTACTAGAATAAATTCCATAAGCTCCCACAGAAGAAGTGGATCTTAAAACACAATAACTATATAGGAGAAATAGATATGTAGGATAATTAAAGAGATATTTTTTTTCTAGTCACTAAATACGGTGACTCGTTATTGGATGAAAATGAAGAGCCTATATCCTACAAAGAAGTTGTAGAGAAAATATATGATACAATATAGAAAAAAGACAAGACATTTGAAATGGATTCCATGTATTAGAACATTGTTAGGGTTCTGGATGATGTGATAGCTGATGTAAATACCATAGTGTGAAAATTGGTATTTGAGAGAAAATTAGACTTGAAAGGTAATGTAAATACCAATAAACAATGGGTATTGTCTAAAGGGTTTAAAAAATATCAATGAATTGACAAAAATTAAACTTATTCACTAGCTTATATGTTTAAATCCATTATAATTATACTTGTTGTAGTAGATTACCATGACTATATAATTTGGTAGATAGATTTCAAACCTACTTTCCTTAATGGTGACCTTTGGGAAGATGTCTATATGACACAACCAGAAGGGTTTGTGACTCGATGTGATTTAAAATAAATTTTTAAATTGATAAGATCCATTTTCTGCATAGAAGAAAGCATTCATGCCATGGAATAATCGATTCTATGATGTTATAAAATATATTGGTTTTAGTAAGATTGAATTTTATATATGTGTTAATAGGTGGTTTAGTTGGAATACAGCGGTTATCCTAGTAGTATAAGTTGATGGCATATAACTTATTGGTAATGAGGTACTAGTATTACAGCCTTTGAAGAATAAGTTAAACAAATGTTTCTCAATGAAGGACATAGGTGAAGCATCCTACATTATAGGGATTAAGATCATTCATGATATATCAAAGTTTATTCTTGGAATAAATCAAGGTACATACATTGGCTAGATATTAATGATATTTAGTATGGAACAATCCTAAAGTTGATTGGTTCTATTGTCAAATGGTATACATATTTCTAAGAAAATGTGTCCTCACACACAATAAGAGAAAGAGATAATGATTAAGATTCCATATTCTTAAGCAATAGGATCAATAATGTATTCCATGTTATATAACATACATTATATTTCCTACACAATGATAATGGTAGTTGTATATCAAGATGATCTAGGAGAATAACATCGGCCTACAGTTAATGATATCCCTACGTATCTGAGAAAAACTAAGGATATGTTCTTGATATATGGAGGAGATGGGGTGCTGGTAATCACGGGTTATACTAATGCTAGTTTTTAAATAGATAAATATTATCTAAAGTCTCAATCAAGATCTATTTTCTTTCTCAATAGAGGATTTATGAGCTGGAAGGGTTCAAAGCATTCAGTTTTTACCGATTCTATAGTGAAGTCTGAGTATATAGTAGCTTCTAACATATCCAAATAATCCATTTTTATATGGATATTTTTCTAGGATATTTATGTGGTACCTAAAATTAAATACCCTATCATAGTCTATTGTGATAAGAATACAATGTTGGGTCTTTCAAAAGATCCAAGGTCACACCAATAGAGAAAAAAAATATTCTGAAAGTATCACCTCTTGATAGATTATTCTCATAGGGGTAAAGTTCCAGTAAGTATAGTCTCCATGGAAGAAACAATGTTGGGACACTTCCATATATATATCTTTTAAATGTTCTATAAATTGGATTTAACAATGCTAAAAAACACTATTAATCTAACTACTGTTAGAAGTTGGATTTTATTAGTGATTTTTAGCCCCAATAAAGGCACCATTTATCAGCACTAAAAAATCATTGGTAAATCCCCACTTTGTCAGTGCTAAAAAATGGTGATAAATTCCAACCCTATCATCGTTTAAAAAACACTAATAAATACGGAATTTATCAGTGCATTTTTTTGCACTATTAAATTTTAAAACAAATAGCGCTCTCCACCTAAATTTTCAGTGATTTTCCTCACCTTTTCTAATTCATTTCAACCACCCACCCCACACCCCCCCAGGAACTCATTCTTCCACACCCCCTCACTTTTTCAATGCCCCCCTCCCTTTGTTAGAACGTTTCCATGGCCCATCTTCATGTTCACCTGTACACAGGCCTCAATTCGATCCGTCAACCTCCCTTTTTCAATTTTAATTCCTTTATCACTGCACCAAGATTGATTTATATTTTCTTATATGATATTTCAATTTATTTGGATATATATATATTTACATTCATATTTTTTATTCATATATTTATATATATTTTTGTAAATAAATTTATAAAATATATGTTTTGGTGGTTTTACGATATAAATATACTTATAATTATTTAAAAGTATTATATATTAATATTCATTTATATATATTAAAATAGAAATATATAAAAATATATATATATATTTTTATTAATACACATCTCTATATATATACATTATATATAGATTTGTATAAGTATATATATATATATAAATCTTCATATATTTTTATAATGTAAAAAATGGTTAAATATTATTTTAAATAACGGATAATAAATAAATCCATATGATTTTTATAATTTTTTTAAAATAAAAAATAAAAAATATTTTTATATATTGTATATTTAGATATGAAGTTTATACATTACGTATATATTTATCTATATATATATTTATAATTATATTTATACATATTCACATATAATTTTGTTTTTAAATATTAATTTTTTATAATATATTAATAAATATTTTATATAAATAATTTTATGTTCATTATTTAATGATAATGATAATGACTTTTTTTATTATAATACATTTATATATGATATATTTATACAATATAGTTACACACACATACGCACGTATTTAAACACACACATACACATTTATATTTTTCACATAAACACATATTTAATTACATATATCTATTTATTGACATATATTAAACTATACATAGAAATATATTTTTATATTTGCACACACATATTTATATATAATCATTATTGTTATAGGTATATAAATATATATATATGTTAATTCATTTTAAAAGGTAAATAATATTTTAAATAAAATGTAATAATAAATATTTATTTCGATATGGTTTATATTTCTAAAAATACATTTTTATGTACTTTTTTTAAATATATAATTATAAAATTGATTTATTATATAAAAATATAAAAAATATATTCATATATGTAATTGTAAATAAACTAAAATATGAAAAAAGATAAAATTTCAAAACCATAACATCAATTCGAATGTAATATTTGGGAATAAATTCATTATCCACTAAAAAATAACAAAAATAAACTCTTAAACAATGTTGAAATCCCATTGAATATGAAAAAATAAGGGAATCCCAAATAAAAACATCGCTTTTTAGTCCTTCCAGGACATTTTTTACCTCTAAAAATAATTATTGATCCCCTTTTTCAACATGGTGTATATCTATTTGTAGTCTTTGATTTTATATTTGGTAGATCTCAAAGGGATACTTTGTAACGACCCTAAATTTTGGATAATTTTGTTTCCTACCTTTCGGTGTTATTTTATTTTATACTCAACAAGACTATTACATTAAATAAAATTGAGTATAATTAAAATAAGACCATTGGGTTCTGATTGTTGTATGAATGTTGGTCAATATGACCATTGGAAACTAAATGTTGCAATTATTGTCTATAAATACAAGTTATGTTGATTAATTAATTTAGAAAGAAGATTTGATGGCCCCATCCAGTAGTTTCGGGCCGATCGAAGCCCAGCTGAGGGAACTCGGGAAGAAGGTAGCACCTTTGGGATTTTCTCTGGACCAAACCCATGCCGAACTTCATCGTGTGAAGCTGGAATGGAATTTCCTTCTCGAGAAGTTCAAGCTGACATAAATCACTACTCTGGCAATGTTGGTCGAGCCACCCCAAGATTCTATCACCCTAGCACACCTTAGTCTTAGGTCTTATGCTGATGTTATAAGGGGTAATGTAACGAGACCATAACTACCATGTATAATATTTTGATTTAAATATTAATTTTGATTTCTTCTTAATGATGAATTTTGTGAATTTTCAAATGTCCAGATAAATATAGTATGCATACTGTTGATGAATTTTAGAAAAAGGATATTTTAAAATATTTATATAAACCTTAAATAATTAAAAATGTGTAATGATTTTCAAAAAATGGTCTTCTATAATTGTGTTCAGTATGCAATTTAGAGTCTAATAAAATCAACTTAATTTTTGATGAATAGTAAACTATGAATAGTGATTTTACACTTATGATTAGTAATGTGATAAATGGATTAAGTAACCTCACTTATGAAAGTATTAATATTATTTAGCTACCTTGATTAAGTAATTTGAATCAATAAAATAGGTAAATAACTATTTCAGAAATTATTGGTTAAGTATTAGGTTTTTCGGGTGAATAGTATTTTTTATTTTAAAATTAAATTAAAAATATTTAGAAAATTATTTTCATAAAATGGAGTTCATTTTTGAAATCAGAGCATTGATATTTGGTTAAGGTGATTTTTTAGGAATTTTCTGAAAGAGTTGAATTTTCAGTAAATAGTGATTTTATTTACAAATTAAATTGAAAATATTTAGAAAATTAGTTCCATAAAATGGAGTTCATTTTTTAAATCATAACATTGATATTTCGTTAAGGTGAAATTTTGGGATTTTTCTGAGAAAGTTGAATTTTCGGTTAATAGTGAAAATATAGTTTTTGAGTTTCGGGTGTTTAATGACATCCTTAAGGATGTAATAATTATTCAATAATTCTGGTAGACTTATTAATTGTAAGAAAAGGTATGAGGTGTCCCAATTGGCCAATACCATTGGCAAATACCATGGGAAAGCCCATGGTTTTTCCAATACCACCGATGATGTGTCCCTTGGCAATTAATGCGTTGTCCCCGCACTTCTCTTATAAATACCAATCCTTTCCCGCATTAATTTCGTTTCCAAATCCTCCTCAATGAAGTTATGGTCTCTTTACCTTCCAAGGAGTCCTCCCAAAGAGCTCTCAAGCCTCCCAAGGTCCCGACCTTCAAACTTTCAAAGTTACTCTTCAAGGTAAGGGAGTCCTTCACCCTCCTCTTTTAAGTCATGACTTCTTTTATGTTTTGTCTTATATTTTCCATCTCTCTATGTTGAGGGTATGTTCTTATATGTTCTTATTACTTCCTATTTAATTTCCAAATTATGAGAGACCATTCATTCTCTCATCAATTTTTTTCTGAATTTTTATGTAACACCGTTAGGCTGCCAAATTTCTCGTAAAAGAAATCGCATCTTCTCTTTTCATTCATGATTCCTTTTCATGTGGTATGTCATTAAAATATTCATACTATGATATTATTCATTACCCATACTATATTATTAATTATTTATGAGTGGGTGACCCTTTTCCCCTCTCTTTTCAATGTTTTTGAAAACCATGCTATATAGTCGTTAGGCTGCTGAAATTTGGTCTCAAAATATCTATCCCTTTATCTAAAAAAATTCCCTTGTTTATCTACCTGAATACCTAGACCTATTTAGTTTCTATGGGTGTTCATAAATATATTAATATGATATATTTGATTTTTTAATTGACATACATATAACCCTCACTCCCTCTCTGTGGGTTATAAATGATATAATGATTTTATTTTTAAGAGATTTTAAAATGTCATGATTTTGAAATGAAACCCATTTCTTTTATTCTCTATGGGTGATTTATGAAATGTTGGATTATGATATATGTAGATCACAAATAAGTAAATACATATTAATGGTTCACCTTGATATCACTCCAATTCATTGGGTAAATAATTAGTCTCTAGAGATGACAAGTTTTACGATACCTTGGTGAATAACCTTGGTAATTTTTATGACACCTTGGGGATGGACCTTGGTGATATGTTCATGAATGTCTAAATGAAATGTTGTAGCAACATATTCAATTTATGTTCCAAGTTATTTTCATTACGATATTCTTATTCTTCCATTGGTCATGTCTTTATATTTTTATTCATGTTCTTATTGATATCACAAGTACATTGATTCCCTTGCTTACCCTTACTGGGATTTCTGCTAACCCTTTCCATTGAATGTATGTCTCCAGGTTATGAGATGAAATAATTCAACTTAATATGATCTTAAGATGAATCATTACAAGTGGATTAGAAGAATTTTTTTATATTTTTTCATGAATTATGTTCCTAATTTCTAAGACACTAGACTTTAAATATCCTCTGTATATAAAATGTAATGAAAAGTTATGTATTAAAAAAACAGGATGTCATAGTTGGTATAAAAGGATAGTTTAGTTATTTATGGAAATTTGGATATTAAAACATTAGGAAGAATCCTATAGAAAAGATTAAATATAGGAAATCTTCCTGGTATTTTGGTGAATATTGAGTAAGTGGTTTATCAAGAAAATACATCCTTTTCTGGATACGAGCAGGTAGAGGTGGCTCTGACACAGATGTAAATAGGGGTAAAACCTGAAAACACTGCTTTGATCTAGACTCGAACGGGAACTGGTACACAACAATGGGCCTTACTGCACTCTTGTTTACGACACTCCCGAGGGATATGTTTGGTTAATCTCAAGATTTTTATGAATCATTATGAAGGAATTATAGAAAAATGTAATTGTCTAAGCATGAAGTTTTAAGACATAAAATCATATTTAGTTCAAAGATTCGTAATTGAAATAAATTTCTCATGAAGGATTTATTCTTTTATAAAATGTCCCCATTATCTAGGAATAGGTTAATGTAATTCCTGGGGAGTTACCCAGACCTCCCCCAGAAAGAGAGGTAGAGTTCTCCATTGAACTCGTACCCGGATCTCATCCGATGTCAAAGACCCCCTATATGATAAAAAATCTGGAGCTAGAGGAATTAAAGAAACAACTATGAGATCTTTTGAATAATGGGTTTATCTAACCAAGTGTGTCTCCTTGGGGAGCCCCAATTCTCTTTGTGAAGAAGAAGGATGGATCGATGAAACTATGCATTGATTATAGAGAACTGAATGGGATCACAGTGAAGAACAAATACTCTCTTCCAAGAATTGATGACTTATTTGACCATCTTCATTTGACTCAATTATTCTCTAAGATTTATCTTCATTTTGTTTATCATAAATTGAGGGTGAACAATTATGATATTCCAAAAACTGCCTTCTAATCAAGATATGGGCATTTTGAGTTTTTTGTTATGCCCTTCGGACTAACTAATGCACCTGCTATTTTTAGGGATCAAGAATAAGTTGATTTTGGAAACTTATGTTTTATCAAATGGATATCATTTTTATAGGAAAATGATTTTGTGATTAAATGATAAAGGTTATTTTGGATGATGTTTTCACTTTTGAAGTATTATATGCCTAAGGGAGGTAAAATAATGCAGGATTTAAATTGAGGAGAAATGGTTGAATTTTTTTGCAAGAATTTATGTATTTATTGTGGACATGTGGTGATTTGGGTTATTTATAGAAAATGATGAACCTAGCATAGAGAATATATGAATAGGTTAATTACACTTTAGTATGAGACTTTAATAGTAGTTGATTTTATTTGGAGAGAAATGTTAATATTTATTAGGGAAGACAATGTGACTAAATCCTTCTTAGTTTTGGGTTCCAATCTATGTTTGGATTATTCTGAAGAATTTTATGGATGGTTGTGTATTGAATGCTCTTTCTGGAACTTTGGGTACTTGTGTTGAATTTTGGAGATTAGTAGTCATATTTATTTTTATAAAGGATTATCCTTTTTAGGGATTATATGATATCGTACTAAACATTTTAGTTTTAGTTGATGACTAAAGACAAGGGGAAAATATAGTTATTCTTTTGTGGATTATGTGATTCTCTAGAAGATTACTCTTGTGCTATTGATGAGACCATGTCTTTTGGAATGCTCATTGTTTTCAGAAAATATTAGTCTTGGTGGGAACATATTAAGGGACGAAACTCTACTTTAAGGTAAGTATATTTCTTCATGTTTTTATTCTATGTAGTAAATGAATTCCTCAAAATTATGAAAAGGAATGTAAAACAAAAACTTTGTTGGTTTAGGTTTCTTACTGGGTAATCAAAGACCGTTTAACACATCTTATGTTTGTGATCCTCTTGTGGTTAATTTTTTCCTAATCCTGTTTTCTATCAATCTCCATCAGAACATGACCCTTTGTTTTCTCTTCCATATCCATGCTCTCCTACATGGAATCCTAGTATGGGTTAACTCGGGTGACCTTTGTACTTCCCTTTCTTTCTATTAAAGTAATAGTTTTACTGACTCTTTTTCCAATGTGGGACTTTCAACGAAATTTCCAAGCCCAATTTTGAAATTGCGAGGATGAAATTTCTTAAGGGGGGGGAAGATTGTAATGACCCGAAATTTGGAATAAATTTTGTTTCCTACCTTTGTGTGTTATATTATTTTATACTCAATAAAACAATTTTATTTAACAAAATGAGTATAATAAAAATAAGCCCGTTGGATTCCGGCAATTATATGACAGTTGGTCAATATGACCATTTGAAACTAAATGGTCTGATTATTGTCTATAAATACAAGTGATCTTGATTAATTAACATAGAAAAAAGATTCAATGGCCCCATCCAGTAGTCTTGGGCCGATCGAATCTCATCTGACAGAACACGGGAAGGAGGTAGCACCTTTGGGCTTTTCATTGGAAAAAACCCAATTCGAACTTCATTGTGTGAAGCTGGAACGGAATCCGGATTGTGAGAAGTTCAAGTTGATATAAATCAATACATGGGAAATGTTGGCCGAGCCACCCCAAGATTCTATCACTCTAGAACACCTTACTCTTAGGTCTTATGTTTATGTTATAAGGGGTTATATAACGAGATCGTAACTGCCTTGTGTAATATTCTCATTTAAATAAAAATTGTGATTTCTTCTTATGATGAGGTTTGTGAATTTTCAAATGTCTGGATAAATATAGTATGCATATTATTGATGAATTTTAGAAAAATTATATTTTAAAATATTTATGTAAACCTTAAATAATTAAAAATGTGTAATGATTTTTTAAAAATGGCCTTCTACAGTTGTGTTCAGTATAAAATTTAGAGTCTAATAAGATCAACATAATTTTTGATGAATAGTAAATTTTGAATAGTGATTTTATGCTTAAGATTAGTAATTTGATCAAATGGATTAAGTAACATCACTTAAGAAAGTACTAATATAATTTAGCTACCTTGATCAAGTAATGTGATTCAATAAAATAGGTAAATAACTATTTTAGAAATTACTGGTTAAGTAATAGTTTTTTCGATTGAATATTGTTATTTATTTAAAAATTAAATTAAAAAATTTTAGAATTTTTTTTTCATAAAATGAAGTTCATTTTTGAAATCAGAGCATCGAAATTTGGTTAAGGTGAATTTTTTGGAGTTTTCTGAAACAGTTGAATTTTCAAGGAATAGTGTTTTTATTTAAAATTAAATTAAAAATATTTCGAAACTTAGTTTCATAAAATGGGGTCCATTTTTGAAATTAGAAAATCGATATTTGGTTAAGGTGAAATTTTGGGATTTTTCTGAGAAAGTTGAATTTTCTGTGAATAGTGAAAATACAGTTTTTGAGTTCTGTTTGTTTAATGACATCATTTAGGTTGTAATAATTATGCAATAATTCTGGTCGACTTGAGAATAGTAAGATAAGGTATGAGGTGTCCCAAGTGGCCAATACCATGGTAAAATACCATGGGCAAGCCCATGGTTTTTCCATTACCACCGATAAGGTGTCCCTTGGCAATTAACGCTTTTTCCCCTCACTTCTCCTATAAATACCAAGCCTTTACCTAATTTACATCATTTCCAAATCCTCCCCAACGAAGTTCTGGTCTTTTTACCTCCCAAAAAGTCCTCCCAATGATCCCTCAAGCCTCCCAAGGTCCCGACCTTAAAGCTTTCGAAGTTACTCTTCAAGGTAAGGGAATCTTTCACCCTCCTCTTTTAAGTCATGACTTCCTTTATGTTGTGTCTTATATTTTCCATATCTTTATGTTGAGGGTATGTTCTTATATGTTCTTATTACTACCCATTTCATTTCCAAATGATGAGAGACCCTTTCTTCTCTCATCAATTTTTTTCTGAATTTTTATGTAACATCGTTAGGCTGCCGAGTTTCTCGTAAAAGAAATCACATCTTCTCTTTTCTTTCATGTTTCCTTTTCAAGTGGTATGTAATTAAAATATCCATAACAGGATCTTATTCAGTACCCATACATTATTTTGAATTATTTATTAGTGGGTGACCCCTGACCCCTCTTTTTTCAATGTTTTCAAAAACCATGTTATATAGTTGTTAGGCTGCAGAAATTGCGTCTCAAAATTTCTATCCCTTTCTCTCAAGAAATTTCCTTGATTATTTATGTGAATTCCCAGACCTATTTCGTTTCTATGGGTGTTCATAAATATATAAATATGATATATTTTATTCTGTAATTGACATACATATAACCCTCACTCCTTCTTCGTGGGTTATAAATGATATAATGATCTTATTTTTAGGAGCTTTTAAGATGTCACGATTTTGAAATGAAACCCATTTCTTTGATTCTATATGGGTTATTTATGAAATGTTTGATTATGATCTATGTTCCCCACATGTAAGTAAAGGAATAATAAGGGTTCTCCCTGATAGCTCTTCAATGCATTGGGTAAAGAATTAATCTCTAGAGATGACATGTTTGGCGAAACCTTGGTGAATAACCTTGGTAATTTTTATGACACCTTGGGGGTGGACCGTGGTGATATGTTCATGAATGTATAAATGAAATGTTATTTCCACATACTCATGTTATGTTCCAAGTTATTTTCATTATGATATGCCTATTCTTCCCTTGTTCATGTGTTTATGTTTTTATTCATGTTCTTATTGATATCACAAGTACATTGATTCCCTTGCTTCCCTTTACTGGGATTTCTCCTCACCCTTTCCTTTGAATGTATGTCTCCAGGTTATGAGATGCAGTAGTTATACATAGGATGAATATATGATGAATCTTTACAAGTGGTTTAGAAGAATTTTTTATGTTGTTTTCATGTATTATGTTCTTGATTTCCAAGACACTAGACTTTAAAGATCCTATGTATGTAAAATGTAATGAAAAGTTATGTATTAAAAAGTCAGGATGCCATATACTCAGATCCAAATTTATGGTCATTTGAATCTCAAGTCGTGTTTTCAACTTATCTTAGACCATTAATTCGTTTATTGAATTTTTATTTCATCCAATTTTCATTAAATGACTATTACTCAATAATAATTATCAAATTATAAATTATTTTAATTATTTTATAAATCATTTTTCAATAAATATTTTATATATTAAGTGTAAATTTGTATTTAGACATATATAAATCATATTTATTAAAAAATATTATCTTTATATCAATATATATATATATATATTTTATATTTTATGATATGAAATATTTTATGAAATATTTATTTTATCAATACTAGAAAAAAAAGCATTGATAAAGGGTAACTTTTATCGGTGCTAAAATAAAAGTGCTAGTAAAGGGTGGATTTTATTATCACATTCTTTAGCACTGAAAAAATAACCTTTATAATAACATTCTTATAGAAATGATAATAGAACCATTTATTAGTGATAAAGAAAAAGTGATGATAAATGGATTATTTTATCATCATTTTTTAGCACTAATAAAAGGTACCCATTATCATTGCTTTTTCTATACCTAATTAAGGTGGTATCCATCAGCAATTTTATCTATCAATGATAAATTCTAGAACTAGATATGACCAGATATGTAGTAGTGTCTCATTGAATAAAATCCAATCTCAAGGGAAGAATGAGTATCATGTGATAGCTAGTGGAATGAAGGTTGTTAGTAGTTGGATGTAGTGAAATTTGTATTCTTTTGGATTTTGTGACCTAGAACCAACTTTTATGATCTTTATGATAACTTGTATTTATTTTTTTGAATATTAATAACCTAATTATCACATCATGATTGTTTCTATACATAATATATTATGTGATAATGTCCTAAGACTAGCTATTACATTGAAAGGTCATAGTAGTTCCTCGGTATGAAAAGAACCCAGAAGTTCCTTGAAAGTATTATATAATAAATGTTTTATAGCCAAATTATATAATTTTTGGACATAGATGATATAGGATATTAGGATTGGATACTCATATGAAGTTGAGCCACCTTATAATGGTGTATTCCAATTATAATATCAACTGTATTAAATTATGAGAATGAGACCCTCCATTAGGAATTATACATTTAAATGTGTCATTAGATGATTATATATATGGATGTGTGTATTGATTCATAGGATTGATGATTATTACTAATTAGTATTATAAGTCATGTACTTTGATGTATTTTTGAACATAATGATGACGTATTTTCTCAGTGAGGTATGATACTTTGGGTGAATCATGAGAAATATTTCATTAAAAAATAATATGATAAAAGATTTATCCCTTATATTGATTAATGGTAGTTGATATCTTATATTCTTTGATGGAAATGACATAGAGTAAATAAATCCTTAGCCATGGTGTTCTGTTGGTAGATTTGATTTTCATAAATTCAAAGAAAGAACCATCATGCACATAGGTTGATGGTATATGCATATAACCTTATTGGTTACAGATATCATGATAAATACTACATTACACAGTAATATTTCATATGCAATTTAAGGTTGTTATGAAATAAACTCATTCTCTATTGGTGTCATAGAGTGTTATTAGATATTAACCAAGAACTATGGGTAGCTTCACCTATTGTCAATGAGAAATATGCCTAGAGGGTCACACATTAAGTGTATCTAGAACCACAGTTAAATAATATTATTATTTATCATTTAACAAGTTAAATAAAAAATATTCCCATAAATGGTTTAATAATTATTTATTTTTGATTCATCGCATATATTATATCACCAATTGTTTTAGAGAGTATTATATGAGAATAATATTTAATAAATTTTTATTTTCTATGTAGATAATATAATATTTATTTATTTATTGGTGAATAATACACTAATATTTATTTATTAAATAAATATTCATTAGTTAAGTTCCGTTAAATATTTTTGAAGAATGGTGGACCATGCTTAACGGTCTGGTGAAAAATAATATTTTTTTTAATAGGTAGGAAGGAAGTCTAACTTTGTTAAAAAAGACTCCTCTTGTTAGTCTAAGTAGAGAGAACCCATAAAATGGAGTTTTTAGGCCTAGTATACATTAAAATAGATGATATCATTAACAAATTCCCTTATGTGTAATCCTTTATAGAACAATGGTCTTCCTAACTAACCTTGATTCATGAAAAGGTCACACTGGCATCCCCATCCACCTGCCACCTCTGCCTATGTCAAAGACAACACCGTTATCACCACCTAAGTCTTCATAAACACCTTCCAATAATCTCCACCAACTGAACCACCAGACCAACTTTAATTTCATATTCAAGTTAGCATGGCCAACTCCACTATTTACATATCATCTAAAACCCAAAAAAAACACATGAGATATGGAGTGACTCCACTATATTAAATGGCCCCATCTGCCACTGACGGTCACAATAGTTTCCTTAAACCACCTTCAAAAGGGCTCCATTGACCACTACTAACATGGTATCTTACCACCACACAAATGGGGTGCTCCAGAAATGCATAAATCACCTGATCACCCCATCCATAGGAATCCACATATAGGAACCGATTTCCAGTTGTTCGTTGTCCTATTGGGAAAATGTGTGATGGGTAACACTCAACTCCCAGTGGGGGCCCGACCAATCCTAGAGTGCACTGCACATTCACAAGCTAAAAAATGGTTTTGAATCACCATGTTCATAATATAAATAGTGTTCATGACTAGAGAGACTCGATCCTTTTCCAATTCCACTGAGTATAAAAATGGTACCAACCGATGTACCACTCATCAAACTCCCTTGTGGCACTGATGATAACTAATTTATATTAAATATTATTTGAATAAATGATATTTAATTTATTTTTTTATTTATCACATGTACCTAAATAATTATATTATCATTATTCTTATTATTATAAAAATATGGTTTCAAAGGAATTATTAAAAATAATAAGGTGAATTTAAAATTATTATTTTCTAACCCTAGGGATATATATACCCAATTATATTAGTTCTCCAAGGGAGCTAATTCATTTGGTTGTGGACAATGATATCCGAAGATAATCCTCTCACATCCTTGGAGAGATCCCTCTCATAGAATGATATCAATAATGGAGAGTGATACTCCTCCACCACCACTCTAATGTATAGATAGTTCGAAAATAACCCGTCTTTGAAGCTATTCTCAGTACAATTAAAAGTGAATTATTAAAGTGTTTGGGTTATCCATGCTAGAACCCAAATATTCATACGGTGACGCTCATAGGTTCATAGAACATGTGTGTATTACTATTGGGGGAAATATATTCCTTATTCCTACAACACAATGATAGTACAACATAGATATGTTGTTATGTACATCAATTAAGAAATAATTTCTCACATGTTAATTCTTAAATTAATTAAATTATTTATAAATAACATGTGATGATTCTGTGGTTTGGTTTCAAAAAATTATATCATTAATATTATTTTATTTAATTGTTTTTATCATGGAATTTTTCTTCATGTCAATCTCATATTAATCATCAATTATGAAAAAAAATTAGGTTAGGAATGTTGATTCAGCTCTTCCGCTGCACCCAGAACCTTTATTTTAGAAGATGCTTGGATGATTTTTATATCTTAAGGCATCAAGACGAGAATTTTTTTATGATATTACTTGATGTTCCATGTATCAAAATTCTTTTAATGTGTCTCATCTATTTCATATAAAATAATTTTCAGACACATCGAATTCAAAATATATTTTAGTAGAAAATATGACAGATTAGTAAATACTGATTTTTTTGGTTATATAGATGCTGATTGGGAAAGAATTGTTAACAATAGATTATAAAAATCTGATGGAGTTTTATTTTTGGTAAAAATCATGTATTTTGGAATAGAAAGAATCAAAATTCTATAAATCCCAGTAAGGTTGAAGCTGATTATGTTACCAGCACTCAAGATATAACCCAACTTGTTTGGATGAAGTCTCGGTTGGAATATTTTTTATTATAAGTGAAGTTACCCCTTATCATGGGTTATGATGATTAAATTTCTATAAATATAAACTAAAACTCAATTAAATGATCTCATTGAAATCTTATTGATATTAAGTATCACTTCATTAAATATAATTTACAGAAAAATAAACTGAAGCTGGAATATGTTCCTACAACGGAACAAATTTTTGATATATTCACTATGTAGAGACCCGAACCTTGGCATACATATACATTACATTAATTTTGTGTAATACATAATACATAACAAAAACAGACACACAAGGACCGTAATAGTTTAATGACTTTGGAAACATGGAACGTAATCTCCTAATCGTGGTGAAAGATCTTCAACATCTCCCATAAAGATCTTCACTTTTTTTCGTACCTAAAACCTTTCTTTTTATCCTGGGGAAAAGAAAACATAAAAAGGGTGAGCTCAAATTCTTAGTAAGGGTAAGCATGGAGAAAATAAAACAAACCATATACATTTGAACTTAAAAACATGTACATAATGTTTAACCATAGAAATCTTGTGCAATGACATAAAACATGGAAGTACGTAAGGCATAAATCAAAATAGAACATCAATCATGATAAAATAGCTTGTAAATAAAACATGTAATTGTGGAAAACATTAAGCACATGATATGATTTTCATAGTAGCCAAGGCATTGCTGCCAAGACCATCTTAGTGGACAAAGTCCCTTTCTGAATCGAGTTCACTCCTCGTTCCAGTCCTATATTACTGAACCGGTTTAACTTGTCGTTCCAGACATGTCTATCTCAAGAGATATAAATCATTACCCAATGCATTGGAGGAAGATATAGCTCCCACCCATCTCATAATGAAATCATTCTTACTTATTCCACAAAATAAACAAACATCATTCATAATAACCCAATAAATAAAATGGGTTTCATAAACATCATCCCATCATTACATAATCCATATAAAATAAATGGATATGATTTTATAATGAGGAAATTGAAACCATGTAAATCATCGAGACATTATACTTGAAACATACATATATGAAATAATTTCATCTTAGATGAAAAATGGTTTTGATAAAATACTTGCAATGAATTCTTGAGGAAAATATCATTTCTTCTTCAAAATCATTTTCTTTTCACAAAATGTCATGAAATTTTAAAAGAAAATAATTTTGTTGAAAATAGTCAAGAAATATTTTGGAGTAAGCTTCATGAAAATAAGGCTTTATAATACCGTAAAAATCCTTTCATGTCGTATACGTTAAAAAAACATTATTCTCGTACTTTTGTCGGAAAAGTCAAAAAAGTGCCTTGTAGTGTAAATAAAAGAAAGATTCTTTCCATACCAAAGGGTAAAAGTCAAAATGGGTAAAAATTAATTTAAACATACATGAATATACTTTTATAAAACATGGACATGGATGATAGCAATAACCCCAGTAAATACTTATGAATAAGCAATCTCGGATAAAAATGAGATTTTAAAAATTATCCCTTACCTTAGGTACGATATGATTCGTACGTTTCCGAAACTCCTGTATAATGATTTAAATAATGTGATTGACTTATTAAATAATCATATTCATTGTTATTATATCATATATGTTTCACTTATTACTTTATATTACCCGTTCTTTTGTAAATTCCATGTTAAAGCAGCGTTTTGGGTAAAGTCATTTCAGTTATCGTATGTGTTTCGACTTGTCATTCTTGATATTATTACTTATATCCTGATTTAAATAATTCCAGATTGTAAAACATGATTTATATATAATATATATTCATCATATACATATATATATTATAGATCGATAAAAGGAATGAAATACACCGTTCATGGAGACGGTAGACCGTGCGTACGCATGAACGCTGTTTTCGTTTCCCTATTGAATTGAATGGAATTAAGTAGATGAAATACATATATATATATTTATAAATACAGTATCATTATTATGTCATATATTTCAAGATTAATAATATATATATACTTTATAATCATTCATTAATTGTTAATCATTGAGAATGAATCTTATCACATCGTGGAGACGGTTGTCCGTACGTACGCACGAGCGATGATATCGTTCCCATAATTATTGTATTGGAGTGGATGGTATAATATATCAGAATAAATATCACTTTACAATAATCATATATAGTCCTTATTTACACCATTATACCCATCCATGTATGGTGGTGGTATAAAATAGATTACACCACGGCGTGGAGACGGTATTCCATACGTACGCATGTGCGGTGATTTCATTTTCCGTAGGATGGATAGATGGTGATATAGGGTTGTTTCATATTTATAATAACATATCAGTATATTAGGGATACTGATGTTATTACTTAATAATTAAACAACTAAATAAGAATAAGTTTAAGAAGAAAGAAAATTGAAAGAATCTATAACGGATATTGCCTCTTATTTGAAACGCCTCTTTGAATCCTCCTTTTAGGGTACTAAAATTGGTCTTTGAAGAAGACCAGGACCTCTAGGATGATTATAGGGAAGTTTATAAAGGAAATGGGAAGGGTTTGGCCAAGCGTAAAGGCTCAAATTGGTGTGAGGAAGATAGGGAGGAGGTGCCCTTTTATAAGGGAGGAGAGGGGAACCTTTGGAAATCTTAAAAATATTAATTTATAATAAATCTAACCCCACTTAAAAACCTCCAAAAATAACTAATATTCGAATATTAGATGATATAGGGTTGTAATATAATCAACCAATAAAATTTAGACACGTTTTTATCTTATTTTAAACCTTATCATTTTGATTTATCCTTATTTAATCTATTTAAGTTTATTTGTGGTAATAAAATTCTAAATTTTAAATGGTTTTAAATAATCACTTATGTGTCGTTAATTTTCCACAATTGGATACTTAATAACATTTTCCACTATATAAATTTCAATTTATAATTTTTAAACATTTTTTTGCTTTTTAAACAATTTAATAATATGTAATTTTTATAAATTAATAATAGTGTCAATTTTGACACTATTCATTTATTGGAATTTAAATAAAATATAAATAGAAGATATATTCGAACTAAAATATTTAACAGATTCATATAAGGTCATAAGTATCTAGAAAATTAGTGGAGCACATTAAATAGTTCATATAATATTTATTTTATTACTTTTAAAACCATTTATTTGGTTTATCTCTTAGTAAAATAATTACTACAACATTTTTGTATAATTATTTAACATACTTATTTGTTGCATAAAAATTACAAATAAAATCTTATGATGAATATAAATCTATTACCATTCACAATAATACTTTTACTAGAATTTATCATCTTAAAATCACAATATTTAAATTGTTATATTTATTACATTATGAAGGTGACAACTTTGGCATCATTTAAAATAAAATAATATAAGTGTCTTAGTTTCTCTTATAAGGCTCCAAATGGTCAAATATTCGACCATTGGATGATTATGCTTTAAATATAGATTACCAATAAGTTTTGGTCAGGGTTTGTGCCTTTTATGGTCACTATTAGTTTAATAAAAACTATATTCTTGATTTTTCACTAGATAAACAATTTTTGCATCACTATTGTGTCACAATAAATGATAATTATATAATACCTAAAAATTATAATTAAATTAATATGATGTAGATAATTTTAATAGATTTCTGTAGACTATTCATGTTCGAAGTTTTATGATGTTTATCACTAAATTAAAATTAATATACTTATAAGATTTAAGAGAATGACATGTTCTCACTATCTTTGGTTTTAATAACAATTAAATTATTTTCAAGAAAATAAGTCCATAAAATGAATCTATTCCAACCCTTAGGTGATATGGGTAGACTTTTAGCCATCCAATAGACTTTTGGCAGGTTTTAGGGTAATTTTATAATCTTATATTTACCCTTAATTACCCAATTTACCTTTAACTATGGTAAATAAAATTTACAGTAGTTACTATTCATAATGCCCAAAAATAAAAAGTAGCCTATTAACATAATTTAGACCCACGGATTCCAAATATGGAATCCATTGTTTCAAATTCAATACACATAAGTTGCAGAAATTAAATAAAAATTAATCCCGTTGTCGAAAGAAAAAAGGTTTTTGTTTAAAACGTTGCAAAAGATTGAATTTATTTAACCTACGAATATAAGGTAAAATCAATGCTAATGACATACATTATATTAAATGGTAAAAATATATTAAATTTATAATTTAAAACCATTCAATATTATAATTTAACCATATAAATTATTACGATGAAAAAAGTTGTTTTTAATTAAAATATAGAGTGTTTTTACTATTCATTAAAATATGAAAGTTATCATAATAATATCAAAACATTATCCAATGTAAATTTTTATATCCTGATTCAAAATAAGAAGTTTATTTTGTAATATTTAATTTGCAAACATTTCAAGAACTAGATTTAAAGTGGGTGCGCCATCAAATGGCGGCAAAACTGCATTTTTTGAAAAATACTTATTTTACCCGAAAATTTTAATTTGTTCTTATACCATGTTCTTGAAAATGTGTAAGATGAATAATAATTTTATAAAATTCAAAATTTAGTTAATACTATTCATAACGCCAAGTTCATAATAATATTATAATAATATATCATTGTTTAGTAAAACCCGGTATTGCGTACAACACACGCTATCGAGGAAGGTCGCGATTGCGTATAATGCAATCCAAGTCAGGGTTGCGTGTTGTGCAAGAATCCTTTATTATTTCGTATAACAGAATCCAACCATATTTCATTTATAAATTGAATAAATATATATTCTCAATGTTGCGTAGAATGACTATTATAAAACGAACTTGAAATTGTGTGTAACACAATCTATGAATAGTGTTGCGTATACTTCAAGCTAATACATTGTGGTTTATAGCACAAGATAATCTTGTTTTAACATAAAACACGTGACATCAAATAAATTAAAAAGAATACTTATCATAAAATATCGGGTTGTTACATTCTACCCCGCTTAAAATGAATTTCTCCCTCGAAATTCGTCGGGGTTATACATGGATTTCTACTTGAAATTTTCTTTAATTTCAACACACATCGTAAAATGAAATACCAAATCTTACCTTTAAAATATAAAGTATGAAACGTAATGGTTACCCAAATTAACTCATCACTGGGTTTCCACGTAGGAGAACATAGGTGAAAATATGGATATGGAATATAAATATAACCATCATGTTCTGATGGAGAGTGGTATAGAACATTGCTATGAAAACACCAACAATCACAAAGCCATAAATTTTTGATGATCTAAGGTAGCATCTGATTTATCAGATATAAGGGCATTAGGACAACATTTTTTGTTTTCAAGATCATTTCTCTAAAGTTGAAGAATTTTAATTAAAATAAATACTTAATTTATTTTGATATAATCTCACCATTGTTCATGCCTTGAACAATTTCCACTTCATCTCTTAAAGAAATGAAGTTGAATTTGTCATTCCTGAAGTGTTAGCAGATCATGTGATAGAATGATGGGTCATTCCATATATCTTAATCAAAAGGTTAGAAATAGTTATATTCATAAGTCCATCTATTTTATATCATTCCAAAAATGGACTTATACTTCATCTATCATACCTCTTAATAAAATAAAACTAGTTTATAATTACCAGGGACTTCCTGTAGGCTAGTCATAGGAGATAAAGGCCAGTCGCACTTCGGTTGTGGGTTCGATTCCCACAGCCTTGTCTGACGCGATGGGTTGTCTCATGTCCTACATGTTGTCCTTTTTCTAAAACTACATTACTATAACATCCCATCAATAATATCGAAAAAGGACTATCCTTAAACAATATTAACTTCTGTCCAACATAATCTATTCCAATCTTTAGGCTTATCCAAAATACTTATTTCCAAACTCATAGTATAAAGAGAACGATTACTAAAAAGGTCATATAACAAGCATGTGAATACTATCATTTATCCCTCATATATCTTGATGGTCACATTCCAATCATGTGGATACCTTAATCATGTATTCTCTTGAAAAATGAATACCCATTGAACATTATTAAAAACATGAATACTGTTAAAAGTTAACTCTTTCCACATACCAAAATCCCAAAAATTCTATATACTCAAACCGTGATATCACTTAGTCCATATATAAATCATGATCTCATGAATACAATCAAACATATCATTATCTTCTTATCCCTTCATTATGCGCATATCATCTACTTTCCAAAAATATCTGAAGAACCTTCCATGGTTATCGGTACCATTCAACATATACTTTCAAAACATAAGGAAAGACAATAGTGTAACAATCCTTAGATGTCTCTTTATTCCACAGTACCATGAGATTACTTATACACTATTACACTTGATATACATGTAATAATTCCACTACCTTCTTAAACCATTGACTGAGCTTCAACAATTCATTCATCTCACATATCGTTTGTAGTCTCCTCATCATCATCAACATAAATACTACCCATACGACCATACTGATTCTCTTCATGAGGCCTTCCCTTAGGGCATTGTTTTTCATAATGGTCGTACATTCCACATTTAAAACATTTAACCATTGTTGATGTTGTAGCAATACCATTATCCTCATCCATGGTGTTAACTAAAACTTTTCCTTTTCACTTACTGGCTTTGTGTCCTTCTTTCCCACACCCAAAGCATCGTATAGTTCCTTTGAAACATTCTCCTTGATGCCTCTTCCCACATGATTACATAGGGGAAATTAAACCTTCTTTCCTCTATGATCATCGTGAAACTCCATCTTTCTCTTATTCGACGAGTTAGGAAACATACCAAATTTGAGTTTATTGATCATATTATGAGATTGCTGATTCGGCATAATAATGATGTTTGGACTTCCAAAACCCATTTCATTTGGTTTCCCATGAAGAATATCATTCCATTGTCCGTCATATCCTCCATTATTGTGAATCTCCATGTTTTCAGCCATTTTCTAAAACCCAAAAAGAATAGTGTGAGAGGAAAAAATCATGATAGGGAAAACAACATAGTAATGGGGGATTACCCTCAATATCTAACATCTTAGGTTAAATTCTAATATCGTTACTATAGTTCTAGGACTATATCCTATATATATACTTATCCTTAGGGACATCCCTAGACATTCCTTAGAAATATCTCTAGGGATATCACTAATGTTCTCGCATCCTAGTTTCCAAAGGTTAACTAAACCTTTACTCTGATACCAACTGTAGAGACCCGAACCATGGCTTACATAGACATTACATTACTTTTTCAGAATACATAATACATAACAAAAACAGACACACAAGGACCGTAATAGTTTAGTGTCTTTGGAAACTTGGAACGTAATCTCCTAATCATGGTGAAAGATCTTCAACATCTCCCATAAAGATCTTCCACTTTTTTTTCTTACCTAAAAACTTTCTTTATATCCGGGGGAAAAGAAAACATAAAAAGGGTGAGATAAAATACCCAATAAGGGTAATCATGGAGAAAATAAAACAAACCATATACATTTGAACATAAAAACATGTACATAATGTTTAAACATAGAAATCGTGTGCAATGACATAAAACATGGAAGTACATAAGGAATAGATCAAAATAGAACATCAATCATGATAAAATGTCTTGTAAATAAAACATGTAATTGTGGAAAAACATTAAGTACATGATATGATTTCCATAGTAGCCAAGGAATTTCTTCCAAGACCATCTTAGTGGACAAAGTCCCTTTCTGAATCGAGTTCACTCCTCGTTCCAGTCCTGTATTACTGAACCGGTTTAACTTGCCGTTCCAGCCATGTCTATCTCATGAGATATAAATCTTTAACCAATGCATTGGAGAGAGATATAGGTCCCACCCATCTCATAATAAAATCATTCTTACTTGTGCTACAAAATAAACATACATCATTCATAATAACCCAATAAATAAAATTGGTTTCATAAACATCATCCCATCATTACGTAATCCATATAAAATAAATGGATATCATTTTATAATAAGGAAATTGAAACCATGTAAATCATAGAGACATTTTACTTGAAACATACACATATGAAATAATTTCATCTTATATGAAAATTGGTTTTGATAAAACACTTGAAATGAATTCTTGAAGAAAATATCATTTCTTCTTCAAAATTGTTTTCTTTTCACAAAATGTCATTCAATTTTAAAAGAAAAGGATTTTGTTGAAAATAGTCATGAAATATTTTGGAGTAAGATTCATGAAAATAAGGCTTTATAAAACCGTAAAAATCCTTTCATGCCGTATACTTTAAAAAAACATTCTTCTCGTACTTTTGTCGAAAAAGTCAAAAAAGTACCTTGTTGGGTAAATAAAAGAAATATTCCTTCCATAACAAGGGGTAATAGTCCAAATGGGTAAAAATGACTTTAAACATACATGAATACACTTTTATAAAACATTGAAATGGATGATAGCAATAACCCCAGTAAATACTTACGAATAAGCAATCTCGGATAAAAATGAGATTTTCAAAATTATCCTTTACCTTAGGTCTGATATGCTTCATACGTTTCCGAAACTCCTGTATAATGATTTAAATAATTTCATTGACTTATTATAGAATCATATTCATTGTTATTATATCATATATGTTTCACTTATTACTTTATATTACCCGTTCTTTTGTAAATTCCATGTTAAAGCAATGTTTTGGGTAAAATCATTTCAGTTATCGTATGTGTTTCGACTTGTTGTTCTTGATATTATTACTTATATCCTGATTTAAATAATTCCAGAATTTAAAACATTATTTATATATAGTACATATTCATCATATACATATATATATATTATATATCGATTAAAGTAATGAAATACACCGTTCATGGAGACGGTAGACCGTAGGTACGCATGAACGTTGTTTTCGTTTCCTTATTGAATTGAATGGAATTAAGTAGATGAAATACATATATATATATATAAATAAATCCAGTATAATTATTATGGCATATATTTCATGATTACTTATATATATATACTTTATAATCATTCATGAATTGTTAATCACTGAGAATGAATTTTATCGCATCGTGGAGACGGTTGCCCGTACGTACGCACGGGCGATGATATCGTTCCCATAATTATAGTATTGGAGTGGATGATATAATATATAAGAATAAATATCACTTTACAATAATCATATATAGTCATTATTTACACTATTATACCCATCCAAGTAAGGTGGTGGTATAAAATATATTACACCACGGCGTGGAGACGGTATTTCGTACGTACGCACGTGCGGTGATTTCGTTTTCTGTAGGATGGATAGATGGTGATATCGGGTTGTTTCATATTTATAATAACATATAATTATATGAGGGATACTGATTTTATTACTTCATAATGAAACAACTAAAGAAGAAGAAGTTGAAGAAGAATGAAAATTGAAAGAATTAGTAACGGATATTACCTCTTATTTGACACGCCTCTTTGAATCCTCATTTTATGGTACTAAAATTGGTCTTTGAAGAAGAACAGGAAAATAGGATGATTCTAGGGAAGTTGATAAGGGAAATGGTCAGGGTTTGGCTGAGCTTAAAGGCTTAAATCGTTGTGAGGAAGAGAGGGAGGAGGTGCCCTTTTATAAGGGAGGAAAGGGGCACCTTTGGAAATCTTAAAATTATTAATTTATAATAAATCTAACCCCACTTAAAAACCTCCAAAAATGACTCATATTCGGAGATTAGATGAGATAGGGTTGTAATATCATCAAAAAATAAAATTAAGACATGTTTTGATCTTATTTTAAACCTTATCATTTTGATTTATCCTTATTTAATCTATTTATGTTTATTTGTGGTAATAAAATTATAAATTTTAAATGGTTATAAATAATCACTTATTTGTTGTTAATTTTCCATAATTGGATACTTTATGAGATTTTAGAATTTATAAATTTCAATTTATAATTTTTAAATATTTTTTTGATTTTTAAACAATTTAATAATATGTTATTTTTATAAAATAACAATAGTGTCAATTTTGACACTATTCATTTATTTGAATTTAAATAAAATCTAAACAGAGAATATATTAGAACTAAATTATTTAATAGATTCATAAAAGGTCATATTTATCTAGAAAATTATTGGAGCACATTAAATAGTTCATATAATATTTATTTTATTATTTGTAAAACCATTTATTTGGTTTATCTCTTAATAAAATAATTACTACTACATTTTTGTATAATTATTTAATATACTTATTTGTTGCATAAAAATTAAAAATAAACTCCTATGATGAAGATAAATCTATTAAATTTCACAATAATACTTTTACAGGAATTTATCATCTTAAAATCACAATATTTAAATTGTTATATTTATTAAATTATGAAGGTGACAACTTTGGCATCGTTTAAAATAAAATAATATAAGTGTATTAGTCGCTTTTATAAGGCTCCAAATGGTCAAATATTCTACCATTGGATTCTTATGGTTTACATTTAAATGACCAATAAGTTTTGGTCAGGGTTTTGTGCCTTTTATGTTCACTATTAGTTTAATAAAAACTATATTCTTGATTTTTCACTAGATAAACAATTTCTGCATCTCTAATGTGTCACAATAAATGATAATTATTTAATCCCTAAAAATTATAATTAAATTCATATGATGTAGATAATTTTAATATATTTCTGGAGACGATTCATGTTCTAAGTTTTATGATTTTTATGACAAAATTAAAATTAATATACTTATAATATTTAAGAGAGTGACATGTTGTCACTTTCTTTGGTTTTAATAATAATTAAATTATTTTCAAGAAAAGAAGTCCATAAAATGAATCTATTCTGACCCTTAGGTGCTATGGGTATACTTTTATCCATACAATGGAATTTTGGAAGGTTTTAGTGTAATTTTATAATATTACATTTACCCTTAATTACCCGATTTACCTTTAACTATGATAAATAAAATTTACCATACTTACTATTCATAATGCCCAAAAATAAAAAGTATCCTATTAACATAATTTGGACCCACTGATTCAAAATATGGAATCAATTTTTTCAAATTCAATACACAGAAGTTTCAGAAATTAAATTAAAATTAATCCCGATGTCGAAAGAAAACGGGTTTTTGTTTAAAACGTTGAAAAAGATTGAATTGATTTAACCTACGAATTCAAGGTAAAATCAATGATAATGACATAAATTATATTAAATGGTAAAAATATATTCTATTTATACTTTAAAACAATTCAATATTATAATTTAACCATATAAATTATTACGATGAAAAAAGTTGTTTTTAATTAAAATATAGCATGTTTTTACTATTCATTAAAATATAAAAGTTATCAGAATAATATCAAAACTTTATCCAATGTAAATTTTTATATCCTGATTCAAAAGAAGAAGTTTATTTTGTAAAATTTAATTTATAAAAATGTCAAAAACTTGATTTAAAGTGGGTGCGCTATCAAAAGGCGGCAAAACTGCATTTTTTAAAAAATACTTATTTTACCCAAAAAAATTATTTTGTTCTTATACCATGTTCTTGAAAATGTGTAAGATGAATAATAATGTTATAAAATTCAAAATTTTAGTTAATACTATTCATAACGGCTAGTTCAAAATAATATTATAATAATATATCGTTGTTTAGTAAAACCGGGTATTACGTACAACACACACTATCGAGGAAGGTCGTGATTGCGTATAATGCAAGGCAAGTCAGGGTTGCGTGTTGTCAAAGAATCTTTTATTATTTTTTATAACAGAATCCAACCATATTTCATTTATACATTGAATATATATATATATATATATATATACTCGATGTTGCGTAGAATAACTATTATAAAACGAACATGAAATTGTGTGTAACACAATCTAAGAATAGTGTTGCGTATACTTCAAGCTAATACGTTGTGGCGTATAGCACAAGATAATCTTGTTGTAGAATAAAACACATGAAATCAAATAAATTAAAAGGAATACTTTTTATAAAATATCAGGTTGTTACACACTAAGCCATTACCAAAGGAAAAATTTTATAATCTGATGTTGAACATGGGTATACAACCTCCCTCTCTTCAAGGATAAGGTATATTATTTTCGTCCCCTCTCTCTTATTTATTTTGTATAGTGTTATTAAGGGGGATAAAAAGTTGTAACATAAATCTGTCAATTGCTATGTGCTTCACCTTTTAAGGAAGTAATATATTTTTTGTGGTTTTTAAAAGTGGTAGTATATGATTTTAACATGTGTGCTCTATTTTAATTGTTTTTTAAATGGATTCAAGAAACAATGGGTGAGTTTTGATTTCATAATTTGTGAATTGTTTTAACATTTTATTGAAGTGGTTGGAGGAAAGAATGATTAAGATGTGATTTCATCATGTATAAACTGTTTTAATAATTTTTATAATTAGATAAAGGATATATTGTTCTTATAAAAAAATAAAAAAAAATTATGAAAGTTATATTATTTAAGAAAGTTCTTAAAGTCATAGCTTATGGACAGCATGGTATTGTTGTTCAAAAATTCTTGTTTCCTAGATCTAGTTCACTTAGGTTCGTTTTTAATCATTAGATAAGTCACACATAGCTTTAGTTTCAATGTTTTAGTGATTTGTACTTCTTGGTGGAAAAAAATAAAGGTGGATATTGTTGGGAACATGTGTGAAGAAGGTGTTTTTGAGGTTGTTGGAAGTTGTTATGAAGAATATTGGTTGGATTATTAATGGAAAAAAATGTTTTCTTAAAATAGGTGTCTTGTGTTGTCTTAACAAAAATCAAATATCATTGTAAAGTTCCATAAAAAATGAAATTATATGGATATTTGATCTAACTAATGGGGTCAAATAAAGGTTTCCAACCTTGATTCCATCAGACGAACCTTTTCTATATAATACCTCTAAACAATGTTTTTGTGTGGAATGTTTATCTATTAATGTTAATAGTGGCTCTATTAAATAGAATGTCTCATAATAACATATAATGTTTATTTTTTGTTCTAATTGTTCCCAACATCATGAGTTAAGATCTCATGATCCTATAATTTATTATAAAGGGTGGAAATGTGATCGGAATTATAAAGTTCTCATTTTGAAGGACTATAAATTTTACTGGAAGAACATAATCAGAAATTGTTTTTACTACGACGAGTTTGTAATTTGTTGATGCAGTATGAAAGGGTGGATGAAATAATTCATTAAAGGACTATATTATTTTCTCTTTCTATTAAATTTGTAATTTGATGTATAAGAAGTTTAGAAGTTGTGTTTGTATGATGTTTGTGAGGGATATTTTAAATTTATACCATATAGAATAATGTTTATAAAGTTTAAATAGAGATACTAAATAATGGAATCAAACAAACTCCACTTTAGACCAATTCATAATAAGATGAATTCTAGGTAAGATAAAGTCTGATTAGAAAATTTATTCATGTGTTTTCTATTAGATAAAATGGTACGAAGCTAGGAAATTTAATTTTTGATAAGATGATCAGACAAACCATTATCTAGAAATCATCATAAAAACAGTGGTGTATTAAGACATAAAAAAAAGTTTTTTATTAAAGGTTCCAGATAGAGGAAAATATTTTGTTGAATGTTTTCAAAATTCCTTATAAACTATTTTAAAGAATAATCAGATAGATTTTCTTTGGATGGAACATTTGTTACTATGTTTTCTACCTGGAAAACATTAAATAGTTTTATATTCATGCTTGTTTAATGTACTTTCTTAATTTTTCATATCAAAATTAATGATCATGAGCTCGTATTTTATTGTTACAAATATCTAATACTTACTATGTTTTAAGGAAATTTGAAGAAGGGTGAATTCACTGAAGGTTCTCATATTCATTCAAGAGAATTATATAATGTTTAAGAGGATTTTGGTGAATTGTATTGATTTAGAGATTTTAATTTCGTGTTTTCATTAGAGGGAAAGTAAAAAAAATTGGAATCCTATATTTTCACCCAGTCATGCATCTATAAATAGTGTTAATAAATGGTCCTTTATCACTACTTTTTTATCACTGATAAAATCTAAAAACATTAAAAAAAATATTCAAATCAATGAGGGGTGCATCGACAGCACTTGAACCTCCCCCATCAGAAGTTCCCCCGCCCACCCCTACCCGCACACCCTAGCCACCCCCACCCCCCAATCCTTTAATAATGCCCCCACCACCCATTAAATGTGTTAGCCTTTATTCCACTCACAAGTGCGGCCTACCTCCCCTTGGATTTGAACTTGAGACATGTTTCATGCACACCTAAGTCTCTACCAGTCCAACAAATTGCTTTTCTCTTCATTTATTAATATATCTATTTATTTATTTATATTTATATTAATATATATATATATATAGTTATATTAATATATATATAGTTATATTTATATATGTGTGTGTGTATATTAACATATATATAAATATAGTTATATTTATAAACTAATATATTTATTCATATATTAAAATATATTTATAAGATCATTTTTTAATACATTTACAAAATATGTTTTTTTGTGTCCTTATAAATAAATAAATACATTTATACAACATACGTGTGCGCGTTCACACAGAAACACACACACATATATATATTGTATGTTTATCTGTATGTATAATTATATATATTTATATATATTTAAAAAATATTTTATATTAATATGTATATACATATGTTTAGATATATAGATAATATATATCAATTTGTCAATACAGACGCACACATGCACACACACACATATATATATATGGGTACACATTATAAAGGTATATAAATATTCATATATTTGTATTTTAAATAAAACGGATATTAGGTTTTTATTTAGATAAGGCTTATATATTGGGAATATTTTTTATATGTAAATATGTTTAATTATTTATTTATAAAATTAATTTTTTTTATGTGAGAATATATAAAAAATATGTATATATTATATTATATTTTATTATAAATAACATTCCATTATGAAGAAAAATACCAAGCCATAAAAACCTGAAAAAAAGTAAGAAATGGAGAAATCCTCAAAACCTGTAAATACAATCAGAAAGTTAAATAAACCCCAAACTCAGGGTAACAACAAAAACTTCTGATCTGAGAGTCTTCTCCAACTCTGTGACCAATCATATTGAAGATCATCAAACTATATTTGATATGATAGGTGGTGTAGGCCTAATGTAAAGACATATTATAAGTTACAGCTATTTGAAAAAACATAAGATAGGACAGAAGTGCTAGAAATGGGGGCTTGAAAAACATAACAAACCGCAGAGTCACTAAAATAGTCATAACTTCTTATCTGAGTGTCCGTCTCACCTCTGTGACTAGTCAAAATGAATATAATGGAAAAAATACAATATAATAGGTGGCAGAGGTCAAACAGACACATGGATTGAGAGTTATTTCTATTTTAAGAAATTTTTGATAGGGCACTGGACACATAAACAGATATTTTGAGGTTATCTAATGGTTTTTTGGGGTTTTATGGTTTGGGAAATTATTAGAACTTTTTTAAAATAAACTTCAGGAGTAGATCTCTTTAATTACATCAATTTGATATGTGGTAGAGCCCAAATGGACACATGAAGATAATGTTATGGTTGATTGATGTTGGAATTTTTTTTGAGTGTTATAACTGATATATCTTTTGTTCCTTTGATCTTATCATGGTTTCTATTGAATATAGTCCTTAATAGTATCATGATATTTTATTTGACTTGTCATGGTGCTCAAGCAGACACCAAGAGTAGAAGTTATGGCAATTTAAATAAGTCATGAGTTTCATAGGTTTTTTGGCGCTAGGAGGGTTTCTCAATTTCAAACAATCATAACTTCTACTTTGGGTGTCCATTTTTACTCTTCCACATATCAAATAAAATATTGAAAAAATATCTACACTATAGTAACCACTAGAACCACTTTTCACATTCTCCATGGCAAACAAAGTCTCATAATTCCTTCCAATGGTCATAAGTTCTGCTCTGGGTGTCTATTTTTCCATAACTTCTACTCCAGGTGTCTGTTTTTCATCAACCACATATCAAATTGATCTAAAACATATTTAAATATATATATTTATATTATATTTATATCAATACAAATATACTGAAATATCAATATTTTCTTTTTGTTGTATAAGTTTTTTTGAAATATACACTTTATTAGTGGAAGGATAAAAAGCGCTGATAAAGCCCCCCTTTATTAGCACTACTAAAAAATTGCTGATAAAGTAGGTCCCTTTAATAGCGCTAAAAAGAGTGGATAAAGGGGTTTCATTTATCAGTGCTAAAAAAACTACGGATAAAAGTTTTCTATTAATAGAATTTTTTTAGCGCTGTTAAAAAAAACCTTTATCAAAACTTTTTCTTATCCCTAATAAATGTACCCCTTTTATCTGCGCTTCTTTAGCAATGTTAAAGGGTAGTGCTGCAAAATACCATTTTTGTGGCAGTGAATTTGAGGCCAAGGAATAATTTCTTATCATTCAAAAGTTTTTTAGATATTAAATAGATAAAGTTTTTAGTCATTGAAAAATCTTTTATATTAGGTGGAATCATATAAAAAATATGGGAGGAATTTTAATTGATTATAATAAGACAGCATATGGAATTTCAGAAAGAGATTATTTGATGAAAAAATTGGATAGAGAAATTTTGGGGGAATAGTGAATAGAAGGAGGAAGTTCATATCTTATTATTTGTAATTAAGTGAATAATTTTTATAACAAGTGAAAATTGAAGTACAATCAGTATAGTGACATTATTTTGAGCATATTTTAAAGGTTTCAAAATATGATAAAAACAATTTTACATCTTTTATCTTGGTAAAAACCAAACGAATTTTTGTTTCAATCATAATTTAAGGAAAGTCTAAGGATATTCCCTTATTATTATAACTACATAAAAAATATTTTTCTACTGTATTGTGTCATATTTTATTATTTCCATATCATTCCAAGGACTAGCTACTCTTTTTGAGTAGTGTACCTTGTAAATACTTTTTTATAGTTGTTCTTAAGAGTTTTTTTAGAAAGGTTATAACTCTTTAACGGGAGGGGATATTTCATTCATAAGAAAGATAATATAAAAGGAAAACATGATAACTGATTTACCCCTCCCCATCTCATTGATCATATAGTTCCTTTCATACATTTCCTTTGTTCCATCTATCAAAAAGTTAAAATATCAATTGTGTGTATGTGCAAACTACCACCTCTATAAAGCAATGTATTTCATTTTTTTCACCTATTTATATAAATAGTAATATTAGTGTATATAATAAATAAATATGATAATTACATCCTGATTGTGATTATATATATGAGGAATCCATGACCAAGGTCAAAGGACTAGAACCGTCATACCAAAACATGCATGGAAAATAGACAAGTCTTCTCCTAGTGTTGATTTTTAATGAAGAAATTGTTAATTAGAGGGTATTGTCATATCATAAAGGTGTGATAAATTATAATTTATATATTAATATACTCATATAATATATTTATAATAATTATATATTTATTATACTAAAGTTTGGATCATTTTCAATGCAAGCAGATACATAAGAAAGGGTTTATGTTACATTTTCATTTCTTTTCAGTATTGCCTAAGAAAAAATTATATTGAATGATGTTATATAGTTATTATAATTTAAACCCAATCTATTTACTTCTCCTATTTTTATTCCTATAATTTTCAATAAATATTACTATTTTCCTTGACTTTTTTCTAAAAATAATATTGAATTTTTTTTTATAAAACTCGGTCGTATTTCTTCATTGATCGATGAAATTTTTCTTCCATGTACATGTTACTTAAATTGTATTCAATTATATTCTGTTATATGATCAAAGGATTATTTAATGTCACATTGAACCATATTTTACAATATTTTAAATGTTTTAAAAGTAGTCATCATAAATTTTTCTAAATGATGTCTTGTGTACATTTTACCAAAAGTGTGAAATGATTATTTATTTTAACATTTAATGAATAAATGCATTTTCAAATCATAATAACTATTTTATTCTTTGAAACCTTATTTACATATTTCCATGGTTATTTTAAAAAGACTAGATAATTTGTGACTCTTTATTTTTTTATGATACTTATAGAAAACAATATTTTTCTATTTTAAAATAAATATTCAAATTCTATTTAATGGTTTTATCATCTATGTAAACATCCTTTATGTATTGTTATGCTTCACTAGGGAAATAGTCTGATGATATCATTATATTTATTTCTAGGGATATATTATTATGATGATGATTTATGAATGAATCTATAAAACTTATTTCTTTTTAAAAGGATATTTAATTTATGATGAAATCATTATGAAACCATTTTTTGCATTATATGATATGATGAAATGATGGTATGTCTGTAGAGTTCCATTTCATTTCCACAGGTAATTATATAATGAAAAGATGAATTATTTTATGATAATTTGGAACACCTATATATGGCTTTCATTATTTGACTGATGGGGCTATAATTATATATTTATCTAATGCGTTGGGTAAAGACTCGTATGTCATGAGAAAATATGAACAAGAATGGGGAGTGATCCAAGTTCATTAAGTGACTCTATCTAATTTGATAGTCTTAGGAGTTAACCTTGAAAAAATAAATGATGTAATCAGGATTGAACCCAATCCACATGATATTTTTAGTAGTAATACATTACTATTGATATGAATTTTTATATTTATGTGTATTCCAAAATCCTATTTTGTATTCTTATGATATGTTAAAATACCTCATTATTGATTATTGAAGATTATTTAATATTATTACTTATTTATTGTTTTATAAAAAATCATCATTCCATGATTCATTATTAAATAAATTTAAATAAAGTGTATGGTGTTCTTTAGTTATGTTCATGTTGTCACACCCTTAGTATTATATTATTCTCAATTATGATCATTGATTGATATATTATACATTAACCCTTATTGCTTATTTGAACTCCTCCTTTTCCATGTTTCCATTTCCCATGTTATGAAGAAATTTTTCAAGAATGGTATGTCTAATAAGTGTACCATGTGAGAATAACTTTAAGGGATATGTTTAATATCGTTCATTAAATAAGATGATTAGGAATCTATTCTCCAAATACACCAAACCTATATGGTTATGGGTAATGTTTTGTTATGATATGTATTTAATAACATCTAAAATCGTGTAATATATATTTATGAAATGGTTGGGTCACCTTAATAAAAATATTGGGTATATTAGTAAATCCCAAGGAAATTTTTCTATTCTCATAATTTTCATAAATTGTATAAAATGTCATCTTTGGAATATCTTCCTTCTTTACTCACAATTCTTGATACCACAAACAAATATCAATATGTGAAAAATATTGATCTCCTTAAAGATGAAAAAGAGGACATGAATTTGGCGTAGAGGATACTTTTTATTTATTATAATGGAATTGATTTCATTAAAATTGATAGAAAACCTCATTGACTCATCATTCTTATTAAAAAAGAACAGGGGATCCCATATGTGAAACACTAAGTGTAACATCCAAGGTAAATATATAATAATACATTATCATATTTATTAAGATTTTTGATT
This sequence comes from Viscum album, assembly GCA_963277665.1. Classification (NCBI taxonomy): domain Eukaryota; kingdom Viridiplantae; phylum Streptophyta; class Magnoliopsida; order Santalales; family Viscaceae; genus Viscum; species Viscum album. The sequence goes on from OY728150.1 coordinate 133,452,283, forward strand.
TAAATATTAATTTTACTTTAAAGGGGATGATTTTTTCGATGGCGTACCTGATACAAAACAATGGGTTTCTTTGAAATCTTATCTTACACACAATGTTGAGTCATACTGAAAAATAATAATATAACATTATTTTAAATGGTAGTTAACGTCTAGACATTTTATTAGAGGTAATGAAAAGAACTAACTAAAATATGATTATACATATTTGTTAAATGTTTTTACATTTATTCAATAAATGTTAGAGGCATAAAATGTGAATGAGTCTAATTTTAAACATAAATACTCTAATATTCTTTAAAAGGATGATTTACTGCCTTCTAATGGAAACCCCCTTTTAAATATAGTTTTGGTCACTTTTATATGTTCTATTTGATAAAATAAAATTCTTCTTTAGAATCGGGACCACAAAACTTACTTTGGGTAAATATTTGGTATTTTTCTAATAAAAATCATTTTTTTAATGAATAGTGAAAAATTTAGTATTTTAATTCAAAACTTCCTTTTTATATAATTTATTTATATTGTCATATTATCTTTTTAATTGATTTTAAAGTTTAATTAGATTATATTTTTACCATTTAATCCAATTTTGGTCATTGGAAGTAATTTCACTTTGAAATTGGACATAAACAAGTGTCAATCTTTTGATAGTTATTATTTCATAAAAACACACTTTCTATTTTGACAATGGGAATTAATATTCAATTAATTCATCTAAATTATATGTTTTTAATTTGGTAAAATAGATACCATTTTTTAATTAATAATATCAAATTAATCTTCATCTAAATTTTTGGTATTTTTCGTAAAAACATCAATTTTTGATGAATAGTGAACTCACTGAGTAGTAGTTAAAAAGATGACTTTTTCATTTAAATGAAATTTTACCACTTATGTGAATTGAATTTCAAAAATAATACATACATGGTTGTTATAATTATGTACAATTTGGTTCAATGAGATGAAAGAAGTTTGTTGAATAGTAACTTTTGACTTATTTACCATAGTTAAAAGTGCATAGATTATTTCAATGTAAAACAATATTATAATAATATAAAATTACCTTAACACTTGTCCTAACCTTATTGGATGTGTAATTTTCTCCAAAGATAATCCTTGGGTGAGAATTTTGGAATTTTAAGGCCACTTGGGTAAGATAATGACATTAATAACTTTTTATTTAAAGTAAAAATAAAAATATCATAAACATGTATTTTTTTGCTAAAACAATTTTAATGTGGGGTTATATAAGTTATCTTCTAGACTATAAATATTCATTATAAATATAAATAGTTTTCCTAAATCATTTTATTTTTATATAATTTGTAGTTGTCAAATAAATAAAATTATTTATGACACAATAATGATGCAGTATCTACCTCATTAATGAATGATTTTAAAAAATAAGATTATAAAGATTAAAATAGTATCAAAAACCTATAAAATTATTATTATATGATTTTATTTCCAAAAATATTCATCTTATTCTCGACCTTAATGAGTTTTGGTCCTTTAGAAACCAAAAATCTTTATATAATAAAATAATATTTTTAAACTTTCCTAGAGAGCCCCTCCTCCCCCTTATAAAAAGCCCTCACCTCTAACCCATTACTCACACCTCTCAAGCCCCTTGAATCATCCAAAAGCTTCCCAATTAAGCTTCCTACATCCCTATACTCCACCAATAATCCTTACTTTAGGAATAAGGAACGTCAAAAAATTCATTTGACTCAAACCAATGGGAGTTACCTGATTTAAAGGTAATGTCTTCTCATAAGTTATGTTATTTTGTTTTCCTTATCCAACCCCCTAAACTATTTTTATTCCTTTATAATATAGAAAAACGTGTATCCTCAATATAATAATTTTTTTATGAGATGTATTCAATCAAAACATACACACACCTCTATCTAATGGGTATGGAACATACTGTTTCTCTGTACGGAAAACTAACGCCTCACGAAAGGGTGATTATTAAATTATCTCCTACCGCCTCTCATGGTGGCCATTAATATGGAACTGTATTTATATTTGATATACATTATATTTATATTGTCTCTATACTTTTGTATTTTTCATTTATGTCATACCTTTATGGTTTCTATAATGGGTAAATATTATAATTTCATTTGAGGAAGTGCGGACTACCGCCCCCTCAAAGTGATATGACTCATTCACGCCATATGTGGGAGGTATAAAGGATAGAGTTAATGAAATTATTTCTATGATATTATACTGGATTAATAATATACCTATTTACCATTAATTTTTCATTACATTAAATATGAAATATAAATGAAAGTTGCGTTTATGTGTATGTACGGCTTACCATCTCCATTAATGGTGCATTTCATTTCTTAACTCTAAATGTTATGTACTATTATAAATACATATATATACTGGATATATATGATATATATGATATCTAAATCATTAATATCATTCTGGAGATAATTTAATTTCTACCACATGGACAATTTATAACCATAAAAAGTTCATTTTTAACTTATCTTTCGAACATCAACAAAATGTCTGATATGAACTAAAATAATTAAATAATTGTTATCATAAGGTAATAAGTGATATAAAAATAATAATAAACATGAAAAGGGTTCTTAATCAAGTAGAAATTAATTTAACTTTTTTATTCATGAAATTAAAGAATGAACGAGTCAAGTCGGACATGAGGTAAGGGAACTTCTTAACCCAATTTCCATTATTTGAATTAAACTTATACTTTTTGATTATGGAATACTATGATTATGTGAGGTATAAATTTTGATACCATATATTTTATATATACTTTTCCTATACTAATTTATAGTGAATACGCATAATCTATCTATTTTATTTACAAAATAATATTTTTAAAGGACTTAGTCTCAATCTCCTTTCATTGAGGCATACTTTGATTTATACACAACATTATTTTGTACAGTATATAATAAACCCCTTTGAATTTTAATTTTATTAAAAGTGAATATATTGTATAAAAATCATTTTACTAAATTACAAAAGGAATGTATTAAAAAATTTTGGTGACAATTACCTCTCTACCATAGTAATCATTAGTTAGCTTCCTCTATAGTCCTTAATGTTTTTAAAAAGAATATGAAACCCCTTATTCTATATTTTGGGTCTTTTGGTATTGAAAATGGTTTTTGAAATCAATTTATTATTTCAATATCTTGAAATGATATATTTTTATTCAAATGACATGTTATTAGTGAAATATTTATATTTGCAATATTTTATGTGTTATGATTTTATAATTGTACTTGGACATTGGATGGGTGGTTACTTGATAATCCAAATGACGAGTGGTGTCCTGATAAACCAAGACAAGTGGTTACGTTATAACCTCCAATTTATTAGGTATGGAAGTCGGTTATATGGATATTCCATTTAGTGATATGTGTGGAGGTCGACCGTATAGTCATTCCATTTAAGTATGTTTATGTCCCATGTTACCTTTATATGTTATGTGTTCTTTCTATGGATTTTATGGTATTATTTTGGTTACAAAATGGTAAGAAATTATCATTTATTCAGTTAATATTATTTACTACTTCATAAATGTGAAAATTATTACTTATGATAAGGTATTCTTGGTTTACTTGTTGTTTTAAAAAATAGAAAGTTTCCCTTCTTTGTGTATCCCTTACTGGGATTTTTATGCTCATCCCAAGTTTTTTTGAAATATTTTTCATAGGAAATAAAGATGAATAGGGTTAAGGATGGAATTAAGGAAATGTAATGTTGTCTAAAATATGGAACTAGAAATGAATTTTTTTTAAGAGATTTTATTTTATGAAAAAAATGGATACTGAGTAGAAGTGTCTACATTGTAATATTCGAGATTTAATGTAATATGTTATGGCCTAATTCTCTAAAAATCTAAACCTAAAAAGATATTCAATGAGAATTTTCAACTTAATTCAAGATTATGTAATGTTTATGTCAGGGTCGTTATAGTTGGTTTCATAGATGGATTTATAAAACTTTAGAAGTTAGGGTATTGGTAAATTAATATCCATAAATTGATTTATATTAATATTGAAATGATATAGCATATAAAGATTACCATGTTGCTTCGCCTAAGATATTTCTATGTCCAGAATGGTTTTCTACAGAGGAAACGAGGCTGCTATGTTGGGAAGGCTTCTAGAGGTGAATAACCTTCCAAATCAGCAACCTGAGCTGTTCGGAATTAGAATTGAATAGTTTGTTGCAGTGATGGATCAGTTGAATTATGTGATAAATGGTGGTTGTTTTCATTGATTATATTTTGGTTTGTTCCAAAAGTAAAGAGGATCATGAAAGTCATTTAAGGGTTGCCTTGAAAACCTTATAAGAAAAGAACCTTTTTGGGAAAATGCAGCAAGTCTGAGTTTTCATTACAACAAATTTCATTCCTTGTTCACATTGTTTCAAAAAATGGCATAATTGTTGATCTTGATAAAACAAAAGTTGTTAAATAATGTCCAATACCCAAAAATATAACCAATATCTATAGTTTTATTGTTTTAGAAGGTTATTACCTGAGTTTTGTTGAAAATTTTGAATGGTTATCTTTCCCACTGACTAAGTTAACTTGAAAAGGTGTTAAGTTCATTTGAACAAAAGTATGTGATGATTTTTTTCAGGAATTGAAAAGAAGATTGGTTAATGCTATAGTTTTGGCATTACCTTCTAGAGATTTGAGTTTTTTATCTACATTGATGCTTCGTTGAAAGTATGTGGTTGTGTCCTTATACAGAATGATTAAGTAATTGCTTATGCTTCACGTCAGTTGAAACCTCATGAGTAAAATTACACTACACATGATTTGGAATTAGCTGCTATTTTTTGCTTTAAAATTTTTTAGGCATCATCTGTATGGAGTAAAATTTGAAATATATAATGACCACTAAATTTTTAATTATATATTCACTCAAAAATAATTTAACATGAGATGAAGAATATGGCTGAAATTAATCAAGGATTATGATTTCACAATTCTTTATCATTTGGGAAAGGAAAATAAAGTGGCTAATGTTTTTGAGTTAAAAAATTAATTCTATATTAACCTTTTTACGTTTGGAACAATATCATTTGATTAAAGACATGATGAACATTGGAATAGAAGTTTTTGGTGTAGGAAATTACTCTCTATTGTTTTAGGTGTCGGTAAAATCATCTCTATCACGTAGAATTAAGCAAGCGTATAAGGAAGACAACAAGTTATAGAAAAAAGGTAAAGATGGTTCAGAAGGGTATGTCTCTTGAACTTAACATTGATAATGATTGTATTTTGAGATTTGGAAAGAGATTATGTGTGCCTTTTGATTCACAGTTGAAGAAAGAGTTATTATGTGAAGCTCATAGTTCTCTATTTTCAGTTTATACTAGCAGTACTAAAATGTAAAAAGATCTGCAGGAGTATTACCGGTGGGATAAAATGAAAAGAGATATTTCTAACTTTACTGTGAAGTGTTTTACTTGTAAATAGGATAAATCAGATCTGAAGTTTCCTAAAGGGATGCTTCAATCTTTACCACTGCCAGAGTGAAAATGGGAAAATATATCCATGGACTTCATTGTGGGATTACCAAACACATCTTGAGGTAATAATGCAATCTGGGTTATTGTTGATCGATTTCCTAAATCGTATCATTTCATTCCTATTTTAGATACTTTGTCTCGAGATCATCTTTTTCGGTTGTATGTTAAAGATATAGTCAGGTTGCATGGTGTTCTCCTCTCCATTGTATCTAATCATGATTATAGGTTTACTTTTAAATTTTGGAAAGGACTTCAGAAGTCGATGGGTACTGAATTGAATTTTATTATAGCTTTCCATCCTCAATGAGATGGGCAGTCAGAAAGAAAAATTCAGACCTTGGAGAATCTGTTTTGTGCTTGTTCACTGGATTACCAGGGAAGTTGGGACCAACATCTTTCTTTGGTTTATTTTTCTTAGAATAACAGTTTTTATTATAGTATACAGATGGCTCTGTTTGAGGCATTATATGGGAAGCAGTGTCGAACTCCAGATTTTTGGGATGAAGTAGGTGAAAGGAAGTTAATGGGACCAGAATTGGTAGAAGAGATCGAAGAAAAGGTTCAATTGATTTAGAATCACATGAGAATAGATCAGAGCAGGCAGAAAAGTTATGCAGATAACCAGAGGAAGGATCATTCATTTGAGGTAGGTGGTCATGTCTTTCTCAATGATTCTCCATGGAAAAATGTGATGTGTTTTGGTAAAAAGGGAAAGTTGAGTTTAAGGTTCATTAGATCTTATGAAATCATATAAAATGTTGAATTAGTTGCGTACAGAGTGGATTTACCTCCATTTTTATCCTAGGTACACAATGTTTTTCATGTTTCAATGTTGAGAAAGAATATTCTAGATTCATCTCAAGTTTTGAGCCGAGAGGTAGTTCAGTTGGAAGAGAATCTCTCTTATGAGAAACAACCAGTCCAGATTCTTAACCAAAGAGACAAAGTGTTGTGGAACAAGGTAATTAATCATGTAAAGGTTTTTTAGAAAAACCATATGGTCGAAGAGGCAATGTGGGAATATGAAAAGTCTGTGAGAGATAAATACCCCCACTTATTTGATAAGTGAATAAAATTGTGAGGGCACAATTTAAAAATGAGGGGAAGGATGTAACATCCCGGGTAAATAAATAATAATACATTTTCTTATTTATTATTATTATTGAATTAAATAATAATTTAAATTTAAAGGGGATTCTATGTTCGATGGAGTACCTGATATGAAACAACGAGTTTCTTTGAAATATTCTGTTGCACATAATGCTAAGTCATACTGAAAAATAATAATATAATATTATTTTAAATGGTAGTTAACGCCTAGCTGTTGTATTGGAAAGAATTAATAGAACTGACTATAATATGATTATACATGTTTGTTAAATGTATTTTCATTTATTCGATAAAATTTAGAGGCTTAAAATTTGAATGAATCTAATTTTAAGCATAAATATTCTAATATTCTTTAAAAGGTATATTTATCGCCTTTTAATGGACAACCCTTTTTAAATCTAGTTTTGGTCACTTTTATATGTTCTATTTGACAAAATAAAATTATTCTTTATAATATGGACATCAAAATATACATTGGTTAAATTTTTTGTATTTTTCTGATAAAATTCATTTTTAGTGCATAGTGAAAAATATTGTATTTTAATTCCAAACTGCCTTTTAATATAATTTATTTATATGGTTATATTATCTTTTTAATTTGTTTTAACATGTAATGATATTTTATTTTTACCATTTAATCCCATTTTGTTCATTATAAGTAATTTCACATTGAAAATGGACATAAACAAGAGTCAATCCTCTGATAGTTATTATTTCTTAAAAACACACTTTCTGTTTTAACAATAGGAATAAATATTAAATTAGTTATTCTAACTACTATATTTTTAAATTGGTAAAATAGACATCATTTTTTAATTTGGAATATCAAATATATCTTAGGCTGAATTTTTGGTATTTTTCTAAAAAACATCAATTTTTGATGAATAGTGATAACACTGAGTAGTAGTTAAAAAAAGATTACTTTTTCATTTTATTGAAATTTTACCACTTCTGTGAATTGAATTTCTAAAATACAAAACACATGGTTCTTATTAAAAATTAAAATTTAGTTCAATGGGATGAAAATAATTATTGATAATTAGTAACTTTTGACTTTTATTTATCACTGTTAAAGATAAATAGGTAAATTCAAGGTAAAAACAATATTATAATAATATGAAATTACTTTAACACTTGTTTTAATCTTATTAGATGATTAATGGCTGACCAATACAATCCTTGGGTGAGACTTTTGGCCTTTTAATTCCACTTTTATAGGATAATTACATTACTAACTTTTTATTTATAGTAAAAATAAATATATCATAAACATGTATTGTTTTGCTAATGAAATATTAATGTGGGGTTATATAAGTTATCTTCTAAACTATAAATATTCATAAGAATGATTAAAATATTTCATATATCATATTATTTGTTTTATAATTTTTAGATTTCAATAAAATAAAATTATTTATGACACAATAATGATGCAGTGTTTACCTCATTAATGAATGATTTAAATAAATAAGATTATAAAGATTAAAAAAATATCCCAAACCTATCCAATTATTATTGGATGATTTTATTTCTAACATGAGTCATCTTATCTTAGAATTTAATGAGTTTTTGAACTTTATAAACAGAAAATCATTATATAATAAAATAATATTTTCAAACTTTCTTAAAGATCCCCTCCTCCCCCTTATAAAAAGTCCTCACCTCTAACCCATTACTCACATCTCTCAAGCCCCTTAGCTGATCCAAATTCTACCAATTAAATCTACCTAAATCCTTATATTCCACCTATAAGTCTTATATTATTTAGAAGGTACTTCAATAATTCCTTTTGTTCCAAACCAAAGGGAGTTACCCGATTTAAAGGTAACATCTTCTCTTAAGTTATTTTGTTTTATTTTCTTTCTCCAAACCCCTAAACTCTTTTTGTTCCATTATTTTATAGAAACACCAGTATCCTCAATATACTAGGTTTTTTATGATAAATATTCTAACTACACTTACATACACCTCCATCTAATGGGTAAAGAACATACTGTTTCTGTGGACAGCAAACTAACGCCTCATGAAACGATGATTGTTAAATTATCTCCTACCACCTCTCATGGTGGCCATTAATATGGAACTATATTTATATGTGATATATAGTATATTTATATTGTCTCTGTCCTTCTATATTTTTCATTTATAGCATACCTATATGGTTTCCATAATAGGTAAACGTGATAATTTCATTTGTGGAAGTGTGGACTACCGCCCCTCAAAGTGATACTAATCATTCATGCCATATTTGGGATGTATAAAGGATGGAGTTAATGAAATTATATATATGATATTATAATATAATTATAATATACATATGTATAATTAATTTTTCATTCCATTAAATATGAAATAGAAATTAAAGTAGCGTTCATACGTACGCACGACTTACTGTCTCCATGAACAGTGGATTTCATTTCTTAACTCCAACTATAATGTACTATTATAAATACATATATATATAATGGATATATATGATATATATGATATATAAAAAATTAATATTATTCTATATAAAATGTAATTTCGACCACATGGACAATATATAATTATAACAAGTTCTTTTTGAACTCATGTTCCGAACATCGACAAAATGTCCGATATGAACTGAAATAATTATCTAATTGTTATAGTAAGGTAATAAGTGATATAAAAAGAATAATAAACTTAAAATAAGTTCTTAATCAAGTATAAATTAACTTATGTTTATTATTTTGGAAGTTAAATAATGAATGGGTCAAGTCGGACACGAGGTAAGGGAACTTCTTAACCCAATTTCCATTCTTTGGGTTAAACTTATACTTTTTCATTAAGTCATACTATAATTATGTGAGATATAAATTTTGATATCCTATATTATATTTATAATTTAATTATCTGTACTTATAGTGAATACACATAATCAATCTATATTATTTAAGAAATGATCTTTGTAAGGGACTTCTTCTCAATCTTCTTTCATTGAGGCATACTTTGATTTATAAACGACTTTATTTTATACGGTATATAATAAAGCCCTTTGAATTTTAATTTCATTAAAAGGGAATCTTTTTTTATATGAAGAAGTTTACTAAACGACAAAAGGATTGTTTTTAATGTTTGAAGTGACAATGAAATCTTCGCCACCGTAATTGTTAGTTGGCTTCCTCTATAAGCCTTAATGATTTCAAAATGAAAAAGAAACCCCTTATTCTGTTTTTTGTGTGTTTTGGTATTGAAAATGGTTTTTAAAATCGATTTATTATTTGAATATATCGAAATGATTTATTTCTATTGAAAATGAAATGTTATTATTGAAATAATTATATTTTCAATATTTTATGTGTTATGATTTTATAATGGTACTTGGACATTTGATGGGTGGTTATGTGATAAAACAAATGACGGGTGGTTCCATGATAAACCAGGACATATGGTTATGTTACAACCTTTAATTCATTGGGTATGGAAGTTGGTCATATGGCTATTCCATTTAGTGATATGTGTTAATGTTGACCGTATGGTTATTTCATTTAAGTATATTTATGTCCCTAGTTAACTTTTTTTGTTATGTGTTATTTCTATGGGTTTTATGGTAATAGTTTGGTTACAAAATGGTAATCAATGATCTTTTATTCAGTGAAGAGTATTTACTACTTCATAAAGGTGAAAATTATTACTTATGATAAGGTATTCATGGTTTACTTGTTGTTTAAAAAAATAAATTTTTTCTTTCATTGTGTATCCCTTACTGAGATTTTTATGCTCATCCCACATTTTTTTAAATGTTTTCAACATGACATAAATATGAATACAGTCAAGGTTGAGATCAAGGAAAATTAATGATATCTAAACTATGTAACTAGACATTACTTTTCAAAAGAGTTTTCATTTTATGAAATAAAAAATGGTACTGTGTAGAAGTGTAAACATTGTAATATTCGAGATGTAATATAATAAGTTATGGCCTAATTATCTAAAAACTAAACCTTAAAAGATCCTCAATGTGAATTATTAACTTAATTCAATATTATGTGATGTTTAAGGTTGGGTCCTTATACTAAGTCATGTGAATAACTTATTATATAACTCATGTAGTTATTTATTTAGTTCCACTAATTCCATATTTTCTATTTTATAAGGATTATTAGATATATTTTTTCATTAGAGATAAGTTCAATTGAAAAATCAACATCATTCTCACATGAATTTCTAAAACATTAATTAGGAAAAACATAAATGTATTCTTGAATAATACGTACATATTATATTTCATTTTTACCTTTCCCATCCATATGTTGTTTCTTATCTTATTAAATTATAATTTAATTAAATTGAGCTACTAGATGTGGATTCATGCTTGATAAAGATATTGAAGTCAGTCATCTAAAGATAAGGGCTCTCATATATCTCTCATGAATCAAAATCTCATTATCCTAAAAATAAATGTTCACAATATAATTGGACATTAAATATATACCAATGATTATATCAAAATAAAAAAATAGGGATAATAAAAATGTTTTTATATTGGTAATGTTTATGAATCATAATTGGTACTGACTGACATATCATTTTTTTTAATAATATTTACAGTTGGTATATTGATTTAAAACTCCCTTATTAAGGTTCTAGGGAATGACACAATGTTCATGGAAAACATGGAAGATATAAAGGAGTGTGAAGATCATGAATCAAACAAATAATTATCTAAAAAATTTTTATAATCAAACCACATTCCATTACACTTAATATAATTCAACATCAGTTTTAGTAATCGCATAATTATTGCCTTTCCCCCTTTCCTCTCATGCGATAGGTTCTCTTGACACTTGTGAAATTAGTTTGAATAACGACCCATCTCCCTATTGTTGAAGCAATGGATAATAATGATTTACTTCTTTCCCATGAATTCATGATCCAAATGAACCTTATCTATACACTTTAAAAAAACCTCCATTCCATTTAATCATTTACCTAGCTCTTTAATTTATAAATTATCACATTTTTTAATTCCAATATTTTGATCATTATTTTTGATGCATTTATTTTTAATAAGTTCTTAACCAATATATTCATTTATTAATTTTAGATTATGATATATATCCTTGACAACTATTTTTCTATCTTGATAGAACATGATAATATATCATCATATGATGAAAATATTTCTGAGACTAGTTTCCTCCAATGTTTAGGGTTAATCCCTTCAAATAAACTATTAATACTGATTTCTTGATTACGTATGTATTTTTGTATCATGACATGCTGATATTATGTAATAGTCATCATATTTAGCAACACTTTTCTATTTCATATTATATATGTTGAGGAACCACCTCTCCGTTCCAGATCATTTCTCTCAAGGATATATTTTATAGGCAAATATCACATTAAATTTTATTAGTTCTTTAATTTATGTTTCACAATCTTATTTTTTTATCCTGGATCAATGAACACAATTCATCACCATCTCAATATAAAAATAATACTTCCATAATAATATTTTATCTTTCATTACATCCCAAAGATGGTAATATCCTATCAAGGGTTATGATCCAATTTTTGGATACCAATGGACTAATAGTTCCATTAAAGGATGGATGTATTATTTCATAAAGTGATCAAAAATAGGTGTATCATTCTATGTAAAATTACGTTTCTCTATACAAGAATGATTATTTTTCATAACCTCGATTAATTTCCCCAATATTTCAATGATCTTCTTAGATCCAACACCTGCTTTAAGGACTTTCTCATAATGGATATCCCTATATTGTCTATGGGTGTTGATATAATTTCCCTTTCATTTGTTATACACCATCTCTAAACCATAGATCACACATAATTAGTTAATAAAATCATCAATATTTTTTCATAAAATAAAAATACCTAAAAGATATTAAACATTCTAGGGGTTTACCTTAATTATCATATAAAAGAATTCTTCTAAAATCTTTCTCTTAAGTATCATACTAAACATACTTTGAGACTTCCTATAAAAACCCAAACTCAAGTAACATAAAGGCAGAGTTTATGTTATTACATTGGTAAAATATATAAGGGATCACAACACAGTGTATTGATTAGTTTAGTATTCTTAGGAGACTGGATACATTAATGATTTCAATATTACATTGGGAAAATAAACATAGCATCAAAAACATTCTTGTATCCTTGTAAATAATTTGATTATTTCGCCTTAATGTCATGGGTAAGATAGAACAAATAAAGGGTAATGATAGATGATCAATAAGGGAAATTGTACAAAAGAAGTTGAAATTAGAAGATAATGAATAAATAATATGGGAAAGTGATAAGAAAATACATTTTTTATTTAATCAATAACTTGAGTTTCAAAATATATAAAGGGAAAATGTCAAAAAAACTATCACATAATAATAAATTAAATCCTACTGAAGTAAATGATTAATATTTGGAATCATGATCTTACCATCAATGCATAATTCCAAGTAAACATGAACTTTTATTTCAAGGCCTTCTAAGGGAAAATTATAATGAATGGTTAGGTATACTCTAAATACCAAACTAATTTTTCCAAATATATGCTTCATGAGAAATATCAATGAATCTAAGGGAAATCTATAACCATATCACTATTTTAACTTACATAATATAAACTAAATACTTATAAATTGAATATATAATATAATAAATAATTAAAATTCATTATCAATAACTAAATACTTGTATTGAATCTAGAATACAGGGCATCAATACATTCCCAGGTAAATGAAATAACTTTCTTAATAAGCTTCTTTCAAATAGCATTGTTTATTGAAATGTAATATGGATAATTATTTATCAAAGTAGTTTAAATGAAACTAAATACATCCATGATACTAATAATTTATACATGAATGAGAAACATAATGTCCAATGAAAAATGTTAAATAATAGAAAACATCATTAAAAGAAATTTAATGGTCATAAAATTAGATATAATCCATAAATCATAAAAGGATAATAGATGAAAAAAAAATAAAAAATAAAGGTTTAAAATAAAATAATTTGTTTTTTTAATTAGAATTTAAAATATAGGTGATACTTTAAAAATAAAAAACTAAGATTATTTTTTTAACTTTTTTTACAAATGAAGTAATTAATCATTTCTAATATTATTGTCACCCGTTTATAAAAATAATTCCTTTTATTTTAATATAATAGTTTATATAATAATTAAAAACTTATTTTCATTGAAAACCCCATAGAAACATATAAAGGAAGATACATAGAATGGTTGTGGAGGCAGGAAAACTTTTTTATCCCATATATGTTAAAAAGAACATTATTTTTAAACATTCCTGAATAGAAAAAAGTGACTTGTTTGGAAAACTATAAAAATATTAATTTTTAACCTTTTTAAAAATAGAAAAAAGGAGTTATAAAAACACATTTACCAATAAATTAAAATTATTTAATAACTTTCATAAACTAAGATCAATAATTTGGATATGGGAGTAGAATTTTCATGACCAAAGGGAGATAAAAGATATTTGATTTTTATAATAATACTAATTTGAATTTTCTTATTACACAAGAGAGGTAAATTTGGAAGAAAATATATGAACACTATAAATATAAAAAAATATCATATAATTCTTCCAATGTAAACTTAAACATTAAAATTTTCAAATAAGAGTGGGAATGTAAAATAAACCCTTGTGGATTTAAAAACTTTGGAATTCAAATCCCTTAAAATTGAAAAATAGAAATGAATATTTAAATAAAATGATAAAATATAAATAAATGGTATCATCTTTAAAATGGGTTGTATATATACTATTTAAAAATAATTTTGTATAATATAAAATATGTCTCAATGGGGTGGAATTGTGATGAAACCCATTACCTTGGATTCATACACATTTGGGTGCATTATATCCCCCTAAATAATAAATTTAAACTTATTGAATACTTTCTAAAGAAAATTCTCATCTATTTTCCATTATTTATTTCCTTTTATGATCATTTATAATCCATTCATTCAATATTCCTTACTTACATTAACCACTTAAGTTTGCATAGTGAATTTCAATAAAATTAATTGTTTATATTGACCATGCTTTTTTGTTATAAAATTTTTATTCCATATACATAATGTTATTAATTTAATTAATATTATTTTTATTCATTTTATATAACTTTAGAACTCGTAATTCAAGGTAATAATTGAAAAACATACTACGTCATTCATGAAGGTCGTGGTATGCACGTACGCATAATGCATTTTTAAATTATATAATTATTATAAGGGAAGAAATTATATATTGATTAATCAATAAAAAATAATATTAATACCATAAATATCACATATATATGTTAAATCTATCCTTATGATTATCCATTGAAGGATAAAATTAAAAACAAATCACATTGTTTTGTAGAGGTGGTAGGCCCCATGTATTCATGAGTGACGTTATCAATTTCTAATGGTTAGGATGTTAAGAATGTAAATGATAACATGTATTTATAGAAAAAAACTTATTTCATAAATATAAAATATAATAATTTATTCTTTATTTATAATAAGACAAATTAAGTGGTGATGAATAACGAATTACACCACTACGGGGAGATGACAATTTGTATGTACACACGAGGGATGTTATCAATTTTTATAGGATGGAAAGGAGATATAATATTGATATGAAATTAATATAAAAAATATAATTGTATTATATTTAATTATTTAATTATTTTAGGATATTTATTGAAAATTTATAGTTCTTTTCCAAACAATGGAACCTAAAAAGGCACGATTGGAACATATTCCTCTTCTTTTGATAATTTACTTTGGATTACATATTTAGCCTAATTAAAGTAGTCTGTTAAGATAAACAAAAACTCTATTTCATGAAAACTAATTATAGGTATGTATTTAATTAAGTATTATTCACGTTAAGTGGCTCATGAAGTGTGAATAATAGAGGATATGATGTTCACTTTTATAAGTGATGTAGGTGAAAAACTTATATATACTTGAAACATTATTACATAGTATATATCAAACTTAAGTAAAGTCAATCCAAATTTTAATAGAATTAAATATGATTACATTAAGGAAAAAATCCAACCAAACAATGATATTGAAGATATTATTGTGTGTTATCAAGAATCCTTTACAATTTATTTAAACCTTTTATAGCTCATTTTACCATTAACAAGGGAGATAAATTTTTACCAAATATTTTATCACTACTAGAAAAATGGATATTTGTGACAGGATATTTACGATGGAAAATAGTTTTATCTCAAATAGTATTATTGAAATAATTATATAAAATGGAAAGACATTTCCATCACATTAAATTTTTTTTACCATTATTTTTTATGGAAAATATTTTTTATTGAAAATAATATTGGTTCGCTTACACTCCATCCGGTGGAAAGCTTATTAGCGATTACTATTAGTGATGGAAAATTATATCAGTTGAAAATAGTCTACAAAAAAGAGTATTAGTGACGGATAATAAAATCTATATCTAATACTCCATAATGATTTTTTTTGCAGGTTAAATTTTATCATGATTAACCTATTACAAAAAAATTATTAAAATAAATCCACTAGACATTCTCTTCCTCTCCCCAAATTTTCTTCTCCACCACAAATCCCTAGAAGTACACAAAACCCTAAAGAGAATTGATTCCAAATTTTTCCATTGCAACTATTACCTTCTAAATTTATGTTTAAATCTCTAAAGATGGCACTCCACTTCTCACCTCCTTCATTATTTTTAGGATTTCCCTTTGAATCATGAAGATTTTGGTTTTTGCAAACCCTAGGTCAATAAATTTACCATATTTTTATGGTTTATTAATCATTTAGGGTTATGTAATGTTTATTATTCTTTATTTCGGTGTTCGACATCAAATACAACATGTTTCAACTCTAAAAAATTGATTCTAACTTATTTGAGGTATTTGGGATAATATTTAACCAATATATTTAAGATATGTTTTTATTTTAAATTATATATTTGATAATTTTGAGATATATGGCCACCATGTCGACTCCCTAAGCACATGAACGCATTTGAGCCTATTAATATCTCACACACAAAATTTATATATATATATATATATACATTGAATGTTTTTTACACTTATATATATAGTAATGTATAATGTGTGTTTATATATATATTCGTGTCCAATGTGAATGCTGTTGAATTTTATTAAATAAATTGTTGAATTTCATGACTTATTATGATCATTTTGAAATCATACTTATAATGATATAGTTTTTAGTGAATTATAATAATGGTTAGATTTTGGTTGTGATAATAAATCATGTTTAATTGTTATATTATGGCTGATTTCCATTTATTTTATACATATGAATATTTTTTTGTAAACATTTGTATATATATATATATATATTAACATGTTAATGTACATATATAAACATTAAAACACATCAAATTATATATATATATATATACACACATATGTATAGATTTGATAAGTATATTAGATTAAAAAACTTGGAAAATTATATTTTATCTATATATATGTGATTACGAAATCATGTAATATATATATACATAGACTCATGTATATATAACATATGAAATAAATAAGAAGTTAGTGTTTTATAAAAATTCATAGAAAATTGATTTAAAGAATATGTTTGAAGAAATAATTTATTTAAGTAAAACATTTTTTTTAAAAAGGTTCAAAAAATTGTTAAAATGAAAAATATACATATAATAAAAAATGTAGATATAATAATTATTGGTAAATAAAAAATCTATTTATCCATGAAAAAAATATGGAAGTTTTTTAAAATTTTGAATACTTTTTTTAATGTATAATCTTTGGTGGAATTCATTCATTTGAAAAATAATAATATAAATAGTAAATATTTTTGGATAAATTTTATTTATAATTCATATTTAATTAGTTTTAGATAATATATATATATAATAATTAGTGAAATTTTTTATTACCTGAAATAAAATGAAATAAAATATCATCAATTTTTATAAATCCACAATATTTACTAAAATTAAAGTAATATTTAAACAAATTTTATTAATTATTAAATTGTTTTTTATAATTAATAAATAATTATTAAATATTTTTAATAATTAATAAATTTTCGTAATTTATGATAATTTTTAATATATATAATAAAAAAAATTAAAATGGTTTCCCTCACATGCGATGTTACCAAACACATGATGTATAAAAATTTTATAACGTGTTTAGGGTAAACCCTGCATCCTGGACATAATGGGGGTCTATGATTTCTCATAGGATACATAGTTTGGGAGATACTTCAATTTTTATGAAAGAATTATATTAAAAATATTAACTGAATTTCCCTCACATGTAATGTAACAAAATTTCTAACATACAAAAATGTTGTGTCTTGTGTTGGGTAAACCTCATTTCCAGGACCTAACAGTGGTCTCATATTCCCTATACGAGACACCCATTGGGAGATATTCCATTATTTCAGGAAAATAGAGGCCATTTGATATAATATATTTACTATTTTTATTCAATCAGTGTCAAGCCTCTATGGGCCTCAGAATCTAGTGCTAACTGAGTGCCTCACTCTTACCATATTCCATAGAATATTTCATGGTATTAAAATATAATAATAATTTTTAATTAATCGCAATGAATGGTAATTATACTTAATTCTATTTTTTAGATAACTATGGACTCAGGTTGTAGACACCAATTTCTATTACATATTCGTCACTGGATAAATCATCACAAGATTCCCAATGGATGTAGTATAAATCTTGTCTAGATTGAAAGGCTTAAAACATTTATATCATTTTCATCATTGAATAAAGAATTTTTTCTGAAGGAGTAATTAAATGTCAACGTAATAAATTTGATATGATGATATTTGCAACATTTGACTATTTCGGACTTCATGTACTGCGTTTTCATTTTTGGAAGATTATTTTTTTTGGTATCAACATCGTGAATAAAATTTAGTAAATAAAATAATAATTGGTTACTGGTCCATCATTTTAGAATTTAGTACATGAGGTTGTTAGACTATCTATTCTGAAAATAGAAACTCATATTTATATTCAAAATCCTGAATTTGAACCTTCTCAATTTTATAATTTGCTAAAATATGGCGAGGAGTCCTTATATTTAGGATTTCAGATAATAAAACATAAAGATATTGAAAAATTTATAGTTATTAAATCAGATTTTAGAATTTGAAATAGTTTCTTCAATGAAATATTATCTTTTGTTAAATCATTTTTTCCTGATGGATATACATTAACTAGATGTTTCTATGAAATTAATAGGTTTTCCCATAATTTGTTTCATATTAATTAGAAGATATATATGGGTTCAAATGAATACATCTAATATTATGGTGATTATGGATCAATAGTTAATTTTCCAACCTGTGGAGAGTCGATGTATAAAGAGAATCAATATGGATTCTCTAGATTTCATTTGAAACAGTTGAGGTATTTTCCAATTACACCTCACTTATAGCATTTATTTATGTCTTTCAACACAACATTTTTTATAAAATAGAATCAATAAAATATTTTCATCTGTAAAATATTAAATCACCCATGTGACGGTTATTCACAAAATCACTTTTATTAGATTCATTCAGATTTTTCTTCAGAACCTCGTAACATATGGTTGGGTCTTTCTACTTATGGTTTTTTCCATTTGGTTTTGATAGTAGTCAATATTCTTTTTGACCTATTTTCATTACCCCGTACAACTTACCACCTTAGATAGAGATAAAGGAACCACATATATATATATGAAATTGGTTCTATTAATTCTAGTACATCCAAATAATAAAAATGATGTTTATTTGAAGCCACAAATTGATTAGTAAATTTCATTGTGGAATAATAGTGTAACTACATTTGATATAGTTGTAAATCCTAATTTTACACTATAGGTAGAATTAATATAGAAGACCAGTGAATTTATAACATTTTTTATGTTATCTGGAGAGAGTTCACATGGTATAAAATCATTTAAATACTATATGGCTAATAATAAAGAATTTATTCTTGGTAATGGGAGAGTGACAAGTTATTTAGACTGTTATTAGAGATTTATTCTTGTATATCACCCTTTTAGAAGGAATGAAAATAATTTTTTTAAAGGTATAAATTATTAAGATGAACCTCTACTAGTGATTTTTGGTATTCAATTAAAATCTATTGTCTCTAAAATACCTCTTGTTACATTAGACTAACCATAAACGAAGAAAAAGGAAATTATTTTGGGAGACATCATAATTGCATAAAGGGGATTATTTTTGGTACCATCAATAAGAGTCTGATTTTTTAATTTATTAAATGTTACATGTAATTAAAACTAACAAAAAAATTGATAACATATTTTATACCATAATGTACAAAATCAGAAAGGTCAGAGATAATATAAAGGCATAATTAGATATTTTTCAAATTTACAGATATTAGGAAATTGAATTATTTGGAGAAGAAATATCACATAATTTAATGAATCCAAATCCATATTATGCACTTTCTAAATAAATTCATTTATTATTATATCAATGAATTCAATAATTGAGGTAACCAAATAGTTACGACTCTAATTTTTCTTTTTGTATCAGAAATGGGAATATTACAGGGTTAAAAATTCAATTCTTTAATGTCATAATGGAAAGACTAATGTATGTTAGTATTAGAGGGTTATTTAATTCTTTAAAATGGGACATGTTGACTGAAATATAATATTTATTCCAAGATATTTTAGCAGCAACATCGGATTATGATGAATTTAGTATGCTACAAAATGATGTTTCTTTAATTTTATGTAAATTTGACAAAATATTCCCTCTTGTCTTACTTGAATCACTGGAACAATTAATATTACATTTTTCATATGAAGATAAATGTGTAAAACTGGTATAATTCTGATATATGTACACATTTGAGATATGTATTCATAAATTAAATGAGAAAGTAAATAACAAAGTATTAGTGGAAGGGTCAATTACATAAGCATATTTTCATAAAGAAATTTAAAATTTATACTCTTATTATTTAAAATCATTATATCCTTAAAAATACAACTAGATGGGTTGAAATGGAAAAAATTTGATAATGTAATAGACCATCAGTTTTTAGTTTTTAATTAGACTGAGCTTGGTTTTGGTTGTTATCATGAATGATGGATTTCAGATGAAGAACTGTTGGGAGATCATATATATGTTCTACCAAATTATAAATAAATGGAATTATTTATACAATAAGTAATACGTTATATTTTTATTTACAAATTTTATAATAAGTAACTTTATTTACATTATTTTTTTCATATACTATATGATAACCATATCAGAAAAACAATTTATACAAATTACCTATGCTGCTCTTGAAAAACAATTTCAATATAACTTTTTATATTAGTTTCAAATACCAGTTAGTTATGTTTCCTTAGATGGAAAATTAAATCAATTTTCAATGATATCTATTATTAATATTTTTTTATTTTTTTTCAAAGACACAACATGAAAAAAAAATTAATTGATTATGTGTGCACAAAAACCCTCTATTGAAATTAGTAAAATATTATAATTGTTTCTTGTTTAATATATTTTGATTCTATACATGCATATATGGGGAATCAAATAAATTAATGAATTGTGGTGTTTTTTAGGAGGATATCATCATAAATTAAGTGAATTTTACTTTTATGGTATTCTTGACGAAATAATTGAGTTATATTATCTCGGACCAAATTATGTAACAATGTTTAAATGTCATTAGTTTGATATTGATCATGGGATGTGAGTTCATCCAGGACATGGAGCCATTGACATTAAATATAATAGTATTATATAGATAAAATGAACCATTTATGTTGGAAAATCAAGAACATAATGTTTATTATGAAAATTATTTTAAAGTTTTAAGAGATTTGAATGACTTATGGAGTGTAATAAATATAAAATATCATTAAAAATTTGTTTATTGAATTTGAAATTTTTTCTATAGAAGTTTAACATAATGAAATATTTAAATAAGAATCCAAAAATATATCTCTTAACTAATGATATATAAATATTGATGATGAACCCCCCCCCCTAGTTAAGAGTGAAAGAGATTGATAATATTGATGAATTAATAAGGACTGATGAGAATAAATGTTGTATAGAAGTTGAAGCTATTGAAGATGAGGATGAATAAATCACCATCGATGAAGATATAAAAGAGATGATGATTGATTTATTATATTCATGTATTTGTGATATTGTTATATTTTATATTTGTATTTAAAATCATTTATAGGTAATATTATTTTTTTCAGATATCTCGACCTGATGATCTATCTTGTTCCATCACCGATGCTATTATTTATTAGTTTTCTGTATATTATATGTGAATTAACAATTATTTATAGGTAATAATATTATATTATTCATGATATTTATTAGTTTTTTATATTTGATATATATATTAGAGGATATTTAAGGTTTAGATTATTATTTCTGGTATTTATTTATAGGTATTTATTACATTCTTCAATTTATTAGTTATTTATATTTTTAATATTTATTAAAAATTATTTACTGTAAAATTATAATATTCTAGTATTTATTATTATTTAATATCTAATATCTATATTAAATTTTTAATTTAAGATTATTTGTTTAAGATGGATGGGGATGCTCTTGAAAATATATTTCATTCTCTCATTGATGTCAAACTTCATTCTAATGAGCTCAAATCATCTAATCCACAAGATGCATCACATATTAGGAGGGGTTGCATTCTTGCATGATTGATGATTCCATACCCTATTCTAGATAGACTCTCATTTTTTGATTTTTATCCTTGTTTATAGAGGTACGTTAAATTTTTTATGATATTTATTTTATATTTAGAGTTTTATTAATTTTGGTAATAATATTCTAATTATTTATTTTTATTTTCATAGTTTTTCATAATTAGATTTTGGTAAGGATGGTATGATTCTATGAAATTATTTTTAAGATATGGGTTCAATGGGATCATGTATCCATTTTCATTAGTCATAAGATGTTCAATTACTGAATTTTACATTATTAAATATTAAATATTTTTAAAATTTCATTTAATTAGTGATATATTGTTTTTAAATAAGTTATAAAATTTATGGTCACTGATAGTTGATATCTTGAGGGCTCCTATCAGGGAGGCGTGGGAGGTTTGTATACGTGAATGTTTTCCTCAGTTTTTATGAAACTACAAAAACTGAGCTATGGATAGTGCTTCTGGTACTGTTTTAGACCAGTCTTGTGTCTCCCATAGACTTGATTATATATCACTTCAGTTATGGGATGGGTTATTCTCTTACTAGATGGGAGAGACTTTTATTATGAGATCATCATTTGAAAGTCAAATTTGGGGGAGGCATAAGGTCATAAATAGGGTCGTGAGTCGTATAGTCAGTATACATTGATGTAATATGGTATGTAATATTATTTATTAGATTATGTATACTTTAAATTTAAAATATTTGTTATATTTATAGGCCACTAATAACAAATATATTATAGAGTTTGATGTTTATAAGAAGATATACATAGATTCTCATACAATACAACTTGTAGGTGATCGAAAGAACTATATTGTTGTAAGTAACCATTTTAATAATTTGACAAATATTAATTTTATTATTACTTTAATTTATAATTAAATTTGAATGAAACATATGAAGTTGTCACGTATCATTCATTAGAGAGACAATGTGAGAGCATAATTGATGCCTCTGGTGAGTTAGGTTTTGATGAGGGGTCTTGGATAAAGGATACTTTTTATAGTGTCAAGAAAGGGTGGGTGATCGGTATTGGTTCATGACTGAATCCTATGATTTATTATGGTACTTCTACAATGTAATTGGTCAGCTTAAATGGAGTTTTCATAGAGTCATCATCATCATCCACTACATAGAATGAGGATAGGTTGATATCATAAGATGAGATGATAAGCGGATGTAGAGAGGGGGAGGAAGAGCACAAGCTTCTATGTCAAGGAGATGAGTATATGTCAGTGTGCATGCGTTGTATTTCACGTGTCATTGGTATGGAGTTTCGTGCCCTGATCCTTCGTGTGATTCTCCTCCACCCAACACCAGTTGATTCTCTATGATTTTTTAGGTTTGTTTTTTTTTATTTTCAGGTGATAACCATATTAAGTGTGAAATGATGTATTTATGTTTTGTTTATTTTATTTATTATTAATCAGAGTTAATTATTTTCATTTTTATTTTTTTTTTATTTTATTTTAAATTTTTTTAAAAATTACATTTTTAAGATTATATTATTTATTTTTAATTTATAACTTATTTTTTATTTTTATAAATTTTTTATTGTAATTTTTTTGAAATATTAGATATTGGGATGGATTTTGATATTCATCTCAATTAATTGTTTGTGAAGGACTAATCGTAATTGATTATTTAAAAAAATGTGGGTATTATTTGTGATAGATAAATCCACTGTTGTTAATACTAATTATTTTCAATTGGGCATCATAAAAAACGTAATTGTGACACTATTTTTTATGATGGATCCTTAGAAATGGACCCCCATTAAAAACAATTGCGGCGATAGTCCATCTCTAATGACTCATCACAAAAACATAAGACTTGGTAGTGTATTTAATAGGAAAAAAATTTGTTGGCCTCATTTCATAAAATAAATATTTCTAATTAAAAATATTTATTCTATTTTTCATTATTTAATTTCAATAAGTGACAGAAATTAATTTAATTATAAGTTCACAAAACATAGTAAATATAATTTAAAAAAAGTACTTTATTAATCCAAAAAAAGATTTTATACCAAAATAATGTATAATGTTGATTCCAATTGAAATAATTATAATATGTTAAATAAAGAGATACTTTTCTCTTTAAAACCAAACTAAAATTGAAAACAACCTTTTCAAAACTAGATTAAGAGAGGAGAACCAAAAATAATTTTTATTTGAATAAAAACATTGTACAGATCTCTCAAATTTTAAATATATATTTCTACACTCAATATTATATTTTTAAATTAACTTTATTACTTATTAAATATATATTTAGTCTATAAAAAGGTTTCATAAAATTTCAATTCATTTTTAAATCCAGATAATGTCACAAAAGGAATAGTATTTTTTTAGTCAGTATCACTCGTTGTTCTCCCAAAAATAAATTATTATCAAACAGTCTCAAAAAATTTCATTAATTAAAACAATATTATTAATTAAAAAATTAAATTCATTTATTCATATTAAAATTTTTAAATTTGGTAATTTATGTTTAAATCGCATTCTTGAATAATGTTACTTGAATTTTTCTATAGTTTGATTAGAATAAAAATATTGCATATTATAATTGAAGCTCATGTTCTATATACCATCCACCAAAAAGATATATTCTCATCAATTAGAAAATGACTTCCCAAAAATGAAATTTTGATTTTTTGTTGAAGTAATATTCTGATTTTCATTATCTTTATTAATGTTCTTTCATATTTCATTTAAGATAGTTTTTACCCTATCCTTATCAAATATTTTCTTATATTTAAAACCCATTTTATTTATTTCTATATTGAATAAACACTTGGTGCATCAATGGGTGTATCAAAATTATTTAGATATGATACTACCTTATTACCTTTCATTTCATCACTAACATTTCATTATTTTCATTCCTATACTT
This sequence comes from Viscum album, assembly GCA_963277665.1. Classification (NCBI taxonomy): domain Eukaryota; kingdom Viridiplantae; phylum Streptophyta; class Magnoliopsida; order Santalales; family Viscaceae; genus Viscum; species Viscum album. The sequence goes on from OY728150.1 coordinate 133,477,618, forward strand.
TGATTATGTGTTTTTATTTCTACCATTAACAATAAACAAGATTTTTTGATGTTAAAAACATTATAAACTACATTTAATAATTCCATAACTTTGTTGATATAATTATCAAAATCATATTAGTATTATTTCAAATAATTTTCTTTTTTCGTCAATTGTATCACATGGAATTTTAATTCCTTATTCTTAGAAACCAAATTTATTACATTGATTTTCAGAATATTTTTTCATGTATAAAATAAATTAAGATCCCCTATCATTATTGGGAAATATTCTTCATTTCAAACATTTATCTATAGATTTGAGAAATCATGAGTCAAAATAAAAGAACTACTGTCCTTTTTCAAGAAAGCATTCCCTCTTTTCTTTTTACAACTTTATTTTATGGAAACCATAAGTTATATTTTTAACTATAGATCCATTGTAGTCACTTCCAATGTGTTTTTATCATTTCAACAACTATATTCATTGTTAAAGGCTTCATTAGAGTGCTTTTACTAAGATATATAATTTGAGGACTATTATCCTCTAATTATTATCTAATTTTTCAGTTTCATTATCAAAATATGTCTCTACAGGTTTTTCTAGAAAAAAAATCATTTTATTTTCCATTATATTTACTTTAGGAAATTTTCCATTTATTTTAAAACTAAACGACTTTGTTATCTATAACAACATTTTGTATTGACAATATTTCTTCTTTTATTGATTTCTATAAGGAAAAATATAAAAACCTATCCAATATTTTCAAAATTACGAAACATAATATGAATCTTGTTTTTGTACATACCTTTCTTAATTACATTCCTTTAAATAATGATGACATAAAATCATTGAAATTCATATATTATACTTCACAATTCAACCCTTCTACAAGATACATCATTTTTTCAATGATCTTTGATGCAGTATAGGATTTAAAGATTATCTCATTTTTATGTTTAATTTTCTTATTATGGATTTCTTGATTCTCATATAATTATCTATCAATATGACTATGATATTTTAATTAGAGACTCATCAAAATAATAATCATCTAATTCTAAACATTATTCACCCAACATGTAAGGTAAACTTGGTATCAACTTCCTTGCTATTATTTAATATTTGAGAATTCTATTATAACTCTATATTAGTCTAATATTTATTTTTAATTGAATAATTTGTTTATCCTATGATTAATTTTTTTCAATCCATATGTCAATAAATTGTTTATGAAGTGTTTTTAATCATGAATCTATAACATTCTTATCACCATTAATAATGTCATAATGTTTCTTATATTTGGTATTCAATATTTTTAAAACCATAATTCGTGTTAATTTCTTCTCGAATAGGTATGATAGTAATTTATTTCACACTCTCCCATATTATTAAAAATTATTTGTCTCCTGTAAAGTAATGGCTTTACCATATTAAAGGAGATAAACTCCATTATCTATAATTCCAAGAATTTCTAGGCCAAGGGATGGAAGATATCAAACCATCCACTATTTCTATAAATGAAATGAAATTTCCTTGAAAAATTGTGACACCCTTATAGTTTTTAAAGTTTATATTATCCATGAAATTTAACCTATCAAATTATAGGTCAGTATAGAAAATACATAGATCCTTGGGAAAAACTAGAAATCTTTTAGTGGAACCAAATTATCTTAAATGGAAGCCTACTCTAATTACAATTGTTAGTTCAAGGTTAAATATTTCATACAATAGACTAGAAAGTTTAATAAGTGGGACACAAATATTTTTGTTAAAAATTAACCCCATTTTACAGAAGAAATGATATATAAATTAAACTCAATAATAGTGATCATGAGAGATACTAATCTAATTAGTACAACACATTATATATGATATTTATAAATTGTTTAGTAATACATTTTATTGATTGTTCATATCCTTGTTGGTTAGTGGTTGTTATCCCTCATTGAATATCATTATCTTATTATATACATGGAAAATGGTATGAGGAGGATGTATATGGTTTTAAAATATTTTATAAGAATGATAACATATGAAGTCTAATAATGATGAATTGTCTAATTTAATTATTTTAACATTCCTCCATGTATGGAATAAATATGCACCTTTGTTCTTCTCCTCTAACCCAACTAATTCCACACTAAAATTATAATTATAATATTTTGGAATCTATATCAATGCTTCATCACATTATATATAGTGGAAAATAAAATTAATTTAATTCCATCCAAAACTAAGATGTGTTTATTTTGACCATGTTTTGGTTTCTATAGTAAAATATAGATCTGAGAATAATGAGTGGATATGTCTATTATTCATAAATCTTAGTTGTTGTTTTTTATCATTCTTATTACATATCTTTGACTGGTAAAACAATGTTTTATAAAATATGATGATTTTTCCAAGCTTCTGTTTCATAATCAATCTTCAGTGAGTATTTTCTTTCGAAACATTTAATCCAAAGATTTTTCACCAAACCATGTTTACTGATATGTCCATTTTCTATATATTAAATTACATGGTGATTTATACCTGAGATTTAATCACCATATAGTGGAACATAAACTCTATAATTTAGTTTAATATGAATCATGACCAATAAACTATGAGGGTTTTATCTATTAAAGAATAAATAATGATAAAAACCACAAAATGGTTTGTATTCCCCTATATACTCGATGGACAAGTAGAAACCTATGATCATTAAATATCTATTTTTTTAATATATTCAAAATATATTTTCTATGACACTAACCTATACAGTTTTTATTATAAAACACATCATTAATTATAATTAGCCATAATTATTTCATTATTTTGTAGTCTCTTCGACTCTAATGAATCATCCATCAATCAATGATAATTTTGAAAATAAAAATAACATGAAGATATATATGAAACATTTGAATGGTCATTTTATTATACAAGTTATATAAATATCCTAATTGTATCATTACCTAAATAATATAATAATGATTAGAAATATCATTTGGGTAGTTATCTAAAACTCATAATAATGAATAATACTATATAAAAAATCTAAATTGGAATCCTCAAATCACTCACATTATCATTTCACTTTATGTGTGATTTTTAATCTCCATGTATCTTTAATATAAATTATTTTGATCCATAGTTTTTAATGATTAGTTTCCTTTTTCAAAAATGTTTTTGGGAAATTTTACTTTATTATTGAAAATTATTATTTATATAACATTGATGCAATAAATGTTTTCCATACAAAACAATAAGGAAAAATTCTAAATGAGATTAATAAAATGGTGTTCATAAAACCTATACTCACAAATTCTCCAGGTTTATAAGGGGTTTTAATATACATTGATCCTTTAAAAAGGGTATTCAATTATAACATATTGAATAAAGATAACATGAAAGGATATACCTCAATAAAGATAATAGTATATAATAAAGAATACAAAATTCATGATTTAGAGTTTTTAGTGGTAATGTTTTATTTGATGAATTTAAGGAATTATATTTATGGTGTGGATAATTCTACATTATAGGATGTTTTTTATATGATCAGTACAGTGAATATGATGATGGTTTCAATCCCATTATTGAAGTATTTCATGCAAGAATATTCTACTTTAATGTTAATTTTTTCCTCCTAGACTACACTCCAGTCTTATGTGTTCACAGTATCTACTCCACTTAGAGTATTTTTAACTACTAATAGTAATATTTTTACTACTTTTACCTCTAGTATATAGGAGGTGTAACAGTATATAGTGATTCCATATTATATTTGTAGAAAAGTATCTAATCCCCATCTTTATCAATTTATTTCCATTATTATTTCAAGCATGTCTGTTAATTTAGGTATATCTACTCTTAAGATTCAAAATTAGGGGCCTAATGTTTTCATTAATCATAAGAATATATTTTATGATTAAAATGAGGAATTAGTGGGAATATATAATGAGAGATAAAAAATAATATGATTTATGATTAAAAATAATAATTCTTAATATAATATCATAAATTCTATCCTAGACATTCTGGAAATCATACCAAAATATATGTGGGTTTTTTTAAATTATGGTTCATGGAATTCATCTCACATTGATGGGAGATTAAAAATGGGAGTACACTTTCATCATAGTTTTGGAGACACAAATGTAAATATTGATGTCTATACCTAAAAATAATATACAATGTCTTTAGGAACTAAATACAAGGTGTACCTTTCATTAACTAGACATAAAACAACACTGCATTGTAAATACTACTCCAATTTACCAAAATATATAGAAATTTGGTCCTTGAGTAATATTATTGGATCTAAGAATCGTGATAATACACCCAAAAAAGAGTTTGAGAATATTATTGAGGCCAATCAAGGTCTGAAGATAGAGAAAGAGAATCACCCAAATTAAAAACTTGTCAAAAATTTCTAAAAATATCATATTATCCCCTTGAATTCATGGTAAACAATTAGATATACCCCCACACAATTCCATGAAAAAATAATAAATAATTATTATTAAAATCGTATGATAATTGTAACATTCCAGGTAAATAAATAATATTAAATTCTAATGTTTATCAATATTTTTGAATAAAATGTTAATATTACTTTAAAGGGAATGCTATGCTCAATGGCGTACCCAATACGCAACAACGAGTTTCTTTGAAATCTTATGTTGGACACTAATAATATAATAATATTATAATAGTTAACGCCTAACTGTTGGAATGGTGGGATTGAACAGAAATAACTAGAAAATTATTACCAATGTCTGTTAAATATTTTTACATTTATCCAATAAATTTTAGAGGCTTAAAATCCAAATGAATCCAATTTTAAGAATAAATACCCTAATATTTTTAAAAGATTGTTTTACCACCTTTTGATGGAGAACCTTTTCTAAATATAATTTTGACAATTTTATAAGCTCTATTTGTCAAAATAAACATATTCTTTATGATTGAGACATTGAAATTTACTTTGGTTAAATTTTTGGTATGTTTCTGGCATTGTTCATTTTTTTAATGAATAGTGAAAAAATATTACATTTTAAATCAAAACTGCTTTTTCATCTGATTTAAATATATGGTTAGATTATATTTTTAATTAGTTTTAAAGTTTAATAAGAATATATTTTTACCATTTAATTCAATTGTGGTCATTATAATTAATTTCACTTTGAAAATGGACATAAACAAGTGCCAAACTTTTCATAGATATTGCTTCAAAAAAACCCGCAATTTGTTTTGACAACGGGAAATATTTTTAAATTTATTATTGCAATTTATGTTTTTGGAATTTGGTAAAATGTATTTCATATTTTTAATCATAAGGTCAAAATTATGTAATTAATACTCTTTCGTTTTTTGGATATTATGAATAGTAATAATGGTAATTATCATTAATTATCGTGATTAATTAGTAATCGGGTAGTTAAGGATAATAAAAAATTATATTAATAATAATTAATTACCCCAAAATGTGTCCTAAAGCTATTGGATGTGTCATGTATGACCATGGTATGCCTTGTGCCAAACTTTGGGACCCCATGGAATCACTTTTGTGTGATAGTGACACTTTATCATTTTATTTTTTAAAGAAAGGAAAATATAACAAAAGTATGTATCACCCAAGTAACACAATTTTAGTTTTGTCTGTGTAAATTATATCTTGGAATATAAATATTCATTAGAAATATAAAAATATTTCCTACATCATAGTAATTATTTTATAATTTTTAGACATTAAATAAATTAAATTATTTATGACATCATGATGATGCAGCGATTACCTCATTAATGAACTATTTAACTAAAATGAAAATATAATGTAAAATATAAGACTTACACTTGTAAAAAACCTATTGGATGAGAATATTTCTAACCCTTATCACCTTATCCTCGAAATATATCATTCTGGGACCTTTAAAATCAGATAATCTTTTTAAAATAAAATAACATTTCTTGACTTTCCATGAGTGCCCCTCCTCTCCTCTTATAAAAGGCCCCCACCTCTACCTCCTTACACACACCTATAAAGCCTTTGGATCATCCAACCCCTGCCCATTTCATCTCTCAACATCCATATATTCATCATTGAAGCCACACCTTAGGCAGAAAGCACTTTAAGAAACCCTTTTGGTTCAAACCAAAGGGAGTTACCCGATTTAAAGGTAATGTCTTCTCTTATGTTCTTTTGATTTATTTTGCTTCTCCAACCCCCTAAAATCTTTTTATTCCTTTATTTTGTAACAACACCAGTATATTCAATATACTATGATGTTTTTATAAGAAGGATTCGAGCTACACTTACACACACATCCATCAAATGGTTAAATAACATACTATTTCTGTGGATGGTGAATTACTGCCTCACGAAACGATGATTGTTCATTATTCTTGTAACACCTTTAAAGGTGTCCATTATGATGTCACTTTATTTTATATATGATATATATGGTATTTATGTTTTATATATGCTTCTGTATTTTATATTTAAAACATACCTTTATTCTTTTCATGTTGTGAAAATGCGATAATTTCATATGAGGAAGTGCAGACTACCGCCCCCTCAAGTGATTTGACTCGTTCATGAAAAACATAGAATGTATAAATAATGAAATTAATGAACTTATGTGACCTATATAACATATATATTATACTGGAATTATAATATATATATCTGTCAATTATTTTTATTTCCATTAATATGAAAAAGAAATGAAAGTAGCGTTCATGCGTATGTACGGCCTACCATCTCCATGAACGGCGCATTTCATTTATTTTTCTCTCCAAATGTTATGGAATAGTATAAAATGAATATTTACTAGATATATATGATATGTAAATCATTAATACTATTCTGGAGATGATGTAATTATAACTACATGGACGATTCTTTTCAAACAAGTTCCTTTTTGACTCATGTACCAAACATCGACAAAAACATTTGATATGAAATCACATAATTAAATAATTATTATGACATTGTAATATGTGATATGAATTGAATAATAAACTTTAAAGGAGGTCCTTAAGAAATTATAAATTGACAAAAGTTTATTATTCAGGAATATAAAGAAACGAACAAGACAAGTCGGACTTGAGGTAAGGGATCCTACCTCTCTCTTTCTTTTTAAGTACTCTTTTTTATGTAACTTACTTTAATCACCTATTTCTTATGTTGGGGGATGTTATTTTATATTCCTCTTGCTGTAAATTTTATTTTATTATGATCAGATACCCTATTTTATCTCATCAATCCATTTTTGGAAGATTTATGTGGTGCCGTTAGGCTGCCGAATTTTCATAAGGGGATTTTCATCTCACTTTTTATTCCCATGAGATTCATTCTACATTGGCCACTATTTCCTTTGGCGTGGTGTATGTACTGACCATTATTTTACTATTTGTATAATATAGTCTCATTTATGGGTATTTACATCTTCATTGTATGACCCTTCTTTCATGGGGTGTACGTTTCGAAAGTTGTCCAAATCGGTAAGGGAACCCTTCACCCTCCTATTTTTAAAAGACTTGTTTTTGTTTTTTATTTTAAATTACATCTTCTTATATTGTGATATGTTATTATATATAATTATTGATTTAAATTTTATGTCCAAGTGAGGATATAACCTTTATCACTCTCATCAACTCTTTTTCTAAAATTTGATGTGACGCCGCTAGGCTATCGAATTTTTACGAGGGAACTTCTTAACCGAATTTCAATTCTTTGGGTTAAACATCTACTTCTTGATTTTGTCATGATATGAATATAGGTGGATTACATATGATTGTTTTACACTGAGTATCCACTTATATTTGGTGTATTTATATTTGTTACACATAATTATGTCATTTCTTTGTCCTTGCTCTAATGGCATGATCCTTGATTGGGATTACATCTCAGTTTCTTCTCATTAAGACCTATCTTAATGATATGAACTTTTATTCTTTTATAATGTGTATATACAAACCCTTTTACATTCCTTATATATATTATTTCTATACTAAATTCATTTAAATGTTTTCAAAATGTTATACTTTCTTGTGGCTTATAATTTAAATGTTCAAAATGGAAAAGGACTCTTTTATTAAAACATTGTTTTAAATGGTTTTAAATATTTATTCTTTTAAAAATTTATCATCCATGTCCATGTTTTAAAAATTGTTTTAAGGATTTATTTATAGAGTCATTAATTATTTAAAAACCTTTCAAATGTTTCAAAGTGGTATGGGAAACTTTGATTCTAAAATCTCTTTTAAATGTATTCTTTTAATATTTTCAAAGTATAAAGGGATTTTTATCTCATAGTGTTTTAATGATTTTATTAGATGTTTTTATTTATGATAATATCATGATGTGATCTATTGTGATTGAAATGTGGAAATTTTATGTTTCTTTTATGCAAGTTTTATGTGCTATGATTATTTTATGGTTCTTGGGCAATGTTTATGAAATCGGGTGGTTCCATGATAAACTAAGGGCGGGTGAGCCCGATATAGCTCTCCAATGCATTGGGTAAAGTGAAGGAGTTAAATGCTAAGGTTTCTTTGAAGAGATTTAGGGAATATACTGTGATGAGTATTCCAAATGTAACCATGAGAGTTACTGCCTACGTCAGAATGTTATGAATGCCTGAAGTTACCTTTATGCCTTATGAATTCTATTGAGTTACGCATAAATCTTATGATTTCATTAGTTATGTTAAATTTCTTATGTTTTATGAGTAAAGTATGATTTCATTGAGTCTTATGTATACATGGACAGATGTTTCCCTTCCGTACTATTATAACCCTTACTGAGATTTTTATGCTCATCCCAAGTTGTTCAAATGTTTTCGCAGGACATAAAGTTGAATAGGGTCAAGGATGGGATCAAGGAAATGTCAGGCTATCTAAAGCAAGGAACTATACATGACTCTTTTTTTCAAGAGTTTTTATTTTGTGGAAAAAATGGAAACTGAGTAGATTTTTCTACTTTGTATTCTTTGAGATGTAATAGCTATGTCATAATTCTCTAAAACTCTAAACCTGAGAAGATCCTCAACGTGAATTATTCAATTTAATTTAAGATTAAGTAAGGTTTAAGTTAGGGTCCTTATAGTTTGTATCAGAGGTTAGTTTAGATAACTTTAGAGGTTATAGTGTTTTTTAAGAAAAAGTGACAAGTTGTGTATAACCACAATGGTTAGTATATTAGATGGAGTCATTGTTTTTTTAAGTTAGAATGAGTTTGAGATAACTTGGATAAGTATATCTTGGTGCTTATCTTCCTCTTTATTATATGATGATTTTACTGATATACTCACACTGACCTTTTTGGTTTTAGTAAATGGCTGGCACTAGCAGGCACCAAAGTAACAGTGGATTTGAAGAAAACTGTGACAGTTTTATGAAAGAACAACTGAATGATATGGGAGCTGCAATGAGAACTCTTGTTGTTATCCTCAACCAACTATCTGGAGTCATGATTGACCACATGGACCTTGGTGATTTTTATAAGGCATCGTATATGTGAGAAACAAATCCCTACAGGAGTTCAGGTAATAATCATAAAGGTAAGTATGTTCAAAAACCTATGTGTCAAAGATCTGGAAAGAAACATATAAGAAAATGTTTCATAGGGACAGAAAGATGCAATAGATGTGGAAATGAAGGTCATAGAGCAAGAACCTGCCATGGAAAAAGGAAGCATCTAGTTGACTCTAGGAAAGGGAAATAAGTTCTTTCTGAAGGCTCAATTGAATGTTTTAAACGTGGTGTGTATGGTCATTATGCAAACACATGTCCTACAAAGAAGTTTCTGGAATGGGGTCACCATGATCTTACAAATATTCATTTACCAATACCTAATTCCATTCCGATTGAGGATGAAGAAACTGAAAATGACCAATGAAAGTTATGGATTATTTCTTAAAATATGTTTTCCTATTATTGGAATCATGGGATATGATTCATGATTTTGTTTGTAGGAAAGAATTATTTCAGAATAACTTAAAAAGGAATGGTTAATGGATCATGAAGAATGTTTAATGTGTAAGAAGTCAACATATAAGGGATTCAAGATTTATGGTATATTTTAGGATGGTGAAATTCTTAGATGTATTAAGTATCTTTTGATGATGGGGTTACATTAGAAGACTTTTTATAGTATTTGTAACGCTGATGTTTGATATACAAAGATTTTATTCAAGGAATAATTATCCTTTCTTTTGTGGATATAGTTATAATGAACCATTTGGGTTTATATGATCCTTGAATTTGAGGCAATTACTGGTTAATACATTTTCGGTTGAAAAATTGAAGTTATTAGATAACCTTTGTGGTTAAAATATGTTATGGTTATTTTTGAAGATTTTATCTCTTTTTGGGGGATGTTTTAAGAATTATATAGTTTTGGAAAAAGGAAAACACGCAGACCGTGTGACAACCCATCGCATCGGACGAAGCTGCGGGAATTAAACCCACAACTAAAGTGCAACTGGTATTTATCACCTACCACTGGACTATGTGAAGTCCCTGGTTAGTTTGAATGATTCTTTTTAGTTAGATGATTTTATGAATTAAGATTAAGTTTATTTTGGGTTATCAATGGAAATTATTAGCCTATCATGTAGGATATGTGATTAGGTTAATTACTTTTCAGTATGAGACTGTAAGAGTAACTGATGTTATTTTGGAGAAAAATGTTAAGATTTATCTTAGGAGACTATGTGATTAAATCCTTCAGAGATTTGGGTGTCAATATTAGTTTTGTTTACTTTGAATAATTTTATGGATATATGTTTATTTAATGGTCTTTGTTGAACTTTGGGTTTTGTTTGAAAAATTTTGCAGATTAGGAGTAGTTTTTCTTTTTGTAAAAAAAATATCCTTTTTGGGTATTATCTGATCTCGTACTAAACTTTTTGGTTTGGTTTTGGTTGAGATATAAAGACATGGGAAATATATAGTTCTCTTTTTTGGATTAGGTGATTCTCAAGAAGTTGATTATAGTACTCTTAATGCGAACAAGTCTTCCTAAATACTTGTCTTTTGGAGAAATATGAGTTTGATTAAGGAATCTAGTAAAATTTGAAAGTCTATGTGACAAATAAGTATGTTTCATTATGATTTAGTTAAGCTCAAAAATAAATTCCTCAATTAAAATAAACATAAAACAAAAATTTTGTCTGTTAAATTTTCCTACTGGGGAATCAAATACCGTTTAACCCATCACAAGTTTGTGATTTTCTTGTGGTTAACGTTCTCCTAGACATGTTTACTATCACTCTCCATCAGAACATGGCCATTTTTTTCTCCTCCATATCCATATTTTCCTACTTTTAATCCTATTATGGGTTAACTCAGGTGACCTTTTTACTTCTCTCCCTTTCTTTTAAAGTGATAGTTTTACTGACTCTTGTTCCGATGTGGGACTTTCAATGAAGTTTCCAAGACCAATTTTGAAATTGCAAGGACGCAATTCCCAAAAGGGGGGAAGGATGTAACATTCTAGGTAAATAAATAATATTACATTCTAATGTTTATCAATATTTGTGAATAAAATGTTACTATTACATTAATGGGAATGCTATGCTCGATGGCGTACCCAATACGCCACAACGAGTTTCTTTGAAATATTATGTTGCACACTAATAATATAATAATATTATAATAGTTAACGCCTAACTGTGGTAATGGAGGGAATGAAAAGAAATAACTAAAAAATGATTACATATGTTTGTTAAATAGTTCTACATTTATCCAATAAATTTTATAGGCTTAAAATCCAAATGAATCCAATTTTAAGAATAAATACCCTAATATTTTTAAAATATTGGTTTACCACCTTTTGATGGCGAACATTTTTTAAATCTAACTTTTGACAATTTTATAAGCTATATTTGTCAAAATAAACTTATTCGTTATTATTGGGACATTGAAATTTACTTTGGTTAAATTTTTGGTATGTTTCTGACATAGTTCATTTTTTTAAATGAATAGTGAAAAAATACTGCATTTTACATCAAAACTGCTTTTTCATCTAATTTAAATATATGGTTAGATTATATTTTTAATTGGTTTTAAAGTTTAATTAGAATATATTTTTACCATTTAATTCAATGGTGGTAATTAGAATTAATTTTACTTTGAAATTGGACATAAACAAGTGCCAAACTTTTCATAGATATTGCTTCAAAAAAACCTGCTATTTGTTTTGACAACATGAAATATTTTTAAATTAATTATTTCAATTTTTGTGTTTCGAATTTGGTAAAACAGATTCCATATTTGGAATCAGAAGGTCCAAATTATGTAATTAATACTCTTTTGTTTTTGGACATTATGAATAGTAACGGTGGTAATTATCTTTAATTATCGTGATTAATTAGTAATCGGGTAGTTAATGATAATAAAATAATATCATAATAATAATAAATGACCCCAAAATGTGTCTTAATTATACTTTTTGTGTCATGTCCAACCATGGCATGCCTTGTTCCATACTTTGGGACCCCATGGAATCACTTTTGTGTGATAGTTACACTTTATCATTTTATTCTTTAAAGAAAGGAAATTATAACAAAAGTATGTATCACCAAAGTAAAAAAAATTTAGTTTTTTCTGTGTAAATGATCTCTTAGACTATAAATATTCATTAGAAATTTAAAAATATTTCCTACATCATAGTAATTTTTTATAATTTTTAGACATTAAATAAATTAAATTATTTATGACATCATGATGATGCAGTGATTACCTCATTAATGAACGATTTAAATAAAATGAAAAGATAATGTAAAATCTAAGACTTACACTTCGAAAAAACCTATTGGATGAGTATATTTCTAACCCTTATCACCTTATCCTTGAAATATATCAATGTGGGAAATTTAAAATCTGAAACACTTTTTAAAATAAAGTAACATTTCTTGACTTTCCATGAGTGCCCCTCCTATCCTCTTATAAAAGGCCATCACCTCTACCTTTTTACCCACACCTCTCAAGACATTGGCTCGGACAACACCAGCCCATTTCATCTCTCCACATCCCTCTCTTCATCATTGAATCCTCACCTTAGGCAGAAATCCCTTCAACAAACCCTTTTGGTTCAAACCAAAGGGAGTTACCTGATTTAAAGGTAATGTCTTCTCTTATGTTCTTTTGTTTTATTTTGCTTCTACAACCCCCTAAACTCTTTTTCTTCATTTATTTTGTAACAAAGATAGTATATTCAATATACTATGATGTTTGTATAATAATTATTCGAGCTACACTTACACACACATCTGTCTAATGGTTAAAAACATATTGTTTCTGTGGATGGATAATTAATGCCTCACAAAACGATGATTGTTTAATATTATTTTAACACCTTTAAAGGTGGCCATTATGATGTCACTGTATTTTCTATATGATATATATGGTATTTATGTTTTATATATGCATCTGTGTTTTATATTTAAAACATACCTTTATTCTTTTCATGTTGTGCAAATGCGATAATTTCCTATAAGGAAGTGCAGACTACTGCCACCTCAAGTGATTTGACTCATTCATGAAACACATGGAATGTATAAAGAATGAAATTAACGAAATTATGTGACCAATATAACATATATATTATACTGTAATTATAATATTTATCTCTCAATTATTTTTAATTCCATTAATATGACAAAGAAATGAAAGTAGCGTTCATGCGTATGTACGGCCTACAGTCTCCATGAACAGTGCATTTCATTTCTTTTTATCTCCAAATGTTATGTAATAGTATAAAATGAATATGTACTGGATATATATGATATTTAAATCATTAATACTATTCTGGAGATGACGTGCTTAAAACTACATGGATGATTCTTTTCAAACAAGTTCATTTTTGACTCATGTACCAAACATCGACAAAAACATTTTATATAAACTCACATAATTAACTAATTATTATAACATTATAATATGTGATATGAATTGAATAATAAAAATTAAAGGAGGTCCTTAAGAAATTATAAATTGACAAATGTTTATTATTCAGGAATATAAAGAAACGAACAAGACAAGTCGGACTTATGGTAAGGGATCCTACCTCTCTCTTTCTTTTTAAGTACTCTTTTTTATGTAACTTACTTTAATCTCCCCTTTCTTATGTTGGGGGATGTTCTTTTATATTACTATTTCTTTAAATTTTATTTTAATATGATTAAGGACCCTATTTTATCTCATCAATCCATTTTTGGAAGATTTATGTGGCGCCGTTAGGCTGCCGAATTTTCAGAAGGGGATTTTCGTCTCACTTTTTATTCCCGTGAGATTCATGGTACATTGGACACTATTTCCTTTTTTGTGGTGTATGTACTGCCCATTATTTTACTATTTGTATAATATAATCTCATTTATGGGTATTTAAATCTATATTTTATGACCCTTCTTTCATGGGGTGTACGTTTCGAAAGTTTCCCAAATCGGTAAGGGAACCTTTCACCCTCCTATTTTTAAAAGACCTGTTTTTGTTTTGTATTTTAAATTACATCTTCTTATGTTGCGATATGTTCTTATATATCTGTATTGATTTAAATTTTATGTCCAAGTTGTGAGATACCCTTTATCCCTCTCATCAACTCTTTTTCTAAAATTTGATGTGACGCTGCTAGGCTATCGAATTTTTACAAGGGGACTTCTTAACCCAATTACAATTCTTTGGGTTAAACCTCTACTTCTTGATTTTGTCATGCTACGTTATGTCTGGATTACATCTGATTGTTTTACACTGATTATCCACTTATATTTGATGTATTTATGTTTTTCACACATAATTATTTCATTTCTTTATCCTTGCTTTAATTTCATGATACTTGATTGGGATTACATATCAGTTTCTTATCATTGAGACCTTTATTAATGATATTTAGTTTTATTATTTTATAAAGAGTATATACAGCCCCTTTGAAATTTTTTATCTATATTATTTCTATACTAAATTCATTTAAATGTTTTTAAAATGTTCTACATTCTTGTGGCTTATAATTTAAATGTTCAAAATGGAAAAAGACTCTTTTATTAAAACATTGTTTTAAAAGGTTTTAAAGATTTATTCTTTTAAACATTTATCATCCATGTCCATGTTTTAAAAATGGTTTTAAGGATTTATTTATAGGGACATGAATGTTCTAAAACCCTTTCAAAAGTTTCTAAGTGGTATGAGACACTTTGATTCTAAAATCTCTTTTGAATGTCTTCTTTTAATATTTTCAAAGTATAAGGGATTTTTATCTCATAGAGTTTTAATGATTTTATTAGATGTTTTTATTTATCATAATATCATGATGTGATATCTTGTGATTGAAATGTGGAAATTTTATGTTTCTTTTATACATGTTTTAAGTTTTATGATTATGTTATGTTTCATGGGAAATTTTTATGAAATCGGGTGGTTCCGTGATAAACTAAGGGTGGGTGAGCCCGATATAGCTCTCCAATGCATTGGGTAACTTGAAGGAGTTAAACTCTAAGGTTTATCCGAAGAGATTTAGGGAATATATTGTGATGGGTATTCCAAACGTAACCATGAGGGTTACTCCCTACGTAAGAATGTTATGAATTCCTCAAGTTACCTTTATTCCTTATGAATTATATTGAGTTATACGTAAATCTTATGATTTCATGAGGTATGTTAAATTGCTTATGTTTTATGAGTAAAGTATGATTTCATTGATTCTTATGTATACATGGACTAATGTTTTCTTTCCGTACTGTTATAACCCTTACTGAGCTTTGTATGCTCATCCCAAGTTTTTGAAATGTTTTCATAGGACATAAAGTTGAATAGGGTCAAGGATGGGATCAAGTAAATAGCAGGCTGTCTAAAACAAGAAACTAGACATGAATATTTTTTTCAAGGTTTTTTTTTGTGGAAAAAATGGAAAATGAGTATATTTGTCTACTTTTTAATCATTGAGATGTAATAGCAATGTTATATTTCTCTAAAACTCTAAACATGAAAAGATCCTCAATGTGAATTATTCAATTTAATTCAAGATTAAGTAAGGTTTAAGGTCGGGTCCTTATAGTAATAGAGAATGATATCTATGAGGTTTTATTTTTTGTACTTTGAGATGAATTTATGGGAGCAGTGCTAGCTAGGTAAATGGATACATCCACAAGGCCTTGGGGAAGATATTATTATTTGGTTATACTCTTGGTTGGATTTTAGTAATTTATCTTTGGATGATATCATTTTTTCCTTAATAAAAAACTTATTGTTTCAAATTTCAAATTTAGAATTATTTAGGATTACCTTTGTCTTTATCCTAATGATGATGTTAATTATTTGAATGATAATTATCATTAGATCTCTTCTGAACTATAAATTTAGTGGAATAAATATAATTATGCTAATGTTAGTGAGGATTTATTAATAAAATTTAAAAAAAATTGTGTCAAGTCTAGAAAAAAATAGATAAAAATTCATCATGGGTTTATATTACAAAATTATCAGTCTATTGATTATTTTTCCTTTTATAGGCCTTAAGATGATACAAACTTTAGGAATGGTCTTTCTCTAAAAATTCTAAGTAATATACCTCAAATTTCTTATATTAATTATAAAAATATCATTAACTCGCATAATTGATATGGTAGGGGGTCAACTTACTCAAAGTTCCATGTCTACGGTTCTAAAAGTGAGGAAACTAGACCTTATTCATAAGTTATTGGTATGAATTCTTCCTATTAAATACAACTAATGTTTATAATAATTCCCTTTAAAGATTAAGTAGATAAGGGTGGTGGTTTTATCCCCCCACAAGGTTTATCTTTTTCAATAATATGATGCAATGTGGGATTTGTTATCATTTAAATGTTTTGATGTTTTATGGATGTAAATATTTAAAGATCATATTTTGGAAGTCATTAGTTATTCTAGAAGTAATAATGTCTAAAATTAAGGATTTTCTTGAAATTATCATTTTTCAAGAAGTTTTTTGTGGCATGTTTGGGAGGTACATTTTGGGTGTAGACTATATGGGATGGTTGAATTTTATAAGTGGAGAAGTTTGGGAAAAAATTATAAGAGGGGATGTTCTACAATGGTTGTTTGGGTGATTTTTTCAAATAGAATTCAAGAATAAAATTTTGGAATATTATGATTGTTCTGAATGGCCCAAAGGCCTTTTTTTAATTTTATTATGGATAATCATCCTTTTAAGGGATGAAGGGGAACCCGTACATGACCTGTAGGTCCAAGCCATAAGGCCTGACATGACCCACATTACATGACCTGAAGGCCCAGAGGCATGCTATTCCCAATACATGACTCATAGGTCCAGCCCACTAGAACTGCCCCTCTCCATATTTTTTTCATAATTGATCTCCTTAGCTCCCCACCTTGCATTCCTGATCGTCTATCATTTCCCCCTAAAAAGCTTCATAGTGCCTGGTCCGGATGTTGGTTTCCATACACTCTTATTCTTCTAATCTGGTTAGCTCTACACCTGGTGACTGCTACTCTTGTTACTCGGATCCTCTTCTGGGTCCTGCTTTGTGTGAACTGGGCTACTCCATGGTCTCTTGTGGCCCAAAGGCCCTGAGGTACGAAGGCCTTTGATGACCCGAAGGCCCTTAAGAACCATAGCCCCAAACTGGTGGCATGAAGGCCCAAATCAGGTGAATAGTTTCAGATGCTACAGTACTGAATAGTGCCTTCTACTATACTACTATCGTACCCTAAAAATTCACCTCCACCCGGTTTTGAACCTGGGTCTATTTGATACCAATCAGGAGACCTTACCACTCGGGTAAGGGCTCATTGGATTATGATTGTTCATAACTAGAGAATTTTGGAAGTAGAATTCTAGAAGTGGAATAAACTGTAGAAGTCTAAAATCATAATTCCAGATGTTTAACAACTATATTGAGCTATAGGATGAAATCATAGTACAATATCTAATGTTATTTCGTGGTTGAAGATCTCAAAAAATATGGAAAAGGAATAATTAAACCATGAATATGAAAGTTTTGACTGATGTTTTGAGGTATGGAAAGTGTTTAATTATGCCACTACATATATTAGGATTACCTAAATTTGATTAATATGACTATGTATTAAACTATCCCTATATAAATAAGGTTTTTATCTGGTATCTTGAAATTTTTATTTTTCTAAGTATACGAGAATATTTATTGGTTGATCTGGTTTCTTATATATGAAAATTCCTAAGTGTAAGGACCATGACTGAGGTGTAAGGATTCATTCCTTAACTCTTAAGGTGATGAGTCTATCATTCCATGAAAAGGATGGCTATACAAAAATAATAATATGTTTTTTCATATTATTTTATTTATTTGAAGATTCTCACATTGTGGAAGTGATTCATGCTATATCATAATTATAGATAAACAATATATAAAACTTGATTGGTTCATGATTAGTTTTTTACATCCCGATTCTATTAACCATACCATGTTTCTCACACCGTAAATAAATAAGGCTATAAAAGATAGATTCAGGTTATTTTTCAAAAAAAATTATATCTCACCATAAAGTTGTATATCATCCCTTAATTTCATAATAAGTTGAATAAGAAACCAACATATCACTCCATGATTTGTAACACCCAAAAATGATAAAGGTTTAAATGACTAAATGATATGACTCATGTCGACAAGGTGTACCCTCCTTTATATGAGCTCGTCTGATTATGTAACGTCCTGGTTTCAGAAGCTACCCAGAGGTGCCCCGTACCTAGTTGGTCACATGGCCTCAAGCGCATTTCCCCAAACACCAGAGGCTACCGACTAGTAGTGAGGGTCTTGGGTGTGATAGTGGGGAAACCATTCCCTCTTTGGCAGAGTAACACAGCGGAAGAGAAACAAACATACAATAACAGAAGCAGTAAATATCCAACACCAGTAAATTGAGAAAGACTGAGATAATAAACAACTGAAGCAATGCATAATAAATGATGCATGATACATATGTCTAGGAAAGAATCCAAACAAGTCACAATGCTAGAATACAAAAAAGTACCACACCAAAGTACAAAATAAAAGATAATCATCTCCTCATCATTGCAAGCATATGCTTGGTCCTATGCTCTCCAGCTCCACAGAAAGTCAAGTACCTGAAGTAGAAGGGCACTTTCCCTTATCTATACCTGCAACAATATAATCTTCTTGGGACCAAAAGCATGACCCAAACAGGGTGTTTGATTAAATACTAGTATGAAACCACCCGAAGATATGTGCCTAACAGTCAGTGAATATATGGTAGGTAAAAGTACAGAAATCAGTAAACAGGAAAGTGATCAGTAGTAAACAATCCACAGTTCAATATCAAGCAGCAGTGAAATAGCAGCTAAATCTCAAACAAGTAACCCTCTGGGAAGTAATCCCAGCCATCCCCTCTGTTCCAATCTAGGAAGTACAGACAACCCTCTGGGTAGTACACACAGCCCAACCCCTTTGGTTCTATCATAGGAATTTAATAAGACTCTTGGAGGAAGCGCTCACAGTTTATCCCCTCATAGTCAAAGGTAAAGCAAGACTCTCTGGGGAAGCTCACATAGTCTGTTCCTAGTATAGTTTACATAAACCAAGACTCTCTGAGAAATCTCACACAGTCTATTCCCAGCATAGTCTAAGGTATTCAAGGACTCTCTGAGGAAGCTCACATATCAATTCCCCTTATAGCCTCGAGGTCTAGGACTCTCTGAGGAAGCTCACTCGGTCAATTCCCCTTATAGCCCAGGTCATTCAATTCAAACAAAGACTCTCTGAGGAATCTCACGTAGTAAATGCCCTTATATTCTAAAGCAATCAAGGACTCTCTGAGGAAGCACACTTGGTCAATTCCCCTTATAGCCCCAGGTGGTTCTAGGCTGTCTGAGGATGCTCACTCAGTCAATCCTCCCTTATAGCCTACTACACTAGGTTCTCATGGGCCTGTGTAGTTCAACAAGCATAGAAGTGTAATATAGCCAAAGTAAACCTACATAACTACATAGCTAAATAGTCTACATCATAACAAGCATGTCAGAATACAACTCTCTACCCTACAATAATAAGCATGGAAAACAGGCAAGGCAGCCAAAGGCTAAAAAAGACCAAACGGTCGTAAAAAAAATAATGCATGGGCAAAACACATCCAAAGCATAGAAATCAACCCAATTCATATCCAAATTACCTCTACACAGGCATAAAAGCATGGCAGGAAAACAACAGGGGTAAAAAGGTAAACACGCGAGACCCTATTCAAGGGTACTGATGGAATTGGCACAGAATAATCAAGGAATTCAAACGAAAAGGCACAAAACACCTACCTAGGGGTTAGGAGATCAATATACTTGAACCAAGAGACATTAAATTCCTTAGAATGTCGTAATCTATGAAAATGTATAAAACGTTGAACCCAAGATAACTTGAGAAAGAGGAGGAAACATGAAACGAAGCTCAAGCAGAAGAGAGAGCTTACTGATACGATCCCAACGTAATTGACGGTGGTCGAATCAGAGTTCGGATGCTTGGTCAGGGGCTCGGAGGAAGATCACGTCCGTACGGAAGCACTCGGCCGAACAAAACCTAGAAGAATACGTTTTTGGTGATTAGACGTGACCCCGGTGCATTTAATGAAAAAAAATAAAATACACGCCATGTACTTTTTGAGTACACGATGTGTACTTACTATTTTTGCACTCCGCTTTAGGCGGCCTCTACGTCACCCCACACGACCGTGTGTGTGGCCATGACACAGCTAGCACACGGCCTCCTACGGAAACGAAGTACACAGTGTGTACTCATAAAGTACGCGACATGTACCTAAAATTTTTCCAGAAACTCCCTTTTTCTCAAAAATCCAGAAAAAGGAAAAACATATCGGAAAAAAAGTTGAGGGGTCTTAAAAACATCCCCCCTTAAAGAAATTCATCCATGAATTTCCCCAGTGTGTCATAGTAGAAGAAACCCCAAACATCTCCGACCATTATGGTCATACATCAGCCTCCCTCTCCCAAGCCTCGTCATGTACCCTCCCGTGCTTCCATAGCACCTGTACCAAAGGAACAGACCAGCCATAGAGAACCTTTGTACTGCGATCAACAATCCGTATAGGATGCTCTTCAAATGATGAATCCACTTCGAGCTCAACCTCTTCGGGTTGAAAGACATGAGACAAGTCTTAATAGTAACATCGGAGCTGAGAGACATGAAACAAATCATGCATAGCTCGGCACCTCTGAGGTAACTGCAACCGATAGGCAACCGGACCAACTCTCTCCAACACCTCAAACGGCCTGACGTACCTCAGCAAAAGCTTACACTATCTCATATTCCTCTTGTGTCCCAACCATGGTGTGACATGTAGGAAAACCTGATCCCCAACCTTGAACTCCATAGGTCATCTCCGCTGATCAGCATAAGACTTCTGACGAGACTGTGCAGTAGCCATTCTCTTCTGAATCAACTCTATCTGCTCTATGGTCTCTTGAACAAGACGAGGTCCCAGAGAAGTTTCATCTCTGGCCTCCAGCCAACATAAGGGTGATTGGCATGGCCTACCGTACAAATCCTCATAAGGTGTCATCTGAATAGTTTCTTGAAAACTATTGTTTTAGGAAAACTCTACAAGAAGTATATTCTTCTCCCAAGAACCTCCAAAATCCAGAATGCATGCTCATATCATGTCATCAAGCACCTAAATCGTATGCTCGGACTGGCCATCTGTCTGGGGGTGGTATGTTGTACTCAAAAGTACCTATGTACCCAAATCCTTATGAAGCCCCGTTTGGACACGACAAGTAAAAGAGGCATCCCTATTTGAAACAATAGAGTGGTGAAATCCATGCAGATGCACAATCTCTTAGATGTATAACTGCCCCAGCTCATCAACACTGAAGGTCTCCTTGATCTGCAAGAAGTGAGAAACCTTCGTAATACTGTCAATGAAAAGCCACATTATGTCATTCCCTCGAGGCGACCTTGGTAAACCGGTCATGAAGTCCATTGCAAAATCATTACACTTCCACTCGGGAATGGATAACTGCTATAAAAGCCCTACTGGTCACTGATGCTCTTCCTTCACCTGCTGACAAGTGGAACACCTCATGACGAAACTAGCAACATCCCATTTCATAACTGGCCACCAATATGGATGGTGTAGATCACGATACATCTTGGTGATGCCAGGATGAACTGTCCAAACATAGGAATCAAAGTCCCGCATCAGCTCCTTGAATATATCTTTTGGTACCCATACGCGTCCCTGGAAATGCAAGATTTCATCCTCGCCTATGGTACAACCAAGAATAGGTTCCTCTCCAGAAATTCACTCCCATAGGACTAGGCCTTCAGAATCTGATAGCTGCCTCATTTTTACTCAGTCAAGAAGAGTAGAGGTAACAACTACAGAAGAAAGAAATGTCTTCCCCTGACTATCTTGAACCACCAAATGCATGTCAGATAACAGATCCATAATCTACCACTCACTGCTGGCCTCCCGAACTTACTGTATCTGGGTCCTTATGCTCAATGCATCAGCCACTGCGTTGCCTTTCCCAGGCATATAGGAAATCTTGAAATGAAAGTATTGTAGGTACTCAACCCACCTATGCTGTCTCAAATTCAGATCACACTAAGTGAATATGTACTTGAGACTCTTGTGGTCGGTGAAAACCACAAATTTCTCTCCAAGAAGATAGTGTCTCCAAAAGTGTAAGGAATGAACAACAACTACCAACTCTAGTTCGTGTGTTGGGTAATTCCTATCATGTGGCCTCAACTACTGAGACCCATATGCAACGACTCTGTCTCCCTGCATAAGCACACCTCCCACCCCGATACCTGAAACATCACAGTAAACAGTATAGCTCTTTCCCGACTCTAGCAAGACTTGTATCGGTGATGAATTCAACCTCCCTTTCAGATCTTGAAAGGCTGACTCACAAGAATCTGACCATAAGAACTTCACGCCCTTCTTGGTCAGACCTTTTAGTGGTGTTGATAACTGTGAAAAGTCATGTATAAAACGTCTGTAGAATCCAGGCAGTCCTAGAAAACTCTTCACCTCAAATATTTTTTTCGGCTGCTCCCATGAAACTACTACTCTCACATTCTCTGGTTCTACTGATACCCCTGTCTCTGAAATAACGTGACCCAAGAAGTGAATCTTGTCCATACAAAAGTGGAATTTTTAGAGCTTAGCATATAAATGATTCTCTATCAGTGTACTCAAAATGATCTCAAGATGTGTGGCATGGTCGTGTCGACTGTGATAGTACACCAAGATATCATCCATGAAAACAACCATGAAGTAATCCAAGTAAGGATGGAACACTTGGTTCATCAGTACCATGAAAGATGTAAGCATGTTCGTGAGACTGAACGGCATAACTAAGTACTTGTATAGACCATACCTACTCCTGAATGTTGTAAGAGGTATATCTGATGGTCTAACATGCAACTGATGATAACCGAATCTCAAGTCAATCTTCAAGAATACCCAGGCTTCTGGAAGATGATCAAAGAGATCAACAATCCTTGGAAAGGGATATCAGTTCTTAACTGTCAACTGTTTAAACTTCTGATAGTCCACAAAAATCCTGAGGGTATCATTTGCCTTATTCACAAATGGGATAGATGAACCCCATGGAGAAGTACTGGGTTGGATGAAACCCTTTTCCTACAACTCCTCCAACTGCTTCTTGAGCTCCAGCAACTGAGTTGTAGCCATCCTATAAGGAGGAGTTGACACCGGTGTCGCTCCTGGAACAAGCTCAATAAAGAAGTCTACCTCAGGCTCCAGAGGAAAACCTGAAAATTCCTCTGGAAATACATATCTAAAATGATCCACGACTTGAGAAAAGTCAAACTGTTTGTCCTCTGGTCATCCAGATAAAGACTAGAAATTTGGGTTGTAACTCCTTCTAGCCCATGAAGCTTGGGTCCTTCTCTACTCACCTGGGCATCCCACTCACCTATATGAAGAAAAGGTCCACCCTCAGGTGATATGAAGCACACCCTAAAGCGGTAACAGTTGATGACTACCTGGAAGGGAACCAACCAATCCATCCCAAGAATGACATCATATCCTATAATCTCTTATACATAGAGGTCCCATAGAAAGTGACACCTAAAAACCACTAGAGGGAACTCCTTACACTGACATACACTAGCCATCATAGTCCCCAACGGTGTGTCTAACATCAAGATATCAACAGAGGAAATTATGAAGAGCCCAAGGATCTCCATAATAGTAACATAGATAAATCTATGGGATTCGCCTGTATCGAAAAGAGCAGAATACAAAACTGAGGCTACTAAGATTGTACCTCGAACTGTAGAGGGTTTGGGATCCTGCTCCTACTAGGTCTGATCCACTGTAAAATTATGGCATGCACCGTGGCCCTATGACCCTACTTGACCATTGTGAGCTGATCCAATTTTTTGTTGCTGAAATACTGGAGACTAACCACCACGTCCACGACCTCCACCTAGGCCTGAATGGCCATAAGAGCTCCAGTTCCCAGACTGGTGAGAAGCTCGTGGTGCTTCTCCTGAACGATGAGTCATAGAGGAACCTTTGTCACTAAATGGTGGTGAGAAGAACTGACAAAAGAAATGAAGGTGACCCATCATTCCGCAAGATTGGCACTCCATTAGGTCTCTCGAGAAACATGGCCTCGTATGCCCGCTTCTCCCACACTGGTAGCACACCACCTGGCCACCAAAAGGTGCATCATGCCTGATCTGATCTCCTTCTGCAGCCTCCCTATGGTGCTTCATACTATCAGTTGGAATAGCCCTAACTCTGGATGCAGATCCTCCCTGTCTCACAGCTCCAAAATCCCTCAGATTTAACTCTGTGATCAGCACCTAGTTGACGATAGAAGATTTCGAAGTCAACCTGAATATGTTCACCTGCGACCGGATGTCGTGCCTCAGACCATCCTCAAACTTCCGTGCAAGGAACAACTCATCACCTCCTGGAACAAGCATGAAACTATGTTGCTCTGTGAAGCAAGTGGAATACTTCATCATAGAAAGTGTACCATGCTCCAGGCTTATGAACTCCTGGGCTCGATCGACCCTCAAGGTCTCCGGGTAGAAGTAATCATAAAAGATACATTGGAGCTCCTCGAAAGCCATATTTTGGTGGCTTCCCGCCTGAGAGATGACATCCCTCAAACTCTTGGCGGAGTCTCAGAGCATGTAGGTTGAACGAATCACCATCCTCTCTCGTGGTACCTCGAAATGCTTTAAGATCGTCAGCGTGGCTTCGAGCCACGACTCTGCAGCCTGTGGACCTCCATCCCCTGAGAAGGAAGGGGAATGCTGCTGCTGGAAAACCCACGCCAAATCGGTCATAGACGGGGGAAGGATACGACGCTCCTGGAAATGCCTGCATCATCCTCATGAATCCTTCTTTGAACTATGATTCAGAACTGGTAATAGGTATAACGTCTTGTGCCAATACTGGAACAATAGGAGGATTTGTGGGAAGTCAGTGACCAGCCATGTCCAATGTCTGATCACCGCCTGGAAACTGGTGTACAACTGGAGGACGTCTCGGTGACATGACTCTTCAAGGTCAATCACACACCTTAGATCAAGATATCAAGGACTTAAAACAAGGAGTGTAGGAATAGGATAGGAGGAACAAAGCACTGAAGTTTTACAAAGCATGACTACACGGCGTGTACATTTCCTACAGGGCGTGTTACCTGAAGTCATTCACATGGGCATGTACTCTTTCCATAACTAGTCGAGTAACACCCCAAAAACATGGAGTTTTCTCCAAACACATAGCATGAACTTGAATCCTCTTCCCCTGCCCAGGTCCTTATACACGGTTAAGCCACAGAGCTTTCCAAAGACAAGACTAGACGACTTGTTCATGGTAGACATGTCGTGTTCTGGAAAAGCTTCACCAGCCTGGGTTGTTAGTGACACGGCCTGTGTACCCAGGTTACACTACACGACATGTTCCAAACAAATGCAGTGTATACTAACAAAGCATGACACCGACCCATGTTGTTCGTGACATGGCAGGGTACTGAGGTCAGACTACATGGCGTGTATAATTGTAACAACCCAATGTTTCATTAATGGAAATACCTCTTGATCTAAATAAATGTCTCTTTATGTAAAATGTTTATATAAAATGTCAAATCCTTTGGTTTTCTGTTAAGAATTATGACTGTTGATTTTATAGCTGTTGAACAGTGATCACATGATTAGTATAAATATAGGTCTTTAACAAATCCAATTTACTCAGACAAAAGAAGATATGGCCTCATCCAGTAGAATTGCTCCATACGAAGCCCATTTGTCGGAGCTCGGAATAGAGGTGACATCCTTGGGTTTCTCTCTTGACCAAGCCCAAGTGGAGCTTCATCATGTCATGCTCAAATTGGACTGTCTACGGGAAAAGTGGAAGTTGATATAGATTACCACTCGAGTGATGTTATCTGACCTACCCCAAGAGTCTGTCACCATCGCACACCTTACCCTTAGGTCTTATGCGGCTGTTTTAAGGGGTTATGTAAAAAATCACTAGTACTATGTTCATGTATATTATTTTTTTGTATATAATAATGAATATACCTTCTTGTCATTATTGACACTTTTTAAATAGTTTTTTAACCACAAATAGTATTTTTTTTTAGTTAAAATTTAGATAAGAAATCTATTTTGATGAATTAATGGATTTTTGAATTAAATAATATTTTTATAAAATATTATTATTATTAAATAAATTTTAATTAAATATAAATGATCATATAATTTTATGAATGCAATTATAGTTTTTATTAAGGTTTGAAAGCCATTTCTGTCAAAACCCGTGAATTTTCGATAAATGTCAGTTTTTATTTTAAAAGTGAAAATTAACATATTTAGAAAATTATTTAGATAAAAGATATGTTATTTCCAGAATCATGATGTCAAAATTTTCCAACGGTGAATTTTTCATAATTTTCTGAGATAGTTAAATTCTTGGGTAAAAATTAAATACTGTTTAAATATATAATGTGTTTTATGACATCATAATGACCAAATAGTGATGTAATAAAATACTATAAGCTTTATTTTCAGCCAATATATGTTTTACCATTAAAATAATGTGATTTTGTGTTTGTTTGACATATTTTACAAAGCATTAATGGACCCATCAAGACTTCTTAAACATCTTGTCTTTTTAAATTATTTTCCATGGGAGTGTGACTCACCTCCACATAAGCAACCCAATTATTTTAATAAGTTCAGACTTTGGCCTTCTAAAATATATTTATCCTCTCCCCTTTTCCAAAAAACATGGGAAAACCCATAATCCGATTTGTAGTTTGGATTAGTTTAATGTAAGAGGTCCCAAACCTAAATAATAAAGAATTCACACACCTTTCCTATATAAACCCACCCAAGATCAAACTTACTCCTCACTCAAATCCTTTGGAGTTCGTCCAACCTCTTTTCTACTCTCCCTAGAATCCTCAAAAGGTTCCCCAAGCTCCCAAGAAGCCTCTCTCAAGCCTCTCTCATGCCTTTAGAAGCACACTTACAAGTAAGGGTTTTTCTTCCTTTCACTTTTTTGTCCAATTTTTTTAATATTGTTATGTCGTTTTAATTTCAATTATAAATTCTGGGGTATGGTTTCTCACCTCCCCCACACTTCCCTCTTATTATTTTAATTATGGGATACCCTTTTCTCTCTCATTAAATGCCTCCCATGTACACCCGTTACTATGACAAAATTCTGAAAGGAACTTCTCTCTCCTCATTTACATTCAAGAAATACTTCTTTATCATGAATCTAAATTCCATTACAATTGATGGGACATGTATCTATAAGACCCCCTTACTGTCCATTTCATGTAGAATTGATGAGGCACCCCTTTCTCTCTCATCAACTATTTTTTTTAATTCTTATATCACGCAGTTACGCTGCCAAAATTACACCAATTGTCTAAGCCAATGCCACTGTGTAGTGAATACCATGCCCATTTATCCATCAATGGTATTCACCTTCATGGACATTAACGTATTAATTATAAAGTTTCATTCCATGTTCCTTTGTTGTAGAATAAATGATTATGTTTTTTGAATCCATGTTTTATGATCCATGTGGCACACTTATGCATGAAATGAAATGTTTAAGAAGGGTGTGCCCTTATAGTGCTCCAATGCATTGGGTAAAGTATAGTATCATGATAGGTCATGTGAAATGAGTGTTGACTCATGGTAATTCAAGTGAAATGATGGTTTACTTGTGATTCATGTGTAATGATGATTTACTCATGCTTAATGTGCAATGGGCCTTGGCTCATGTTAATTCCATGTTAAGTGTTGTTGCCACATTTCGATGTTATGATTATCATGCTTTATCATGACTTCATGTCCATGGTTCTCTTGTTCTATATTGATATTACTATTGTCTAAAATGTATTTTACTTCTCATTTATTCCATGTTTATTCCCTTACTGGGATCTATAGCTCACCCCTTTCTTATGCATGTCCTCAGGTTATCCCATGAAATGCTAAGTACGAGGGAATGTAGTGGTAATGTAAGGGAAGTTTTCAATAAAGATGTTGTATTTAATGTTTTAAGTTGTTATGTAATGATCCTAATGCCCAAAGACAATATAAATCTTGATCTTAAATATTGTATCAAGTGAATGGTTTATGTAATAAATCATGTTTATGTTTGTAATAAAAGCAGGGTTGTCATAGTTGGTATCAGAGGATAGGTTAAGTTATTTTTGGAATTAGGATTAGAAAACCCTAGTAAAGCCTTAGATAAAAGTTTAATACAATAAAAAAGTCCCTATGTTTTTGTGAGTATTGAGTAAGTGGGTTATCATGCAAATACATCTCTGTCTGGAGACGAGCAGGTAGAGGCGGCTCTGGCACAGATGTATCCTAGGGGTAAAACCCGAAAACACTGCTTTGAGCTAGACTCGAACGGGAACTGGTGCACGACAACAGGATTTTCTTCACTCTTGGTTATGACACTCCCAGGGGATATGCTTTGGTAAATTTACAATCTAAGTATTAACCCATATTAAGGGAATTAAAAAAATACCCCTAAGAATATATGTTGGAGAGTAGATCATGAAAATTCTAGATTGAAGCCTATAGACTCATGAGTTAAGGAAATAAAAGTTTATTTATAAGTCATCAACTTTTGTCTTTGGATTACACTTTATGTGTTACCCCCTAACTTTCCATTTATTCCATCCAATGGCCGGCAATAGGAGGACTCGAGCTAACAACCAATATTAAGATCAGTGTGATGACTGTACTAATGAGATGCCCAATCCAATGGGAGCGGGAATCGCGATCTTTGTCATGCTTCTCTCTTAGATAACTCAAGATTTGAATAGAAACACGGGCCAAGAGGAACGTTCAACCCCGCCTAAGAAATAACAAGTCTCTATCGAGAGCTTCATTAGACAAAGCCCTCCTACTTTTAGTGGATCATCCAATACCACGATCGTTGAACAATGGATCAACTCCATTGAAAAGATCTTCTACATCCTTTAATGTTCTGAAAAAGAGAAGGTTCTCCTGGCGGCTTATCGTATGGAGGGTGAAGCTGATGAATGGTGGATGTTGATCAAAAATACGAAGCCTAAGGAGGAGATTGAGGCGTTGGAATGGAAGGATTTCCGTAAGATGTTTTTCGATAAATATTTTCCGCGCACCTTCCTGCTTAAGATTGAAAGGGAATTCCTTTCCCTAAAGCAAAAAAGATGAAGAATATGTTGGAGCGTATGAGAAAAACCTCACAAGGCATGTCTGATATGCTTCCGGCTTTGTCATTACCCCCAAATGCAAGGTTGACTGCTTCTTTGGTGGGTTGAAGCCTAGCCTACGGAAATCATTAGCGATCTGTGACTTCGACATCTATGAGGAAATTGTCCGATGTGCCCTCAAGGTAGAAATGGAGAACAGGGAATCACATGGGTATCATGGGGACAAGAAGCTTAAGTTGGACTTCAATGTTGGTAGTCCAATGGATAAATCCAATGGTTCAAAGATGATCCATCACCCCACTTTCCAAAAGTGTGGAAAGAAGCACCCTGTAAATTGCCTCAAGGGGACGAGGAAATGATTTAGGTGTGGAAGAGAAGGGAACCTAGCCGTTAACTATTGGAAAGAAAGACCCACGGCTGCGACAGAGGAGAGGAACGCTCCGTTATAACCTCAACGCGTTTTTCATTGCTACAACTGCAAAGAATCGGGGCATTTTTTCAATCAGTTCCCTAATCCAAGGGTTTTCGGAGGCAACCAACATCTTTCAAGGTAACAAGGAAGATCGTTTTCCATAACTTCTTCTGAAGTGAACCCCGAAAACGAAGTGGTGACATATATGCTAGTTATTCATCCAAGAATAGCGAATGTAATTTTTGATTCAGGGTCCACGAATTCTTTTTTATATCGAAAGTTTAGTAGAAAAATCCTAGAACCAGCACAAATCATGGAAGTGAAGATGTCGGTGAGTACAGAAAATGGGGCAATCATTGCATCCCATGAATATAAGTCCTCCCCTATTATAATCTGTGGATTTAATTTCCCAGAGAACCTCGTTATACTCCGTCTGGTGGAATTTGATGTAATTCTTGGCATGGATTGGATTTCATTATATAGAGCCAAAATAAATTTTCGGGAAAGGGAAATCACAATCCATATGGATAATAGACCCCCCGATTCTTTACAAGTGTATGGAGGAAGATGAATCTCCTTTAGCTCCGTCATCTCAAGCATGGATATTACTGCCCTATGTGCACGCTTATCTGGCTCAGATGATTGAGTCCAAGGAATAAACCATCCTTGAAGAAATGCCTATTGTGAGTGAATTTGCTAAAGTGTTTCCCGAGGAACTTCCTGGTCTTCCTCCTAAAAGAAGCATTGAATTCTCAAATGAACTTATACCCAGGGCGCTACCAATATCCATGACTCTATATAGAATGGATGTCGTGGAGGTTGAAGAGCTGAAAAAACAACTATAGAGGAATCTGGATAGAGGGTTTATATGCCCAAGTGCTTCACCATAGGGTGCACCAGTCCTCTTCGTCAAGAAAAAGGATGGGTCAATGCGCCTTTTCATCGATTATCGTGAGCTCAACAAAATCACGATAAAGAAAAAGTATCCACTCCTATAAATTGATGACTTGTTCGATCAGCTGTATGGATCACAATACTTCTCCAAGGTGGAATTTCGGTCGGGATATTATCAAGTAAGGGTGAAGAAGGAAGATATCCCAAAGACTGCTTTTCGCAAAAGATACGGGCACTATGAATTCATAGTAATGCCTTTAGGACTCACTAATGCTCCAGAAATATTCATGGACTTGATTAATAGAGTCTTTAGAGATTACCTTGAAAAATTTGTGGTACTCTTTATAGATGATATTATAACATACTCCAAAACCTTGGAGGATCATCAGGAGAATTTAAGAACTGTACTAGAGACATTGTGCAAGGAGAAGATCTATGAAAAGTACAGAAACTATGAGTTCTGGTTGAAGGAGGTCTCATTATTGGGACATATCATCACAAGAAATTGTATATCTATGGATCCCTCCAAAACAGATACAATTGAGGGATGGCTGAGGCCAACATTGGTAATGGATATCTGTAGCTTCTTGGGGTTAACTGGATATTATCGACGATTTTTGAGAAATTTCTCACGATTGTCCAACCCTCTTACCAAACTAACTCGAAATGGATTAAATTTTTCTTGGAGTGATGAATGCGAAGAAAGCTTCAAGGAGTGGAAAAGGAGGCTTATTACTACGCCCGTTCTCACTTTACCCACAAGTGGAGAATTGTTTTTGGTATTTAGTGATGCTTCGAAGAAGGTCTTAGGTTGTGTGCTTATGCATAATGATAAAGTGATATCCTTTGCCTCAAGGCAGTTGAAAATCCATGATCGAAACTTTCCAACACATGATCTAGAGTTGGCGGCGGTGATCTTTGCCTTGAAAATCTGGTTGCATTATCTCTATGGCGGGAAATGTGGGATATATACTAACCACAAGAGTCCTAAATATATATTCACACAAAAAGAGCTTAATATTCTATAGAGAATATGGATAGAGCTCATCAAGGATTATGACTGCTCAATACATTACCACCCTAGGAAAGCGAACAAGGTGGCAGATGCCCTTAGTAGAAAAGACCCAGCCATTCTATCAATGATGAGAATTGAGAAGGATCAAATCTTCTTATACTTGATGAAGATAGACATGGGAATCATAAAGAAGGGAACATCATCAATTCTTTCACAAATGATTGCTCAACCATCTCTTTTGGAATGGTTAAAGGATGCTCAAAAGGATGATGTAGGAATTGAAGAAAAAGTGGAAGCTATAGAAAAAGGGAAATCCTCGGAGTTTAATGTTAATGAAAAAGGAAATGTGAGATTTGGGAAAATACTATGTGTTCCATCAAGTCTGGAGCTAAAGAACGAACTTTTTGATAATGCACATAGTTCAAATTTCTCTACTCACCCAGGGAACACAAAGATGTATCGAGATCTCGGATAAAACTTTTGGTGGGATAATATGAAGAAGGAGATCGTTGAATATACATCAAAGTGCCTGGTGTGCCAGCAAGTGAAGGGAGAGAGGCAGAATTATAAGGGGATGATGCAACCATTGCCCATACTGGAATGGAAATTGGAGAACATCACCATGGACTTTGTCACCAGACTTCCAGGGACATCCCAAGGAAACAATGCAATCTGGGTTTTTGTGGATCTTCTTACAAAGACTTCACACTTCCTTGCTATTTGGGAGGATTTCTCATTGGATAAACTGGCACAGATATATATCAGGGAAGTGGTAAGGCTGCATGGAGTACCATTATCTATTGTGTCTGACCGAGATCCAAGAATCACCTCTAAGTTTTGGAAGAATCTTCAACATGCTCTGAATACTGAACTGAACATTAGTATGGCCTATCATACTCAAATTGATTGCCAATGTGAGGGGACTATCCAAACACTTGAGGACATGTTGATAGCTTGCTCAATGGACTTTAAAGGAGGATGGGATCAACATCTTCCTTTGGTTGAGTTCTCTTATAATAACAGTTTCTACTCGAGCATCCAAATGGAACCATATGAAGCCCTATATTGGAAAAGGTGCAGAACACTGGCATGTTGGTATGAGGATGGAAAATGTAAGCTGCTTGGACTGAAAATGGTTGAGGAAATGTTGGATAAGGTAAAACCCATTCAGCAGCATATCAAGGAATCCCAGAGTCGACAGAAGAGTTATGCAGATAATTGTTGTCGAGACCTTTAGTTCAAAGTTTGAGACATGGTTTTTCTACGCATATCTTCATGGAAGAAGGTCATGCGGTTTGGAAATAAAAGTAAGTTAAGTCCAAGGTACATTGGCCCCTTCTAGATTCTTGATCGTGTCGGGGATGTGGCCGATTTACTAGATCTTCCACCTTATATGGCCAAAGTACATGATGTCTTTCATGTTTCCCTCTTAAGGAAGTACATACCGGACCCTTCACATGTACTCTCTTCTGAGGTGGTACAGTTGGAGGATGATCTTTCTTATGAGGAGAAACCAGTGAAGATCTTAGATCAAAGAGAAAAAGTTCTACGAAATAAGACAATTCCCTTCATCAAGGTGTTATGGAAAAACCACAAGTTTGAAGAAGCGACATTGGAATCAGAGGAAATGATAAATCTGAGTTACCCACATCTGTTTTAGTGTGGGAAAAGGAAATTTCACGGGAGAAATTTCTTATGGGGGGAATATTGTAACGACCCAAAGCTTCATTAATGGAAATCCCTCTTGATCTAATTAAATGTCTCTATATGTAAAATGTCTATATAAAATGTAAACTTCTTTGGTTTTATGTTATGAATTGTGACTTTTGCTTTTATAGCTGTTGAACAGTGATAACATGATTCGTATAAATATAGGGCTTTAACAAATCCAATTTACTCAGAAAGAAGAAGCGATGGCCTCATCCAGTTGAATTACTCCATACGAAGCCCATTTGTCAGAGCTCAGAAAAGAGGTGGCGTCCTTGGGTTTCGCTCTTGACCAAGCCCAAGAAGAGCTTCATCATGTCAAGCTCGAATGGGACCGTATATGGGAGAAGTGGAAGTTGATAGAGATTACCACTCGAGCGATGTTATCTGAGCCACCCCAAGAGTCTATCACCATCACACACCTTACCCTTAGGTCTTATGCAGTTGTTTTAAGGGGTTATGTAACAAATTGCTAGTAAAATTTTCATGTATATTATTTATTGTATATAAAAATGAATATACCTTCTTGTCATTATTGACACTTTGTAAATAGTGTTTTTAAAGCACAAATAGTATTTTTTAGTTAATATTTAGATAAGAAATATATTTTGATGAATTAGTGGATTTTTGAATTAAATAATATTTTAATATAATATTATTATTATTATTAAATTAATTTTTATTAAATATAAATGATCATATAATTTTATGAATGAAATTATAATTTTTATTAAGGTTTGAAAGCCATTTCTGTCAAAACCCGTGAATTTTCGATAAATATCGGTTTTTATTTCAAAAGTGAAAATTAACATATTTAGAAAATTAATTAGATAAAATAAATGTTATTTCTGGAATCAGAATGTTGAAATTATCCAATAGTGATTTTTTCATAATTTTCTGAGACAGTCAAATTTTTGGGTAAAAATTAAATACTGTTTAAATATATAATGTGTTTTATGACATCAGAATGACCCAATAGTGATGTAATAAAACACTATAAGCTTTATGTTCGGCCAATATAAGTTTTAACATTAAAATAATGTTATTTTGGGTTTGTTTGACTTATTTTACCAAGAATTAATGGACCCTCAAGACTTATTAAACATCCTTTCTTTTTAAATTATTTTCCATGGGAGTGTGGCTCACCTCCACATAAGCAACCATATTATTTAAAGAAGTTCGGACTTTGGCCTTATAAAATATTTTTTTCCTATCCCCTTTTCCAAAAACAATGAGAAAAAACATGAGCTTATTTGTGGTTTGGATTAGTTTAATGTAAGGGGTCCCAGACCTAAATAATAAAGAATTAACTCACCTTTCCTATATAAACCCACCCAAGCTCCGACTTCCTCCTCACTCAAAGCCTTTGTAGTTTGTCCAACTATTTCCCTAATCTCTCTATAATCCTCCCAAGGTTCCCCAAGCTCCCAATAATCCTCTCTCAAGCCTCTCTAAATCCTTTAGAAGCACACTTCCAAGTAAGGGTTTTTCTTCCTTTCACTTTTTTGTCCAATATTCGTAATATTGTTATGCCCATTTAATTTCAATTATAAATGATGGGGTATGGTTTATTACCTCCCCCATACTTTCCTCTTATTGTTTTAATGATTGGATACCCCTTTATCTATCATTAAATTCCTCCCATGTACACCTGTTACTATGCCAAAACTCTGAAAGGAACTTCTCTCTCCTCGTTTACATTCAAGAAATACTTTTGTATCATGAATCTAAATTCACGTACAATTATTAGGACATGTATCTATATGACCCCCTTACTATCCATTTCATGTATATATGATGAGTCACCCCTTTCTCTCTCATCAACCATTTTAATGAATTCTTATATCACGCTGTTATGCTACCAAAATTACACCGATTTTCTAAGCAAATGCCATTGTGTAGTGAATACCATGCCCATTTTTCCATAAAGGGTATTCACCTTCATACACATTTAGTTATTAATTATAAATTTTCATTCCACGTTCCTTTATCGTGGAATAAATGACTATGTTTTACGAATCCATGTTTTATGATCCATGTGGCACACTTATGCATGAAATTAAATGTTTAAGAAGGGTGCGCCCTTATAGCAATCCAATGCATTGGGTAAAGTATAGTATCATTATACGTCATGTGCAATGAGTGTTCACTCATTCTAATTCAAGTGCGATGAGGGTTTACTCATGCTTCATGTGCAATGAGGATTTACTCATGCTTAATGTGCAATGGGCCTTGGCTCATGCTAATTCCATGTTAAGTGTTGTTGCCACATTTCCATGTTATGATTATCATGCTTTATCATGCCTTTATGTCCATGTTTCTCTTGTTCTCTATTGATATGCCTATTGTATAACATGTATTGTACATCTCATGTATTCCATGTTTATTCCCTTATTGGTATTTACAGCTCACCCTTTTCTTATGCATGTCCTCAGGTTATCCCATGCAATTCTAAGTACGAGGGAATTTAGTGGTCATGTAAAGGAAGTTTTCAATAAAGATGTTCTATTTCATGTTTTAAGTTGTTATGTAATAATCCTAAGCCCCAAAGACACTAGACCTCTCGATCTTCCATGTTGTATCAAGTGAATAGTTTATGTAATAAATCTTGTTTAAGTTCGTAATAAAAGCAGGGTTTTCATAATAATCCTGACACTGTGTGTATGTAAAAAAGATAACACTAACCCATGTTGTGTGTGACACATCTATATACCTAGGATAAACTACACGGTGTGTTCCAATCAAACATGACGTGTACTAAGAAAGTATGGCACTGACCCGGGTTGTTCATGACACGGTCGGGTACTGAGGTAAGACTACACGACGTGTATAATTCTGACACAGTGTGTATGTGAAAATAAAACACTAATATGTGTTGTGCGTGACACAGCCAGGTACCTAGGTCTAGATACACGGTGTGCTAAACTGGTACACGGTGTGTACCTACATGGATTTCCACATCCCGTGTCTCTAGTCACACAGCCTAATACATGGTTAGAGACTACATGGCATGTATATAAGAACACGATGTGTACTTAAGAAAAAATGTTTCTTCCCAAACAGAA
Source organism: Viscum album (assembly GCA_963277665.1). NCBI lineage: Eukaryota > Viridiplantae > Streptophyta > Magnoliopsida > Santalales > Viscaceae > Viscum > Viscum album. The sequence goes on from OY728150.1 coordinate 133,514,407, forward strand.
GAACACATAGTGTGTAGTCAAAACTACATGGCATGTATTATAGGTTTTTCGAGACAGTAAGTCTCTGAAACTACTCTGGAGCCCAGAAAACACTAAAACAAACATTTAAGGTGTCAAATTCCGATCCATGGGGGCCCATACTCCCCGAGAACCAAAGTTTGGAATCTTATACAAGTTATAAACAAGATAAAAATGCAACGATCCACCAAATTCTGGTCCATGAGGGCCCAGAAAACCTCAAAAACCAAAGTTTGGAATTCACTCAAGAAAACCTCTACATAAACAAAACCTTATCAAATAGTAGGTATCTGTATCAAAGAATCTATCACAATAAGAAGCATATTCTACGAAACATCTATTACAACAACATGCAATCGCTAATGCATCCTAGATGGCATGTCAAGAATGCCTGACATGTGATTTCTTGAAAGTTCCTATATGATGCATGAGATTGAATACCCTCATCTCATCGGGATCTGACAAAAATAGAACCTCAATATCAACAACGGTAATAGCACAAATCATGTGAATCACTCATGGTGAAATAAAATCAACTGTAATGATTTCAAAACCAAAAAAAAATTGCAATTAATGAGGTATATTGGATTTTCCCTGTACACTGGTTAGCTATTCCCGATCATAGCTTATTACCAAGTACCTATTCTTTCATATCTATGGCTATATTCTCCAAACATTAAGTCAAGAGAAAATAATTCCTCTGATACCACTTTGTAACATCCCGGTTCTGGAAGCCACCTAGAGGCGCCCAATACCCGGTTGGTCACATGGCCTCAAGTGCATTTCCCCAAATGTATGAGGATACTGACTAGCAGTGAGGGCCTTGGGTGTGATTGTGGGGAAACTATTCCCTAATTGGTAGAGTAACACTGTGGAAGGGAAAAAACATACAATAGCAGAAGGAGTAAATATCCAACAACATTAAACAATGGAAGACTGAGAGAATAAAAAACCAGAGCAATTCATAATAAATAATGCATGATACATATTTCTAGGAAAGAAGCCTAACATGTCACAATGTTGGAATACAAAAAAGTACCAAACCAAAGTATAAAATAAAAGATAAACATCTCTTCAACATCACAATCATATGCTTGGTCCCAAGCTCTCCAGCTCCATAGCAAGTCAAGTACCTAATGTAGAAGGGCTCTTTCCCTTATCTATACCTACAACAATATAATCTGTTTGGGCCCAAATGCATGACCCAAATAGGGTGTGGGACTAAATATCAGTAAGAAACCACCCAAAGATATGTGCCCAACATTTAGTGAATATATGGCAGGTAAAAGTACAGAAAGCAGTAAACAGTAAAGTGCTCAACAGTAAACAAACCACAGTTCAATATCAAGCAGTATTGAAACAACAGCTAAATCTCAAATAGGTAACCCTCTGGGAATTAATCACAGCCATCCCCTATGGTCCAATCCAAGAATTAAAGACAACCCTCTAGGTATTACACACATCCCAACCCCTCTGGTTCTATCATATGAATTTAATAAGACTCTCGAAAGAAGCACTCACAGTTTATCCTCTCTTAGTCAATGGTAAAGCAAGACTCTTTGAGCAAGCTCAGACAGTCTGTTCCCCGTATAGTCTAGGTAAAGAAAGACTCTCTAAGGAATCTCACCCAGTCCATTCCCCACACAATCTTTGGTAGTCAAGGACTCTCTGTGGAATCTCACATGGCAATTCCCCTTATAGCCTCGTTGTCTAGGACTCTCTGAGGAAGCTCACTCGGTTAATTCCTCTTATAGCCCAGGTTGTTCAATTCAAACAAAGACTCTCTGAGGAATCTCACACAGTCAATCCCCTTATAGTCTAAAGTAATCAAGGAGTATCTGTGAAAGAAAACTCGGTCAATTCCCCTTATAGCACCACGTGGTTCTAGGCTCTTTGAGGATGCTCACTCGGTCAATCCCCCCTTATAGCCTACTACACTAGGTTCTCACGGCCCTATGTAGGTCAACAAGCATAGCAGTGTAATATAACGAAAGTAGAACTACAGAATTACTTGTCTAAACAGTCTACATCATAAAAAGTATGTCAGAATAAAACTCTCCACCCTACAACAATAGGCATGGAAAACAAGCAAGGCAGCCAAAGGCTAAACAGGGCCAAATGGTCGTAAACAGAACAATGCATCAGAAAAACACATCCAAAGCATATAAATCAACCCAATTCATATCTAAATTACCTCTACCCAGGAATAAAATCATAAAATTAAAACAACATGGGTAAAACGATAAACACGTAACACCCCATTCAAGGGTATTGGTGGATTTTCCACATAATACTCAAAGAAATTGAACGGAAAGTCACAAACCACCTACCTTGGGATAAAGAGATCAGTATACTGGAACCATGAGGCTTCAAATGCCTTAAAAGTTTGTAGATCTACCAAAACATATAAAAAATTAAACCCATGATAACTTGAGAAAGAGGAGGAAACATGAAATAAAGATCAATCAGAAGAGTTTGCTTACCGAAACGATCCTAACGCAATTGGCGGTGGTCAAATCGTAGTTTGGATGCCTGGTTGGGGGCTCGGGGGAAGATTGTGGTCGTACGGGAGCTGTCGGCCAAATCAAACCTAGAAGAAGTCGTTTTTGAATATTAGACGTGACCCTAGTGTATTTAATGAAAAAAAACAAAATACATGTTGTATACTTTTGGAGTACACAATGTGTGCTTACTATTTTCGTACTCCTCATTAGACGGCCTCCACATCATCCCACACGACCATGTGTGTGTCCATGACATGGTCAGCACACGGCCTCCTGTGGCAACGAAGTACACGGTGTGTACTCATAAATTACATGGCATGTACCTGAAAAAATTCGAGAAACTCCTCTTTTCTCAAAAACTCCAGAAAAGAGGAAAAAAATACATGAAAAGATGTTCTGGGTTCATACAGATTAGAACTCCACTATTAAGCTTGCTAGGCCTGAAGTAGTGATCAGGATGGGTGAATTTCTCAAAAGTATCCCAGGGTGTGTGCGAGTGAGGACAAAGCACACTGGAAACGACATGTGTTGGCCTGTGGTGAAAATAATTAGTCATATGACCCGTTCGGGCATGTGGGTGGGCCCCAGGGTGGGGATCACATGTCTGCGGGGAATCTAGTGGTACCTGGTGGGTCAGGACCCGACGACCATTTTAAGGCGGGGTGTATGTGCTATCACTGGGACCCAGTTGTTACATTTGGTATCGGAGGTGGTACCTAGGATTAAGTGTGGTGCATTGCGTGTGTTGAGATGTAGGGACCACAATGAGGACGTTGTGATCTAAAGCGGCGGTGATTGTAACACCCTAAAATAGTCAGGGTGGGAACCACGTGTCTGTGGGGAAACTGGTGGTACCTTGTGGGTTAGGACCCGATGACCATCTTAAGGCAGGGTTTCTGTGCTATCACTGGGATCCAGTTGTTACATTTGGTATCATAGGTGGTACCTAGCCTTAAGTGCGGTGGACTTCCTATGTTGAGATGTAGGGCCCAAAATGAGGACATTGTTCTCTAGTGGGGGTGATTGTAAAACCCCCAAATTGATAAAGGTTAAAATGAATAAATGATATTACTAATTTCAACTAGGTGGACCTTCCTTTTCGGGAGTCTGTCTGATTTGAACTCCACAGTTAAGCGTGTTTGGCCTGGAGTAGTGATCAGGATGGGTGACCTTCTGGGAAGTTTCCCATGGTGTGTGTGAGTGAGGAAAAAGCTCACTGGAAAGGATATGTGTTGGCCTATTGGGAAAATCATTAGTCATATGACCCGTTCAGGCATGTGGGTGGGCCCCAAGGTGGGGACCAGATGTCTATAGAGAAACTGGTGGTACATGGTGGTTCAGGACCTGAAGACCATGTTAAGGTGGGGTGTCTGTGCTATCACTAGGACTCATCCCTCGGGGCCAATGTCGTGACTACCCCAAGCCTGCCTTCCATAGGCCAGGGGCAGACAACTATCACCGAAAGGTGTATTCCCTAAAACCGGGAAGGCATTGCCTTTATAACCTGTAAACACACATATCCCATCACACATAAAGATAATAACACAAGTGAACTGTATATTAAATGAGTTAGTACAGAAGAAAAAAGTGGTCTGAATACAAGCCCAACTGAAAAATACAAGAAAACTGAAAAGCACAAGTAGACTGAAACAGCTCCTATGAACACCCGCCAAGGATCCTACGTTATGGGTAGGTATATTTCTCGAACGATCATCTCTATGATATGTCTCGACTAATTTCCACTGCCGAGCTACCTCCAGTCCTGTTACTCTCATCCTCAGTCAGTTTTGTCTGTCGTGTTCACCAAACACAACAAGGTGTGGGCGTAGCCCGTGCAGGGGTGAGTATAAAGATACTCAGTAGGGACCCTGAGACCCTCAAAGGTCTCACAAAATCCACAAAGGATAAACCACAAAGCATGGAAACAATAGTCAATCCTACTTAGGTATATGCCCATACATATACCTAAGTTATTACGTATACCCATCTCATTCTTCAGGAAACACAATGCTCGACTCAGAATCCCAAAGATCAATTGTTCCACAAAGGAAGAAATACCACGAAGGTAACACGACAAAGTTATGTACCAAAAAGGTAATTCCACACAGAAGAATACCACAAAGGTATCACTATGAAGGTATGTACCACAAATTTAGTCCCCATAGAAGAATACCACAAAGGTATCACCACGAAGGTAAGTACCACAAAGGTACACCACACAGAAGATTACCACAAAGGTAAAGACTTAACTCACACCAGATATAAATTAGGTGCAGTAGTAAAGATGAGTAGATGTAACTACTAAATCATCTTGATCTGTTAAGAGGCAGACCCACATAGGTTCCTAAATTATTAGGCCCAGGTTGGATCCTAAATCATCTGACCCACATAGGATCCATGTACGTTATCTGAACTACATAGGATCCTAGTATTGCAGACCCACGAAAGATCCTAGAGTAGTCCCGCATGGATTCCTATAGAGGATCCATGTGGTACCCTAAATCATATACCCACAAAGGATCCCAAAGAACAGACCCACATAGGAACCCTTTCTCATATTACAGCCAGCTACAGGGTTCCCACACTAAGCTCGCTTGATTCTGGGAGGATCTGCTCCTCAATCCATAGTCTGATACTCTAACTTACATGAAGTCATAATAAAAGGTATTCCAAAGGACCGACACCTAATATGGGTCTCAATGCAATAGACGGTGCGTCAATCCGACGCCTAGTCTGTAAGTTACTGGCTTTTTCATCCTGAGGGCTCGGTTGGATTTGTGTTCGTTCCAACCCAATTGTACCCCAACTTTATCCAAAACTCGTGTGGGGAATACCAAAAGGTCAGTCTCACTCCAAGACTTCTGGCACCACTAACGGTTCGTCAAATGGAGGCAAGTAGCTCAAGATATGTCTGAAAGGGGTCGATATTGGTCTGAGTCCGGTCTGATCCGTCCTGACCCGGGTCTGATCCTAAGTCTGGCACGGCCCGCTGGTGTGGCCCGGCCCTCTGGGTGGCCATCGGTGTGGCGGCTCGTGGTGCTGGCCCGTGGCGACAACCCATAGTGTGGCGCCCCACTGTGGTGGCCGGAGATGCCGCGACTGGCTGCACGGCCAGACCCTCCGCACGGTGCGATCACGCGCCACGCCTCCACTGGCAGCTCGCTCGGTCGGCCACCCTCCTTTCACCGTCGCAGAAAAAGGTCGTGAATCTTGCATGCTGGGCAGCATGGAAGCACGTTGTCATCCCCTTTGCATGTCCAGCCAGTGTTTTGGCCGCCGCCCTTGCTCTGTTGTGGTCGACGGGCCACAACCCTTCTCCGGAGGCGAGGTTGCGCCACTGTCATCTTCGCGGTCGACCACCTCTTTCTAATTCCACCAGTGATAATTTCCGGCACCGGTTTTTTTCCTCCTCCATATCGAAGAACACATAAAAAACCTCAAATTTTCCAGAGAGGTTGGGACATTTTCGTTTGGCACGCACCCTCCGCATTAGAGTGGTAGCAAGCGTCTCATAACTCATGAATCAGGAAGAACGTCATTAACGAGTAAGGGGGTATTCAAACAATAAACCCTACCTTTTTGTTCATTGGAAGATGTCACGACAAAGAAGTCGAAGTTGTTTGGGAACGTCGATGTTTTTTTCCTCTGTAACACGCTTCTGAAGTCGCGCTCAGGGTCGGTTCCTCGATCTTCGTTGGAGAGGCATTCATCGTTGGAGGAGCGTTCTTCATTGGAGAAGAAGAGTTCCTCCCAAAAATCACTCCCCTAAACTCATCTTCATTTTCCAAAAATTTCCCAACCATGAAGCGGGGAGCCAATATTCATTAAAATAAGTTTAACAGTTAGTTAAAGTTGACACACTTAAGTAATTTTATATGGATCCATTAAATTAATTGGGGAGTTGAGGTGTTTCCCCCATTAAGAGGGGTTCGGGTGGTCCCCACCAACAAGAATTCAAATCGGGAGTTTCCTAGAATAGTTGGTCACCTCCTCCATAACTCATATAGAGAGTTTTCAAAAGAAAAGTAAAAATGTTAAATAATTTTATTTTTCTTCTCCCACGAAAAAGTGAAAAAATAACTTCCACCCTCATCCTACAGTGGTAGAGATGAAGGTATCTTTAAGAGAATATAGGTGATGCGAGTTCAACGGTGTCCTCTGATTTTAATTCCGAGCACCGGTTCAAAAGTTACAAAAACCTGCTCACTCATTTACTGAACTTACTCAAAAAATGTTCAGAAATTCATTTTGAGCACCCTAGGCCTCGGAATCACGCATCGTCAATTTTCATGGACTCTTAAAATTCCCATAAAAAAAATTTCGGGTCTTTACATGATGTTTTAAGGAATTAAATATTAGATGTATATGTATTATGTAGATCTTTTTGATAAATGAAAATTGAGGATGAAGAATAAAATAATGTCATAATATGGTATTGTGTAATATAAATCGCACAACGAGCGAGGGTGCCATGACATGACGAAGTTGGTCCCATTAATTTATAATATTTGAAATCCATTTTAAATTTTTTTTGGATTACAAATGACTTAGTTGATATAATTTGTGATTAATGGGATTTTTTGAGGACACAAATAGTGGTTAAAAATGTTAAATTACTTTAGTATGATTTGGAGAGAATATTCATGGATATTTAGTTAAATATATAGAAGTAAGTAAGAGGAATAAAATTGATTAAACTAGAAAAATATAAATAAGTGTTGTTTTTATGAGAATTTTCATTTAATATCATTAGTTGAAAGAAGAACTAATGTACAATGACAACACCATTTTAGATTGAATTTTTTATATGGAAGATAATCATTGTAATTAATCAATTTGTTTCATTTAATTTCATTCATTGTCTCAAATATTCATATAAAGAGATAAGAATATGGAGTTTTAATGTTATTGGATACGAATCCTGCATAAAAATTTTAAAAATATAGTTAGTGGGGCTATACTTTGGAACATTGAAAATTTGTAAGTATATTATCCTTATATGATCCCTTTGACATAAACCAAGTGAAATATCTGTATACCTACTTTTAATTTCTATATCTGAATATTATATGTATTTAAAGACTTATTATTTTGAAATATTTTTACTAACTTCATAACTATTGGGAATAAATATCATAAGGTAACATTGCAGCATTTTTGGGTTGATTGTGCTTGTTGAGAAAGTGGATTTCCATGATAAGTTGTGTAGTCCAAAGATATTATTGACAGAGTGTATTTAAAAAAATTCAATATGAAGAAATGTATTCCCTCGAATCGGTATATAAAATTGTATACAAAAGGTGGTTCTATTTCCCAATGTTTGCCAAATTTTTGGGATCTAAAATTTAGAGATTTTCTAGCATCATGAAAGATGGATTTCCTTTAACGGCTTATGAAAATATATAAAATAAATGAGTTTCTTGAATAATTGGATTCACAAAGGTTGTTTTTTGAAGGTACAAAAAATTTGGCAGTGTTCTCCGTGATTACAACGAACTTTGGGAATGGTGAATTTTCCTAGATCTTTACGAGAGAAGGAGCATCATGAAGAAAATTAGAGAGCTCAATGAAATGGTTTTTGATGATGGATGATTCTATAATTGGTGTAAATGCCTATAAATAAGAATCTACCCCCTTCATAAGAGGACAAGACATAAAAAAATCTTATGGCTTTGGATTCACGAAGGTGGTTTGAAAAGGTGATTTTAGAGAAATTGTTTTTGAAGGATATGATATCCAAATAAATGTTTTAAGCATCACAAAAGTATGGGAGTTTATGAAGGGTATAAAAATCCGACTGAAAGTTTTTTTTTGTAAAGCCAAATTGATCTTTGCGAAATAGAAGGTGCTTCGTGAAGGAAGTGTGCATCACGAAAGGTGTTTAGAAGAAGTTTCCCGATAAATTGGTGGTAAAGTGGTATACATCAATTAGATGGAAGTGTAAATTCAATAGAGAATTTATCTAAAAATATGGATATATTAATTAGTGATAATTAAAGGACCTTTAAGTCTATAAATTGTGGGTGAATCCCTTCCAAGAGCAGTGAGAAAAGGAATATGAAGATGGTGATCCTTTCCTCTGACAGGGAGCCAGATAAAGGGACTCAGGGAGTGACCCTTGAGAGACAAATGTGATGAACCTAAAACTTGTAGATGTAGTGAACCTAGAAATATAAGTTTTCTATCCTGAACCTTGTACTTTTTCTGTGTGATTTACTGTATTTGTTACATCGGCACATCACCATTGTATGCTCCTTAGTCATAGCTTAGTGAGGGTGAACAAAGTAAACATATTGTGTCTTATGAATGATTTTAATTCTGTTCATACATTGTCATATGAAAGAGAGATAATAGTGTTTTATTTAATAAGGAAACAATATCCTAAGCGGTATTTTTTTTAATCTGTTATGCCCTAATTCACCCCCCCTACCCTTAGGGTATTAAACCTATTTGGGGTAACACTTGGTATCAGAGCCGAAGGTTAAAAGTCATTTCTTCTCTCTCAGTAGAAAAAATGATGTTTGTTAATCATAAAGTTAATATGATATTTGATGGAAACAATTTTCAACTATAGAATAATTAGATTCTGAACTACTTCTGATCATTAAGAATGGATTTATTTACAACAGCAACACATAGAATTTCATCCAATAGTGATAGTGGTGTTTTATTAGAAGCTGACCAATGGTAATTGGATGTTGAATCTAAAGGAATCAAATCTTTAGGGATCCTTATCAAATGAAATATATATGAAGGTGATTTTATGTAAATAATTACATGATATGTTGGAAATTTTTTTGAATATTTATAAGGGTGGCTAAAATGTCATAGAAGCAATGTTGGAAGTTCTGAGGAATAAATATGAGGATATCAGAATGTACCCTAATGAGTCTGTTGATACATTTTTTGATCGGGTAAATATTTTTGTGGTTGACATTTGTGGTCTTGAAAGTAATTATTGAAGAAATTAATATTTTTAAGTGCTTCTTGAGATAACTACCACCTCAAGTTAATCAAAAAGTTTCCATATTGGAAGATAATGATTGGAAGGATCTGAAACTCGACAGGTTACACAGTACCCTTATTTTATATGAGATGAAAAATAATGATAATGAGTTAATGGAAAAAATGGATTACAAAGAATTGGTTTTCAAGAAAATGAAGAAGCTCACTATTTAAGATGGTCAAGAAGATGAAGAGACTGATTAGGTGATTTCATTTCTTTCCTCAAGTATCCAAAGAGTAAATGAAAAGTTCAAAGAGAAACTAGTGCTTGCACGATTTCTATGTGGAATGGTTAGACAACCTATAAAAAGTACCCCCAAGAAGTTTCAAGAATATTAAGAGTATGAAGTTGAAATTCTCATGAAAACTTATTCAGCCTATGTGAAAGCTAATAAATCTTTTAAGAAAATAATCTTTCGAAAGAAGAGTCCACTTTCAAAAGAATATGGAAGTTCAGAAGAATATGAGGGAGAATAGTTGGAAGACTATAAGGATCATATAAATAATTATATGGTGGTAGATGTTTTAAATTCCAAAAAAATGGAAGAAAGTTACAATGAAGAAGGATAAGTCAAAGGAAGTCTTGACCTTCATGTAAAATTATAAGCTTCTATTGAGGAAATATAAGTTTGATAATCTGAAACAAAGAAATCCAAAAAAGTGGTTCATGATTCCAAACATTATATGTTGTATAAGGAAGAAGTGAACTAAGAGTTGAATGATGAAATAGATAAAATAATGTCGTCAATTATAGAGAGATCAGAAATTTTTTTTGAATAGAAGATCAATATCAAAGAAGAGAAAAGAGAAATAAATATTTTTATTAACATTGTAAAAGGTCAAATTAAGTGTATTGAAGAACATTAAAAATAATTTTCCGACCTTCAATGAAGTGTCAGGGGTCATAAAAAACTCTTAACTCTCTATACGGCTTCAGGAAAGAAGTTTATTTAGGAAATATAGAAGATGATGGTGGAGCATAGTGGTCCAATAGAAAAAAAGAAGTAGCCAAATCCAAATGATAAGGATAGTGTTAGGGTTGGTCAAAAACCAAATGGTATAATGATTAATTTAAGCCTGCAAGTACCCGCTCTGAAATTAAATACTGATATGGGTATGATGCATAGTTATAATATTCAAATAACGTAAGGGAAAACAAGTGGTGTAGAAGTGAAATAAAAAAATAAACCTCCCATTAGGTGTTATTACAATGAAAATATAAGACAATAACAAAATATAAATTCTATATCTAATAGATAATGAAGGGCATAATAACAAAAATGGTATCCAAACAGAGCGTAACACCCTAGAATATCTTTCGAGTGTTATTTTTTTATTGGGGATGATTTGGACACATGGTCAGATATTGTACATCAACCATGCATAATAATGTATCAAAGAAGAGCCAAATTGGTTACATGATGAAATTAAATAAAACATAAAGTGAGATGAAAATGAAAAACTGGTTTTTATCTCTTCAAGATGAAGCTGGTCGTAGGAAATAATTCAATGAACCATCAAGTGAGTAAAATTTTCAAAATAGATTTATGGTTATGCAAGATGAAGTTGGCCCATCATACACTGGGGAAGATAAATATTATCAATCCATATCGGGTATGAATTCAAAACATGGATCTAAAAGAAAAGATATGATCATCCATTTGTTATAGATATTGCTTTTAAAGCATAATATCGCATTGGAATATGGATTATTGAAAAAGTATTCCCTTCTCATATGACAATAAATAAGGATCTAGTGCCTAGAATCAAGTATGATAAGGAAGGTATCATAAGGTTTGGAAATGATGAAGGTCTTAAGAGTGTTGTCTTAGGAAAGTCCATTTTGGGGGGAAATTCATGATATGTACAGATTTTTTGGTTGTTTAAGGTTTCATTCATAGCTTTCTAAGTGTTTTCCAATTATGTGATTCAGGACATTCCATAATCTTTTCCAGGAAAATATTTTTCATCAAATAAAAATATGTTATAGTTTTTTGTAAGGAAAAAATATGAAATTAACTATATAACTTATGATTATAGAAGAATATATGTGATTTATGTCCATGTAAGAAAAAAAAGTTGTGGAATAAACACCTTGGTCACCTGAGCCAACCTTATTTGGAAGATATGGTGAAATATGATACTGCTCAAGACCTCCCAATATTATCATGTGATCAAAGAAATACATATGATGATTTCCATAAAGGAAAGATCAACTAAAAGACATATAATCTAATAGATCAAAGGTAAAAATAATTTCTTGAGTTGGTGCATATTGATGTTTATAGACAAATTTCACTAAGAGATATTTATGGGAGAAGATATTATGTTCTCTTAATTGATAATTTTATAAAAATTGAATGGTTTCAATCATCACTCACAAAAATGAGGTGTTCAATTGCATAGAAACTTATCTAGCATAAGTTGAGAAGATTTTGGGTCAAACAATCCCGAAGATCTGAATTGATAATAGAACAAAGTTCAAAATTTTAAAAGTGTAGAATTATCTTAAGAAACATGGGATAAGGTACCATGTTTAAGTGGAAATAACTCCATAGTTGAATGGATTAGTTTATAGAATAAATCATATTATCAGTAACATAGATAAAACAATGCTCATTGACAAAGACCTTCTAGAAACGTTTTGGAAATAAGTAGTGATGAGATAAATCTACACATCAAACAAAGAATTACTATGTCCAAAAGAATTGAATTCATCATATGAGCTATAGTATGGAAATAATCCGTCATTGAATTACTTTGTATTATTCAGAAGTAATTGTTTCATTCTCAATAATGAGAATCAAATAATGTTTTAATCCCATGGCTATGAAGGGATGTTTCTTGTCTACTTAAAGAAAAGAAAATAATATAAATACTTTAATAAGTGTCTGAGAAAGGTAGTTGAGGGAAATTATGTTACTATATTAGAGAATGAGTAGAATCATCAACAAATTTATGGTCATTCTCAGGAGGATGGTGATAAAGTGATAAGAATATTTGGGGATGTTAAAATTATAGAGGCTGATTCAGAAGAATACTCGTAGAATGAGAAGGATGATAATAAATTAGTATCTATAAAGACACCAATGATAATGGCTAAAAATGATAGATAGAATATAATTGGTGATCACGTAGTGCCAATACAGACGACAAGGATGAAGACTCTACATCAATCATCATAAATATCACAATTAGAGCCTAGATATTTTGATGGGGTAGCTGGAGATGAGATTAGGGTTTAGCCTATGAATAAAGGGCATGAACAAATTGAGAAGAATCAATCATGGGATATTGTTTTGAGGCCACCAAATAAAAATGTCATTTGGACTAAATGGGTCTTTTATAAAAAGATGAATAAATATGATGTAGTGATTCGAAAAAAAACACAAGTAGTGTGCAAAGGGTACTTCCAAATATAGTTTATCGATGTTGGGGAAACATTCTTCACTTTTTTCGAGGTTAGATACAATCATAATATTCTTGGCCATAGTAGTGAAAAGAAATTTCAATGTTTTCCTGATGGATGTAAATTATGAATTTATTAATGGGGTTATAGGGGAATAATTATATATTGAATAGCCATATGGTTTTCTCATTCATGAAGATGAAAAAAATATTCCAAGGAAATCAATTTATGGGTTGAATAAGGCACCAAGAGCATGGTACTGAAGACTAGATCAGTTTTTGAAGAACCTCGGTTTTTAGTGTAGTGGAGTTGATTATAATCTATATGTCAACCATGGTAATAATAAAAGGATTTGTTTTCTATGTATATATTGATGACATAATATTTTGTAGATCATATAATAATCAGTGTAATAAATTCAAAAAATTCATTAAAACTAAATTTGAAATGTCAATGATTTATGAATTAACATTTTCCTTGGTATATAGGTGACATAAGTAAATAATATAACATTAATTTATTAATATAAATATGTCAAGGAGTTTTTGAGAATTTTTATACTGGATAATTACAAGGAGATAACGACTCTAGTGGCTACCCAGATGAAACTATCATGGGATGATGAAGACAATGTGGTTAATGTCACAAAATATAGGCAGATCATTGGAAGTCTATTATACTTAACAATGACATGACCGTATATTGTTTTTGACATATTCCAAGAAGCACGATATCAATTCATTACCAATAAAATCCACTTTCTTGTAGTGAAAATAATTATCTGGTATATCGATGGCATAGTAAATTTCATCTTTTTGTATAATGGATAATTTTTGCAAGAGTTATTGGGATATACAGATGCATATTATGGTGGATTAGTAGATGGTGGAAAATCAGCATCAAGTGGAAAATTATAAGTTGGTGGATTCTGTATTTCTTGGATAATGAAAAAAATATTACATTTTTTTGATTACCATATATGCTTAATATATTGCATCTACTCAAGCACACACACCATTATTGTGGATGAGTCGTCATCTTAAGGATATGGGAATTGAAGTTAAGTTGAAAATTGGAATCCATTGTGATAATTCAAGTGTTATAAATCATAGAAAAAATACATTCCATCACTCAATGCCAAATCACATTGAAATAAAGTATCATTTAAGTAAAAGGTGGAGTAAGTACTTGTGAAGTTAGTGTATGTTAATACAAACCTACGGGTTGTAGACATTATAACAAAGGACTTACCCAAAGAATCACTTAACGACATTGACTAGGTATGGGAGTTCAATAAACTCCATGCACTTGAAAAAAGTGTGGATGTGGTGCTGCATATACCTAAGGTATGATTTTTTTCCCTAAATTTGATGATTTGTGTTATTTACCCTATTTCAGACCAAAATGGAGTGACCTTCGAGTTTGTTCACAGGGGGAATTGTGTATATAAAGGGGATACAATTTTATTGTCAATATAAATGGATAAGATAATAGATAGGGTAATTAGTGAATTATGGGGATTTTTAAATCTTATAATGCAAAATATGATGTATCAAAGAAAATATATCATGTTATATGAGTTTCGGGGAGAAATAAGTTGATTTGTTTCGAGAATGAAGTGATTCATTGATGAACTATTAATACTACTCTTGTTTCTCATGCCAATAATGGCTATGTGGGATTATATTCTGTGTTAAATAAATATGTTATCACTATTTGAATCATAATAAGTAAATGATGGTAGAATATGGAATAATCTTCATCAATGTATCAATTTTTTAAGTGGTTTCAACAAACCCATAGGGGAGATATTTGGAAAAAAATACCTTAAGGTAACATTACAGCATTTTTGGGTTGATTGTGTTTATTAAAAAAGTAGGTTTCTGTGATAAGTTGCAGAGTCCATAGAGATTTTTTACATGGTAATTTTAAAAATATCCTAGACAAAGAAATTTATTCCCTACAAGCGTTATAGAAAATTTTGTGCACAAGGTGACACTGTTTCCCAGTGTGTGACAAATTTTTGGGGTCCAAAATTTGGAGGTTGGCGATCATTGAAAAAATATATTTACTCCTTATGAAAATATATAAAATTCATGAGTTTTATGAATATTGGGGTTAATTAAGGTGGTTTCACAAAGGTACCAAAAATTTTATGGTGTTATCTATGATTATGATTCGTTTCGTGAACAGTAAATTTTACTGGAGCTTTGCAAGACAAGGAGAGTCATGAAGGAAATTGGAGAGCTCTTAAAAATTTTGATGTCATGGATGGAAGCTTCTAGAATCGGTAGAAACTCTTATAAATAGGCCTCTACCACCATCATAAAAGGAGCGAGACTTAATAAAAATATTAAGGCTTTGGATTCGTGAATTTTTTTACAGAAAGAAAGGTCTTGAAGGCTATGATATCCAAATAATGTTTTGAGCATCTAGAAAGTAAGGAAGTTCGAAAAGGATATACAAATATGACAAAAATTTGTATTCTTCATGAAGGATAAGTGATATTATTGAATATTAGGGTTCTTCCCAAAGGCTATATGAGCATCACGAAATAGGGAGCTTGATGAAGGTAGTGTTCATCATAAAATGTGTTAAGAAGGAATTTCCCAGTAAATCTATAGTAATGTGGTATTCATAAATAGAATGAAAGTAAAACATAAACAAAACATCTATATAAAACTGAGGATTTATTCACTAGTGATAACTAATGGACCTACAATTCTATAAACTGTGGGTGAATCCCTTACAATAGTAGTGCGCAATGGATGAGGAAGACGGTGATCCTTTACAATGGTAGTGAGCAAGAGAAAGAGTCTTAGGGAGTGACCCTTGGGAAAGAATTGATTTGACCGTAAAAATTGTAAAGGTAATGATTCTAGGCATAGAAGTGATATATCCCAAACCTTTTATTTTTAAAATGAGATTTAGTGGATTTGGTACATCAGTACATTATCATTGTATGCTCCTTGGGCATAGCCTAGTGAGGGTTATCCAAGTAAAATTGTTTTTTCTCATGAATGATTTCAATTATATTCATAAATTGTCATGGGAATGTGAGAGAAGATATTTTTTTACAATGAAACAAGATCCTAAGGGGATGTCGTTTTATTCTGGTATACTTTGATTAAACCCCTCCCCCATGGTATTTAACCTAACATGGTTAACAAGACCAATATATATTAGAGTTCAAGAATAATATAACTCTCTAATTTACCCCCCCCCCCAAACCCACCCCTAGGTTATATTAGTATTGTGGTAGAAACAAGTAGTATTAGAGCCACATGATAAAAAGTTGAATATGTTATTAAAATATCATCATTATAAAGAACATAGTGAATACAAAAGCAGTATCCTTGTCTAATGGATATAATTACTATGCCTGGAAGAAGTTAATGACATAACATATACATTATCTTGGTCTTGATATTATATCTTAATTCATACATGGGACACATGTAACTAATTTTTCATAATTTTACTATAATTATGGAGATAATAAGTTGTATAATACTGATACAAAAAACACAAATTTTTTTTACAAGTCCTCTGTTAAATAAAATTTACCAAAAGGTGTTGAGTTTCACTAGTTACAAGGAAATGTGGGAATAATATCCATTATATATGAGGGTAAAAATATGGTGAAGGTTTTTCATCTTAAATTGATGCATATAAAATTTAATTATTTGATGAAATACCATGATAAAAATGTGGTTAGATTATTAAATTAAACCATTTATGTTGTTTAGGCTCTTTAGAGACATGGTGAAAAAATAAAAAAATATTGAATATATAGAGAAGGAAATTTGAAGGCTTCCAACACTTTATAATCTAAATCGATTAAATATTTAAGATATTAATTCAAAAGAACTTTTTACTATATGATCTAATAATTAATTTGGTTGTGTAGAAAATTCATATAAATTTAGAAGTAACATCAAATCACATAAAAATGAGATACCATTTAATGTTCTATAAAAACATTACATTTATAATGGTGTAGTATAAGAAGAAGATATGAGTGATGAATTCATATTAATTATTCCAAGGAAATTAATGTATTAAAATTTAAGGTGAAATAGAAATCAACAACTAGATTTTTCCAATTTTTTAAATCTTGAGAATATCATGGAAAGATGTTAGAGGAAGGTGATAATAGAGCTAAGGGTGATATTGTATCAATATAGTAGAGAAGTTTTCTCATGATATGAAACATAAAATAATGAAATCCAACTAGTAAAATGTTTCATGAAAAAACTATTATGTAATGAATATAAATACATGAATGGTGTTTTAAATATGATGATATTGAATTTTCATTGCATAAAAAAGATGTTATAATGTAAATAATTAAAATTCATATATATATATATATAATTTATGAATAAAATTAGTTTTAAAGATTCGTTGACTTGAAAGGAAAACTCAATAGATCACAAGAAGAATTTGATTTCATATGAAAGAAAAAATAGATGATTAGTGGATTATTAAAGGAATCATCAGAATATTTTCATCAGCTCAAAACTAAAATTACTCAGTTAGAATAATTTTTAGGATATATTGAGTGATATCCAATAACTTTTAGAGAATTGTTTTATTGTAAAATAGGTATTTAAGAGAAAGAAAAAGAAATTAATGACCATAATACTATGTTGAAAGATATAAAACAATATTTATTAATATCTTAAAGAAAAAGTTATATATTTCTAAAAGAATCTTGGGGCTATAAAAATAGATTATGATTACAAAAGGAATATAAAATTTCTAAATTTTTTAAAAAATAAATAATAAAAATAGTTGAAAGAGGATCGTGTCCCCTTAGGAATTTCATAATGAAGAAAAAAACTAGGTTTATTGGTTAGAGTGGAAAACGTTGTGAAGAATAGACATCCATAGAAGTAGGATTTGTAACAAAGGATAATGGAATGAAGTTGTTTTATATCTATCTATCATAAATGACTCATTAGTAATCTAGAATAAACCTATAGCCTAGAAATATTAGGTGAGGAATAAATTATAAAATATTTCTCTTAATAAAAGTTCAGTTTTATTGGTATCATGATCATGTGATGACATGGTGCTTGAAGATGGAGTGCTACTTAATAATTTGAACTCTTAGGAATTAGTAATGGACTATATATCCTATAAAATATATTTAAAACTCATTATATATGTAATATTATTTTTATCTAACCCTAATATCAAAGTTATAAATTGTATTGACCGAAGAAGTGAAAACTAATCCTATGAAAGTTCATGGATAATGATAGCTAAACAAAGATTTAAGATCCCCAGGAAATACTATTTTTATCCTTTAGAAGAGGATGAGTATAATATGGTATCCTATACTGAGGAGGTTTAGGAGAGAAAACTTTTTATCTCAACTCAACCAAGAGTTCCATTGAAGTAGAATTGGGATAATGATACTTCTATTTTAACAGAAATTACTCTATAGCCTACTAAAAACTAAACCACTTAGATCCTTCATAGTGGGTGTTCATCACACATGACGAATATCATTAATCTCTTGAAAAACAATTAATGTTTTTTAATGTATGGTAATAATTATCAATTCTGGTGCTCTAAAAATAAAGTAAAGTGAGAATACATAGCTAAATAGAGATATTTTAAGGGAAAATACATTATGTTGATAGAATTCAACATTACCTATTGATAATTAATCATATTTGTGAGAATTTACTTGAGATCACATTCAATTAGAATAGTACTTTTTCAATGGAAAATATGTAAGATCATTGATGGAGAGGAGAAACAATTAAAATATATATCATCTATCTTTAAATAATAAATCTTACCTTATTTAGATTTGAGAATAAAATGGTATTTGGAATTGAGGGAACTTACATTTTAATCAAAAAATAATGGAAAAAATCAAATTTGAAAGATGAAACTGACGTTCAACATGTATTAAAAAATCATGAGAACCCCAGTTTTATATATGTAAGAGAGAAATTAGAGAATAATAATAACTAATTGATGAATAAAAGATCATCAAGTCTACTATATCAATTTTATACTAATGTGTGTTGTCCCATGAATATTCTAATAGCATATGGTGAAAATACAATATCTTTTTTTCATTATTATAGTAAATTGGGTTGTATAATTAATATGTAATGTAATATAGAAGTTATTGAGAATATTAAAACGTTTTATAGAAGGGATAAGAATTAATTTGTGAGAAAAATCATGATTATATGGTCATATAATTGCATAGAGTCCACCTCTCTTAAGGTAGAAAATTACTTAGAGAAGTATGACATTAAGAATTAAGTCACATTCGTGAGATCATTATCACGGAAATATTTTAGGACCATTGTTACCCATAAGTTACACACTCTAGATAAAAAATCCCCTATAATTTATCATTTAGAAATCGGAAATCATTTCACCCTATCCATCATATTATCCTACACCTCCCCCTTATTTTAGTTCATTAGTTTTTCAATTTTCAGAAAAGAAACAAACAAACTAAAAATCACACAATAAATAAAATATGTTAAATAATAACACACATATGCTTACATGGTTTAGAACATAGTCTTATATCCGTTTTAGAATAGTTTCTCATCCATATTTATGGAAAAAATCATCCAATTTATAAAGATAATATATCTTCTAATATCCTATCCATATTAACTAAAGTTTCCCTACCATCACCTCTTGTTAAAAAACATGTCACAAGTACTCCCACTATGAATATCCATGATTTAGGTGATTTAATCCCTCCATAAACTCTATATTACATTTCTGATCATTTTATTCCATCATTTATTTTGGACTGTGACCTCCTAATAAATTCTTCAAGGCCTTAAACATATAAATTTTAAACCGCATTGTGCACGTATCCTCCATGGGTCTTTTCACTCCAATATTCATGGTAGGGCCCAATAGGTCATCATGTTAGACCACCATCCAGAATTCATGGGGGACCCACCATTACCTATAGAACCCTCTAATTTCCTATAACAATCTCTTCTTTAACTTCTATCTTTCAATGAACTCTTCATGTTACACATACTTTCTGTATGCTGATTATTATATATCATTTCCTTTACCATTGACCATGAGGAATGACTACCACATATTATCATCAATGATCATCATGTATGATGTATATTCTACACATTAACCACATCCTTTAGAAGATGTAATATATCTAAAAACTATAAATCCATCTACATCACTACTTTATCTAGATCATGATCATTGCCACTATGTTTATACATTGGATGTTCCTCCATACACATTCTCACATCTGGTCACCATGCTACTGCTACATGATTCTACATATATGAATACTTCTTAGCTAGATGACATTATTACTACTAAAAATATTCCAATCAGGTGATTCTTTTGAACTAACTTTCACTTTTCTAAACATGGACATCCATTTTTTGGTGTGTCTATCTCCATCTAGTTTAACCATGTGTATTTTCTAGAGGATTAATTTCTATAAATAAAATTTCTTCACTAAAAAATGCTTTTCACCCCCAAACCTCATAATCTCCCACGTGAGATTTTATTCCTAGTTCAATCCCAATAATCACTCAATAAAATTATATTATAATCATTTAACCAAAATCACACCATTCATTTTATGTTCACACCATTCTATATCTACTTGGTTCTCCTTCATGATGCTTCAAATATTCCTTTTCCCTACTAAGGAAATGAAACCTCAAATTTAAAGACCATGATCTTTATTTGGTTTTATAAATCCTTTTATGTGCCTCTATATAAATACACAACCAAATTAATCAATTATGAGTCCTAGTATAAATTAATTGATTTCACATAAACACACATTATTGTGTATTGTGTCCATGGCCCTAATACTTCTAGTATTTTCACCTGAAAAACTCTATTTACCTGAGATTATATAACTTGAGAGGTATATGGTACATTGAAATCCAATAATTCTTTAGAAAATAACCTCCATCCGTACTGACAAACATCATCTCAAAACACCATCTAGTCTATTCAAGACATTTTTTGTCTTTTCCCCCAATACATGCCAACCTCAACCCAAATCCTTTCCAGACCACCCCCCCCTATTGAATAGTATCTTATATTACTCTTTTGATCTTCAAAAAAACATTATAGAGAACTATAAGATAAACAAGTATTAATTGCCAAAAATTACATTTAGAATACTCCTATTATGTGGGGATGTCCAACTTCTGGTATTTTTTTTGGTTTTGATTTACTTTTAAAATAATTTTAAAATGAGGGAACTATAAATATTCATGGTAATGGTCTTGGATTTTCTCAAGAATATAATACACCAAATTAAATGGAATGATTCTAAACCTTATGATATGATTTGTGTTGAAACAGGCCCAAAAACATCTGGTATCCACAATATTAGAACACACTAGCTAACATCACTATCTTTAAGAATTTAGACACAAGAAACAACCTATAGATTCACCAAAGGATTATATCACTTCTCTTTATAAGTCTAAACATCCACTCATTGACACCAATTTCTGATGTTCTAGGTCCAGTTGCCTCAAACTATAGATAATAACAACTATAATATATTTTAAACCCATCGTTTTCTCTAGAGTCCCTCATATATCTAGCCATCATCTTATCTACTTCATTACACTAAGGTTATTCATGATGAAGGTTCTAAAAAACCACAAACGTCTTCTCTAATGAAGCCGAAACTACACTATAATGATTCCTTTTCATTGATGGATCATTGTAATATGTATCCTAATAGATCAACTAGAACATCCTATGTTCTGATTCATAGATTCCACTCTATCCAATACAAGTAAAAATATTCCTTCACACTTCTATACACTCATGAAAACCATTTTTCATACTCCACATTCCTAGAATCTATTCATATTGAATGAAATGATCATTAAAAATGAATATTTCTTGTTCAAAAAAAATTTTAGATACTTATCAATAACCATGATCGCACATCCTCATGATTCCAATCCCATCAAAAAAAATCCCCTTATTCTTAGTATTTTTCATCATATTTATATTATAATTATCCATAACCAGGACACATTACTTTTTTAGTTCCAATTATATATAATACTTTCAATTATTCAATGGTCTCAAGTCCTCTAGAACATACTCTCACCCCCCCCCCCAACCCCACCTCCACCCCAACCATGTATGTTGAGTGATAGGAACCCCATATCTAATTGACCTCACTCACATAGTCTGGTGAACACAGGGTAAAATCACCACCAATCCCTCTCTACTATAAGATTTATAGACTATCTAAATTTTAACCATTTTGGAACATACTTTTGATGGTACTAATAGTCCTACTAAAATCCCACTTTTCATTTCATACTCCCAATTGAAAAATTTGGGCACCGTATAATTATAATTAACATGAATAGCCACTAGTGGAGTTATATTGAGTGATTAACTTTGACATTATCATTCAATCATACTTATGAGTAATGAACCTGTTAATCTAGTTACACCTAAAAACAATACTTATGTTTTTTCATAGGTTTCCATCCAATTTTTTCAACACCAAACTATTGGTTTACTCACCATCTTTAAAAACATACAAACTATCCAAGAGTATAAAAATAACATCATCTAGCATCTATAGCATCCAAAATTAAAATTTAAAATAGGTAATAACCCATTATAATGCATATCCTCTAGAAAAATGAGTTATTAATGTAACATCAAAAGTAAGGGATCACAGTTTATCATTTGAAGGATGTTAGTTGTCTTACACCATGAATGGAATTCCAACATCATAAAAGGAACATGATGCTATACACATACAAATAATGGAATAATTTTGATATGCCTATAACACCATGGAATCACATATATCTTCTAATCAGAATCCTTTTAGAACCATAGTAAACCACATTTGATAAATGAGCTCAGTAATCTTCCTACCAAGATCTAGGAAGAACATTAATAATAATACACCATGTTAGACTCAACAATCATAAACATTCGATATTCCTAGAAAAACATGGTACTAGTATTATCATCTAAATGAAAATATTTTGAAACCCTGATAAATTTCTCATATGATTCTCTATAAAAAAAATATGAGGTCGCTTGTTGGTATCAGATAATAAAACAACACCATATCATATACCATTATAGGGAAAATATTCATAGGACATTGTACACTTAAAGATATGCCTTCTAGATGATACATCCCCCACAATTCAGCATCCAGAATTAGGATGTCATTTCACCCATGACACTGCACTAACCCAAATGCATTTCATATTTTAGTCCTCTGTTTTTTCATATTCTGGTGAAAAATGGACAAAAAAATTACCTGGAAAACAAAAAACAAGGAATAATAATACAAAACATCCTTATGTGATAAAAACCATAGACATACATCCATGGGAGTATAACTGCACATATTTACTCAAGGAAAACAATTATATGAGTTACTAGGATATTATATGTTTTCATATACTACCCAAATAAATAAATGGTACCTTGATAAAACCTCTAATGATAGAACCCTTATTGCAATTTCTTACACTATAAAGACTCGTGAGTAAGGGAGTGTAATCCCTCTAGTTGTTTCATATTCCATTTTCACTCATGGTCTTTCATCCTGTATTTCTTATTATAACCTCCCATCAAAGTTCATAGGGTATCTAGTCCTTATATGTTTGACCATAGCTTGTTCATCCCACATACTAGTGGTTCCTCTGGATAAGATCAAAATGGGATGTGACCAATACTGAGAGGTCTTAATAATTATTTATATAATTTTACATAAATTTATACTTTAATCCCATGTCATGTGTTCAATTTTTTAGTGAATAGGTATCTCATTATCTATCTATCTCTCCTTTGTCAATATTTATATGGATATAAAAACAAAAAAACACTATAAAAACACTAGGGTTTGTTGATGAAATTTTCCTCTATTAAGATAACTACCTCTCTATTGTATAGATTTTATTATCCCACACACACACATTCCTTCTTATTATCAAAATATTAATGGGAATGGCTATGGTTTTAGACCCATTATCTCATCGTCGACCAAGTACAAAGAAATCTCACTTATAGTTGTATAAATGGTTATAGAATATAGGAGTAGGCTTGAACCATGTCAAGTAGATCAGAAATGGAACTCATGTGTCCCTCTTGGAAAATTTGAATGATATTCTCCCCCAATCAAAGAAATAATTCCTAATACCTCAATATCCTTATAAAATATATATTATATGAAATTTTTTAAAATATCCCTTGTCTTATTATCCAAAATATATTCTATATTAGAAAAAACTTAGATCACTTAATATCTTTCTTATTCTTTAATACACATGAAAACTTTACTTCATATAAAATTGGTTTTGTCACACTATTTATTCAATACCTCAATTATTCATTGGTCATAATATTGCAACACTCTCACACACCATATTATTCATCCTCTTCTTTATATAAATATCCCATATACATGCAAATATTTTTCCCTAAGATGTAGTTTATCTACAGGAAACTCTATATTTTCAAACATCATGGTATTTCATCGTTCAGTTTTATCATAGATAATATACCATTCAAATTTAGCTAAAAATTGGTTTATCTATTCCATGATATATGATAAAATTCTAGGGATCTTATCTCATTAACAAAATCCTTGAATTCTGATTTTATTTCAATAATTATAACTTCATGTGATAATGTTGTAATATAATGTGGCATGAATCTGTAATTTATTGGGTAAAACCTACATGAATTCATATTAATTATTCAAAAAAATACAACATAAAAAATCCTCAAAACTCATTCACTTAATTCATTCCTCATTACTGCATGAATCATGTATGTACAAGATGTGTTCTATGGTGTGGAGATCCCTATTTTGAATAATGAATAAATTACAAGATCAACAAAATCTTAAAATGGTCTTTAGGAATGAGCCATGATGTGTGATTAAATGTTTTAGTCTCCCTCCATAAACTCTCATATGAGATATCATTATTATTATCATGACATGTAGTAGATAATAAATTATTTTTCATTGTTCAGAAATATAAACAATGCACGAAATGCTCAGTATTAAAATATAGTTCCCTTTATCATCCCATATTGAAACTTATTGAGAATAAACTCACCAAAACTAATCACCATAGGGAATAGTGAGAATATTCTTCCCATTTTACTATGATTATGAACTTTAATACAGTAAGGAAAACCTCATCTTTATTTTTTCTTGTTTTGGTCTTCTTCTCTTCAGCATATTCACACTACTTATCAAATTACTAGTCCTTTATTAAGATTTAACTTTATTAATATCATATTTCACCATAATTAATATAAATATTTTTGAAATATTTTTCATAAATATTAGAAAAAAACATTATTTTATTTATTTTATTTTTCTAAAAAATAAATTATTCTAGATTTCTAGGAAATATAAATTGATAAAATGATTCTTATGGTATATACCATACATATAATCCTTATAGGATCAACGAATTTAAAATTTCCCATAATGAAAAAATGATCCTTAAAAATCAACTATTATGTCTTTGTATTCATTCTTAAGAACCTGATACTTAAAAAAATTATGATTACACATAAATGTATACTTAAAAATATCCATACTTAATCATGGTTGGATAAGACATTTATGTAGCATGGAAATGACCACGGCACAGATCTCTTATAAGGACTCATATAATGCTCCTTTATAGTTTTAAAGTTCCTTAAAAAATTCCAAACTACCATGACACAATTTTGGGTCTTTAGAGTAATTGTTATTAAAAGTACTGATTACCTTTAAAAAGATCACCTTCAAGGACTTAACATTATGTGGCATCACAAAGATCAAATAACCTTTATGAAATTCACTGGATTTCATAATTACATTTACATAGTATGAATGATGACCCATTCATAGCATGTATTATTCCATATTGAGTTTACATTTAACTAGGTGACCTTTTCAACATGGAATTTGTATATTTATTCTCCAGATCCTATCATAACCTCTTCAATAAAAATTGAGGCCTTATTTATTACTTCATTTAATATTCAAACATCATACAAAAGTATTCCTTCACCTGATACATCAATTTTATGTTTTTCCCTCATGGGTGTATCTTTTCAACTTATGTTTCTATAATCTACATTGAGATAATAAATCCAAAATCCTCTAATCTCCATATAATTATTCATTTTTAAAAATCATAGAAAATTAGTATTATCAATTAAATAAAATGTATAATCATATTAACTATTATTTTCCTTTTCCATATAATCACTGGTGGTATCTTAAATCGCTTCCAAGCATTATAAAATTTTCTCAAGTCAATACATATAGAAATTCATTTCTTAGGAAGTCTATTATTTATAGCATGATTGATAACCCAAGATTCATTCCAAGAATTTATTTATCACATATTGAGAGGATACAGCTCCTCTCTTGATGAAAAAAATACAACACATACACTATGTGATCCCAATAATCTCCATGTATTTTTGTATTCAATTCTATAGGAAGATGATATGATAAAATTTAACTGAGTTCTTCTCTCCACTTTTCCAATTTACTGCTTCCATTTTCTTCTCTCACCCTTATTATTATAAAACAAAATGAATACTGGATAGAGGCTGGTCACACTTTCTCCTTAAGTAGTGTTCCATAAATAATTCCATGTTATGTCTAAGTTATCTTTTATCAGTATAGAAATCAATACAGTTATATTTAAACAAAAATTGTGTCCATTAAAAAATACAAAAGGATATCAACTACTACTAACTCATAAAACTCATTAGTATTCATCATCATCGTCATATTTATTTATTTATCAGGAATAGGGTGTGCACAAGGTAAAGAGTACAACTGAGGAGGGACAACCGAGTGAAAGAAATGAAATATGAGGGCATACCCTATCACAATGTTACCCCTTCATGTTTAAACTGTGTTAAATTGTAAAAACAAGAGGTATGAAGGACTTGGGCCACAATTTTTGTTGTATGATCTTCTACCTTATTCCCTTCGCGCCACGTATGCTTCACCTATGTATTTGAGAGAATAATCTTGATTTTCCTAATATAGTATGATGTAGAATGAGGGGTAGTGAAAGTGCCTTTCAATGATTTGAGGCGAATAAGGGAGACCATTTCAGCTTTTTTGATGAAAAATCCCTCATACCGGTAGAGGTAAAGGCCTGAAAGGGGGGCAAGGGTTTCCTCCTAGATGGAGGTACCCATTCCTAGGAAAACTGAGAAGGTGAACACCAAGGATCCCCAGGCATTAAAGACCACCCCTCTTCCCTTCATGATTCCCTCAGAGTAGGAGACGTTCGTGCTCAGATTCAAACCATAGGAAGGGGGATTCCACAAGACCCAATTTCTATGAGGGACAACTGTTGGGAGACTGTTGACTAGAGGTTGTAGAAACTAGAGATAGAGCTTCGTTCCACCCCATACTATATCTAATTAGATCCAGAAGAATACGGCAGATGCAAGCAATAATGCTTCTCCTTGAGGAGATGATCCCTTGATATCGTTCTTTATTCCTTTCTTTCCAAATACACCACGCACCTGCATGCAAGATGATTTCCCTGGCCAACCGTTTCACTCCCTTATAACCCAAACCCTAAAACTAGAAAGTGATGAAAGGAACATCATTTGGATCAAAATTATGCATATTAGTGAACAAACCAAATGTATTCCATACCTCTTCGGCCCAACCCCCCTCATAGAACAGGTGATCCATACTTTCCTCTTTATGATCATTGCAACACAAGAAGTGGGAAGCAGTAGAGATACCATATTTTTTGATATTATCATCTATGTCAAGGGATCAATTCCTTATCCTCCACGTATGAAAGTTAAATTTATAAGGGATTCACTTGATCCAGAGAATATTGTTCCATCAATAGTGTTAGGATGTGGGAATGAGGATCATATTTCCATATTTAGAAGAGAAGGTTCGCAATCGATAGGGGATAAAGATGAACCTGTTCACTTCCATATTGATGTCTATGAGACGAAACATTTCTTGTTGGTCCTATTATATTACTTCCTTTATAAAGGATGGGTATTTTATGGCCTCTTCCAATGAAGTATTATAAGCATGGAACCTTTGGAATCCAAGAATAGTTCTTTCCCATTTTACATGCCAAAAGTTCACTTTCCCCTCACCAATGATCCACCAGATGTGGGAAATAATAGCATAAAATAAAGGCATTAGAGTATGCAGGAAATGGGACTAGTTCTTGTCATCCGGTATCAAACCACCTCCAAAATTACTTCCCATGGTTTTTCCCCATAAGGTTCTAGATTCGTGAAGCCCCCACACTAGTTTTTCATGAATGTAGAGGAGGAAATCAGTAATATTGTGAACATTAATACCTCCCTCCTAAAAAGGTATCTCCATCCTCCCCCAAGAAACCCAAGAGCATTTGACTTTATCCCTTGCATCCCATACGAACTGGGCTAGTATCTTTTCAATATTCTTGATAACACTTTTGGGAACTTTGAGGGATGGGAGATCATTGATAGGGGTGGAAATAAGAACACTATTAACCAGATCAAGGTGGCCCCCGAAAGAAAGGTATCTATTTTTTCAGTTGAGGATCCTATCGGAGATGAAGTTCATAATGTGATCAAAGTCTCTGACACGAAGGCATCTCGAGGAGATTTGGGCCCCCAGGTAAGTAATTGTCCAGCACCCACATTCAATTCTGTGAAGATTGCAAATGGGTATATCCTTATTAAGAGAACCTTTTTTGGAGATGTACATGTTGTTATTGAGCTTATTAATGACTTGACATCTCTAATGGAAATAGTCCTTAAGAACCACGATGATGTCATGAATAGACCATATATTGGAATTCAAAAAGAGAATTGTATCATCAGCGAACATAAGGTGGGAGATGGAGGGGGGTTCCATCTTCTTTTGTAGGGAAATATCCAACCATTGATCATATTTTTTGTGAATAATACAACTAATTATTTCATGTGAGAGGATAAAGAGGATCAGGAAGAGGGGTATCCCTGCCTTAGGCCCCAAACAGCCTTGAAAAATCCATGATATTTTCCCATAAATTTCACTACCTACCAGGAAGAACTACATAACTGAAATATGAGATCATTCAATCAAAGAGATAAGCCCATACCTGAGAGCAGCTTGTTGATAAATCCCCATTTTATTCAATCGTAACCTTTATTCATGTCCCGTTTAATGACCAGATTTGATCCATGGGCCTTGGTTTTGATATCTCTAGCCATCTCCTAGGCCACCGTAATCACCCCTTGAATAGAAAAACCTTTCACAAATCCATTTTTTTCTCCAAAGATATCCACCACGGGTGATGGGCTTCCAATCATGCATTAAGGATGGTTGCAAAGATTTTGTAAGGGAAGTTTCAAATACTAACCGGGAAATAATGAAGGATTGAGGATGAGTTATTGGTTTTGGGGATGAGAACCAATGTTGTGGTAGCCGCAACTCATGGGAGAGACCCTCCCTTGAAGAATTCTTGAATCAACTTGGTAAGGATACCTTTAAAAACCTCCCAAGCATATCTATATAAGGTGCCTGGAAATCCGTCTGGGCCTGAAGCACTTTCTGACCTGAGGTTCATGATCGTCTCATGGATGTATACATCCATCAGAAGGGCCTAAATAATCACATTGACCTTGGTATACACCTGCTCAAATATGTCTATAATTAAATCTGCCCCCCCCCCCTGAGGTATCCTTCCGGCATGCAATGTTTGGGACCTACGAGAAGGTCTCTAAAGAAAGTGTGGGTGAGGCTTCCCACCATCTCCCTGTTGAAAAAAATAGATAACAACTATAAACACTATTTTTTCAATTTAGGTATAACCTAAATTTAAACATTATCTTCAACACATGGGTTAAAGTCATTTGAGTAAAAATTATAGGATTTAGTTTTATAAATGTGCCTTCAATTTCCCTCAAACTTCCTTAACTTCATGAAATTGATTAAAAAAATATCTACCTTCATATTTGGGTCAAATTTATAAAACCATAGATTATAAAATAAAAATATATACATTTTAAAATATTATTTTCTAATAACATTCTAGAAATTACACATTTAAGATATTTGTGTTGGGACCAAGTTGAATGGAGAAGGATGTTTGAAGAGTTATCCATTGCAGAGTGTTGTATTTTGTTGTCAAAGAAGATAAATCAATTCACATTGTAAAAGGACCAGAAATCAGATGATGCTTTGCTGATTTGTATTTCACAAATATCATAAGTTAGGAGAAATTTTGATGAAAGTCTTATAAAGGAAATGGGTAGAAATTATGATGCCAATCATATACAGTTTTGATTGGAAGGAATGGTGCTGCTGGAAGATGGGATGTTTCAGTACCTCCCATTATAACTCTAATGATGTTAAAGCTGATCTATCAAAGGATATATATCATGATAGTGGAGTTCATGATGAAAGCTGAAGAATGGTTATGGGAAGCATTGAAGAGATAAATGACAAAGAAAAGGACAATCTGGAGTGGCACAAAAGCACAGTTTAAGGTGGCGCCATTTTCCAGTGTTTTCCAAATTTTAGGGCCTAAAAATCTAGAGATGAATATGTGTTTTTGGAAATAGATATTGCGTGAAAGATTGAAGATGGTTTAGAATTTTTCATGCAAGGCATGATTTATGGTCAAAAAATCTAATGATGGAAAAGTCATGGAGTGCACAGAAATTTAGACAGGTTGTGTGAAAAGATAAAGTGGTGCACGAAATAGTAGCGGGTTGCGCAAAATATCAGCAGGATGTGTGAAATAGAAGAATGAAGTTCTTTGTGCAAAAGGGTTTTTTAGATCAGAAGCTCGAAAATTTTCCAAGGAATGATGTGTGCGAAATATTGGAGAATTTCGTGAAATATGAAGTTGCGTGAAAGATTTTTTACGCGCATGAAGAGGGTTTTACGCGCGGATTAGTGGTTTTTTTGCGGGGCCAAAAATACCTATAAATATGAGGTGAACCCTTCTCGTTTTTCAATTCTCGACACTTAGAAGAAATCCAAAGCTCTGGTACACATAAAATTATACACTAAGTGAGTTTCCCGAAAAGAAAGGAGTTTGCGCGAAAAGAGGACAGATGCGCGAAAAGAGAAAAAGTTGCACGAAAAAGGGAAGTTGTGCGAAAATGTTTTTCACGCCAAAACGGGATTTTTCTGCACAAGGCATTTCCATTGCATGAAAGATATCCTAAAGGTTGCACGAAATATTTGGGGTCTTCGCACCTATTTTTTTGTGCGTATGGGAGTTCTTACTGGCTTCTGGGTAGGAAATTGAAGATCTGTACTTCAGAGAATACAACTGTTCAACTATGAAGAAGTACTGAAATAATGTAATTCCCTATTTGTGCTAAGAGGGTGCACATGCACATGATGATTGTTTTCCAAGTGCTACACGATTGTAAGGGTATATCCTACTCATTGTATTCCACATCAAAGGATTGTTTTCTAGTGGATTGTGTGGTATTGGATTGTTTCTGTACCATACCAAGGACATAGCTACTCTTGTTGAGTAGTGAACCTTGTAAATCTTGTGTTCCTGTGGTTGTGTGTGTTCAGTAGGGAAAAAACACTTTAACAGGAGGTGAAGGTTTTTTCAAAAAGGGTAAACTTAAAAAGTAAAAAGATATCACTGATTCACCCCTCCCCTCTCAGTGATACTTGGATCCTGACTGGGAACATCAAGTTTAATGGTTATGGAATCATAAAAAGACAAACTCTGCCTCAAGGGGTGATTTTCATATTAACCAAGATATAACTTTTTCATTAGATGTTCTTTTGGGGGGAAATTGATAAATCATAACAATATGGTGACTTATTTAGGTCTAGAATAGTTAGTCTAGCTTACTTACCTTTACTTTTTTGACTATTTTTTACAACCCATAGTTCTTCATTATTTATCCTCTAAAGAACTACCTTCACCTTTAATTCCATGTATGGTTATCCTAAAAATAAAACACAAATAATTATAGAATATGGTGTAACATCTATCACATAATAGTTAATGAATCAATTAATAATTTCATCTTAAATATTTTTCCTTTTCCAACCTTTCTCAAGGTTCAGATGGACTCGTCATGATTGGTCTCCAGTTTTTCAATATTTTATATATTGGAATCTTAGACAGTTTTCTGAATTATTTTTATTAGATCTTATTTTTAACATGATCCAATAAGTCACATGTAATATTTGGTACACCATTAATCTTATTTTGTACTTCACCTTGAGATGGTCTTACTATTATAAAATCCTTTGATTCATGTCTAGCTTGTTTTCACCTACCACAAAGCACCTCATGAGATCTAAGAATATCTTTTTTTCATAACCATTAATGGAATGTCTATCCATATTCATGTATAATTAGTTCATTCCCTTAGGATTTTTCCTCCTCCATTTATTGTTCCTTGTTCAAAAAATCTATCCAAATAACCAATCAATCTTTAAGAATAGTATCATATTGCTTGGACTTTCCATATTCCATACGTTATGTTCTCATTACTATATCAATTATTCATTCTTTCTCTTGAATGGTTACTCTTTTTTATTTCATCGTACTTCTTTTAATGTTTGTATTATTTGATTTTTGTAAGTGTTCATGGTTTATCATATCCTTGTAAAAAAGAATAATCATCTTATATTTAGTGAATAATTCTTATTTAAATTATCATGTTTTTTCTTGTTGTCACCCATGAATGACTCACCGTTATTCATTACAAGATTCCTGAGAAAACTTATAGTAATTTTTTCTTCTTGAAATTTTCATAAGATTGTATTATATATACATGTTTTCTTATAACTATTTTATATAAGCATGGATTTCTTGTATCAAAAAGAATTATTACAATTAGAACTTTTATTTTAAGACTTAGAAATATATTAAATAAGTTTAAATATATTTGAGGAAAATATTCTTTTCTCATTTTCTTGTGAATTTAGAGTTATGAAAACATTAATTCCTCTTGGTATAGGATCAATATTTATTATAGAGATTGACACATCCAGACAATAGTATATAGCTTTGTGCCAAAATAAATTACACCATTAATATTTTCCCATATACCATTTTATTCATTGAATATAATGTTCTCTCAATTTGGATGTAAGATATGTCTTTACATTTTATTTAAACACATTAGATATAGTTTTCAAATCCTTATGGTTTTTAATTATCTATATTTGTATTGATTTTGATTTTAAATCAACATTGAATTTATAAAAAATTTGTGTAATCGTTATTTTTAAAGGTGGATGGTTTGATTTTAATTAAGGCTACTATAAATGATTATAAGATTATCTAAGGATGTTTTTTCCACTATATAAAGGAAATGTTTTATAATAATCCTCCATAAAATTATGTTTTGAAGTATCTCTCTTTTAAACATTATATAAGGACTTAGTTTAAATATTTTCCATATTTTCAAATCTGATTTTCAACTGAAATTATTTCTTATTTTTGGGTTTTTATCATCCTCCCCTGATTGTATTTTTTATTCATACTATTTTTTGATCTCCCCAATATGTTTCCCAAAATATTACTACATTATTTGGTTCTCTTATAATAAAAATTCAATCTTATTTACCATGTTGGATTTGATCTCTAATTGATAATTCTTATAATCAATGATATATTTTTTTCTTTTTATCCAATGCATGGAAACTTTATTAAATCTTATCAATGGATTCATCCTTTTTAAAAATTTCATCAAACCATTCCTTCCTAATATTAGGTCATTTTATTTCAAGCTCCATGATTCTAGAAATCATGAAATTTCATTACTTGATGCGATTGATACTCATCGTCACCTTTTATGCCACTACTTCCTCTATTTTATTTGATTATTCTTAATGGTGGTAAATCTATTTGTACAAGCTTATAAAAATAAAATAAAAGGAATTTAGTATATTTTTTGGAAAATTGTAAACGATATTATTTTAATCATAACTTATTTTCTATTATGATTTATCAAAATTATGATCTATCCATCTAATACTTTGTTTTCTGATTGGAAACTTTTAGTGAGAATATTATTCTTACTCTTTATCGTGTGAATAATTTGATTCTTCAAAGGTATAAGATTTTTCCATATCCTTTGTGGTTTATTTCACCACTAAATGTTATTTTTCAATGCTAGTCTTGTTTTCATCAAAATTAAAACATTGGGAAAAAATACTTTCTCCCTCTTTTATCATGAGGGAAGTCTTCTTAATTCCCTCTTTTGAATATTTATTCCTTATATTTTTCAAAATCTTAGATGATAAATATAAATCCATTTAGAAATTTAATATTTATCAACAATTCTACACTTTATGATAGAATTAAAAGAAAAAAAATTAATATAGTAGTGAATTCAGAAGGTGTTGTGACCTATCGTTATAATACTAATTGATATTATCACAGTGGGATGTGACTAACACTAACAACGGAGTTGAATTATTGTTGATATAATTTTACCTAAATTTAGACTTTCATATCATGTCACGTATTGACTTGATCAGTGAATGGGTATATCTATATCAATATATCTCTCTATTAGTGGATATGTGTGTAGAAATAAATATAAAAATGATACAATAATGACAACAAGGTTCATTAATGATGTTTACCACTATTAGAATGACTAAATATCAAGTGTATAGTGGTTATTATCATAAAAAAACCTAGATTACTTGTTATTATAAATAAAATTTGGTAAAGGGTGTGTCTTTGGACCTGTTATATTGAAACCAGTCAACTATAAAGAAATATAATTTGTAGATCTAGAAATGGTTTGGAATACAGAAGGTGGAATGAATCATAAGATTTAGATCAGCAATATAAATCTTATTTTACTGTGTGGAAATGTCAAATAAATTTTTCATGAATGAAAAAATAAAGACCAGATGCATCAAACTACTTATGAAATATTTATATCATGAATTTTTTAGTTATTCCTTCTCATCTTCTCACCAAGAATAGATTAAATAGTAGAATAATCTGAGAGCTCTTCCTCTCCTCTTCTTCTTCTTCAGTGCATTGGAAAACCTCTATTCATACATCATTGGTTCAATATATCTCTTTCTTTGAGTCCATCATTCTATGATGGGAACTATATTGGAAAACTATCACACACTATATTCTTCATATTATATATATATATATATATATATATCTTATTGTCACATAAATATTTTCACTTAATATGTGGTGTATCTCCATGAAACTCAATTTTTTCAAAATTCCTCATATTTCAGCCTTCATTTTTATAAAAAATAAAATATCATTCAAAATTTCTTTAAACATAGTTTAATATATCCAGGATATCATTGTAAATCATGGTTTTATTCCTAATCTAATTGTTTCTAGAGATATCTCATGTATTTAACATCTTCATAACTGCATGTGATAATGAATTAATACAATATAGAATGACTCCACTATTTACGATGACATACATACTCATATTAATTTTAATTATTAACACAATAAAATGAGGAAGGACATAAATACTCATTTATTTCATTAATTTTTCATTAAGTAGGAATAATGTAGTAACACAATGTGTACTGTATCATGGACCTCCTGGTGTTAAACCTCGGACAACATCGATCATCGACGTATTCTCATAATGGTCAACATGATTGGAACAAAGGCTGGGATTTTTAATTTCATTCTGTAGCCTTTAAACCTCATGTAAGACGTTATTATTATTAAAATGACATGAATGACTAAAAAAATGAGTCTTTGTTTCACAAAAATGAAAACTTTTCCAAAAATGGTAACTTTTAAGACATGATTCCCCTCAAAATCTCATTTTGAAACTCATTGAGAGATACACACATGAAATTATCCCCACCATATAATCATGAGAATATTCATTCCATTTTACTAGGACCAATACCATTACTACGGTGTGGGAAAATTTAACCTCTACTTTTCTTAGTCTTGGTCTTCTTCTCTTCATTGTGACCACTTCTCTTCCCAAATTACTAGAACCTTCATAAGCTACTCCTCCATTAATATTATCTATCACGAAGAATAATTTAATTATTTATAACATATATTGAAGATAAACCTTGAATAATCATATAATTAAGTTTCCTTTTATTTGGGATTAATTATTTGGATTTCTCAGAATATTCATAAGGGTAAAACGGTCTTTATGTTCACAAACTTATAGCATATATTTATGGGTTCAACAAACCATTTAATTCTTATAAGGATAAAATGATCTTTATAATGTCACCATTATAGTGTATCATTCATTCTTATATAGATAATACTTATGTGTATGATGATTATGTGGTATTGAATCCTTACAAGCATAAATTCTTATGTGTGGTTGGAGATTAACTCTTCGAAGATTGGAAATAAAATTTACGCAAGTATCTTTTGATGACTATT
Organism: Viscum album; assembly: GCA_963277665.1. Classification (NCBI taxonomy): domain Eukaryota; kingdom Viridiplantae; phylum Streptophyta; class Magnoliopsida; order Santalales; family Viscaceae; genus Viscum; species Viscum album. The sequence goes on from OY728150.1 coordinate 133,550,751, forward strand.
ACACATATTATTTATAATAGTGATGTCTAGCACCCAAGTCCAAAAAACCATGAAATATTTCATGGTCATTATATAAACCTTTACATGGAGTTTTGATTCCCTTTACATATCATTCCATTCAAGACTTGCTTTTATGAAACATCACATAGTTTAGATAAACTTTACCCAAATCATTATACTTATAAGTTACCTTTAATCGGTGATCAATATGACCCATGCACGGATAGTATAATTATATTTTGGGGTTTCCCTTACATGGGTAACCATTTCATCGTATATTTTTTACATTACTTCTCAAATTAAATTAGAACCTCACAACTCAACTAGATTCCTACTATAACACTTCAAATAAATCTTCAAACATCATCCAAAACTATTATTTCACAAGATAAATCGGAAATAATGCATGGTTTCACATGGATGGATCTTTTCATCTTATATACATAACATTTTAATAAACATAATAAATCCATCATGATATATTCTCTATAGATGTATTCTTTTCAAAAAAAGATCTTGAACTACTTCAAAATATTAAATACAAAGTTATAGTATCATCAATTCCCTGTCCATTTTCCATATAACAAGTACTGACAGCTTACATCACATCTAATAATCATATAATTTTCAAAAATCCTAACATATAATAATTCCTTGATTGAGAACACTATTATTCTCAATATTCTTATGAAATCAAATTTACATCCAAGAACTTAGTCATCATATATTAAGATGAGACACATCTTCACATATTGAAAAAAAAATACAACACAAACACAATGTGGGATCAAAAACTCTCTACTCATTACAGTATGCCCCAATAGGTCAACTGGTTCCACTTCTTTCATACTTCCATGGGTGAACTATTGTTTTTTAATACAACATCTAATTACCTATACCATTCTCTTTCATGACCAATAAAGATTAGTGAATGTTTCACATCACTATTAAATTCCATATAATGATTCATTTTTATTGTTTCTTTAAAACTAACCATAATGGATCACTCTCAGTAACTTCTTCAATCATCGTCATGTATGTCGAAACCACTTCATAGTCAATAAATCCTCTAGATTATATTTTTCTTTGGAAACTATCCTTCCTTCTACATCACTAATTCCACAAAAACCAGATTATTTCTTCCATGTTCATTCATTATAAGTTCATACACCTAAATTACAAAATATAAACATGAAACTACTATTTCTTAAGTTATGTGGCTTAAATACCATTCAACCAAAAGGAACTACATCTATTGAAAATCATCCATTGATATTCATCTGATGAAATAACTTATAGTAGCATAAGTAAAGACATCCATATTGATATGGTTTCAATATACATTATATTTTCCAATGTGTTCCTTCTATATAATTAAGTTTCAAAAATTAAAAAACCTTATTGAAAAATAGTTCTCACACCAAAATCAAACAGAAACCACAATAAACAGTGTGGTAAAAAGGAAAAATGAATGGAAAACAATATAGAAAAGATGTTTTTATTCAAAATTTCATCTCTCATACCTATTAGAAGTAATTTTTGTAAGTTTTAATGTAAAATATAATTAGGATTTATAAATACCTAGGTAAAAAAGATACTTAAACCAAATTGTGTCATTGAATTAATCCAACATTGAAGCACTTTAAGGTCTTCTTTATAAATTGTTACTTCCAAAACAGGGAAAGAAATAATTCAAAATATAGATATGTTATATATGATGGGTTATTTATAGTATATTAATTTATGAGTGAGTATTATAAGTGACTTGTTAAATAGATAAAAAAATATGGAAAGTATTGATGTAGAAAAAATTTAATAAAAAATTAGAACATATCTTGAATCCTAAACATGAGTGATTTCTATGATAAAGAATAAAAAATAAATACTAACTCTATTGGAATAAACAATTCAATATATAAATAATATTTTGAGGATTTAGTTTTGGATAATAATGATGTTGAATTTGGATAATCATTACCAAAATAGACAAAGAGTTAAATCACGTTTGATAAATCACAATTTTTTAATGATAAATGTTCTCTAACAAAAACTCATACGATCAGATAGATAGTTTACAATAATATATCATCTAAAGTGGAGCCAACCTAATTATAATAATTATTAAAAGATGATTCATTGGTCAATGACAGAAATTGGGAGTTAGATAAAATTGAAAAAAAACTGAATTTGGTGCTTGTGAAGAGTAAAATAGATCACAACATCAAAGGAATGAAGTAGGTTTTCAAAAACATATGATGAGAATTGAAAAGTGATCTGAAAAAGACAAAGTTGGTTTTCAAGGGCTATAAACAAGTAAAAGTTTTCAAAATTGAATTAATCTTAATCTAATGGTAATCCATAAATTAGTTAGAGTATCTTATTATTTCTACTCAAAGAAAATTCAGAACTTATCAACGGATGTCAAGAAGGAATTTTTAAATTGAATTCTCAAGAATCGTGATTACATCAAAGAACTAGTGGTATTTCTGATTGTAGATGATGAGTTTAGGGTTTGATGATTTAGTATATCCTTGTATGTATTTGAAAAATCCCCAGATGATAATTTATTAAATTAAAAGGAATCTAAAAGGGGTCAATTTGATCACAATATTTATGTAAAATTGACCATTGAAGGGATGTTTATAGTTCTTATCTTTTTCAATTATGTCATATTATAAAGAATAATACAAATAATAATAGAGTAATCTATATAGATGTTGTGGTCAAGGTTTAAAATTGTTATTATCAAGGAAGACACATTTTTTCTATGGATTCAAGTTAATCAAATAGGGGGATACTCATTTTCTTCCCATGGGAAATATTCAATAGATCTATTAAAAATATTTGAGATGTATAAAATCAAACTAAATTCAAGACCAAGCAAGATTGTAATGAGGATAGAAAATCAAAAATAATTAAGATAAGTAAATCTAAAAAAATAGTTTAAAACGATGGGAAGTTTATTATATCCCATAGAAATAAGTTCAGATATCATTATTATTAAATGTATAGCTACCTGATTTCAAAGACATCTCAAGGAGGGACACATATTTATTATAAATTGGATAATGATGTACATTAAAGGGATATATATATGATTATTGTTTCATGTATTATGTATGTAATCATAAGGATTTATCTTCATACTTGGATACTGGTTTCTTCAGAGATATTACATATAAAAAACATATTATCCTATGAGCCATTTTTCATTAGGATAAAATGTTTCATATGGATCAGAAAAAATAAAGATATAATTTCTCTAAGTGTATCTGAAGTAGAGTATATTTTAGTTGAAACAACATATATATAACTAGTTTTAAAAAAATAACTATAGGATCTTGTATGATAGGTTAATCTTCCAATTATAGTCCATTGTGACAACTAAAATGGCATTTATATGATAAAAAATTGGACAACATTCAATAGTGATGAATATTTACATAAGGAAAAATTTAATTAAACATAATTTAGAGTAAGGAATTATCAAATAGGAATGTGTGGGTACTAAAAAATAAGTGGTAGATATCTTCACAAAACAATTTACCACACCAATATTTGAGATGAATTGGTTGAACCATTTTGTTCAACCACATCCCTCAACATGAGGAGGTTTTGAAACTCCCCCCTTCCCATGGTATATAATGATTTATTTGGATTTTGTTTTCTCTTGTATGAATCTATATTTTATTCAGTGTAATAATATAGGAAGAAAAAAAATCCATGGTAAATTATCATAACAAATGATGACCAAAGAAAAATATGGATTTCATTATAGGAATTGAAATATTTACTTATTTAAGAAAATTATTATTGGTTCCTGTCAACTTAAAAAAATTGTTATTGTATCTTTTATTTGTTTTTGGAAAGTTGTAGTTTCTTAATGAATAGAAGTGATAAAATTTAGAATAGGATATAAAACGTTAATTATATTATCAAATGGTGAGAATAACTTTAAAAGGAGTTTCATTTATAGGGGGTTTCTGATTGACATAAATTTAATTTTATGAACATATATAGATGATTGAAAAAAAATCCATAGGGGGTGATATTGTAACTATAGTTTGTAATGTTGTATGTGTTGTCAATTGGAAGTCTGAAATTTATTTTGGACATGGAGATGTAATGATCATATTCTAAAAGTCATGAGTTGTTTCTAAAGAGAATATATCCCAAAAAACTATGTTCTAAAAAATATGATTTGTTCATAAGTTTTATGGGACAAGTCTATAAGCATTATTTCAAAAGTAAATTCTAGAAGATAGTGAACGTTTATAGTTGGAAAAGTCCCGAAATAGTACACCTAGAATGGTAAAATCTAAAATTATCATTTATAAGAAAAATCTAGAAGACTATGATTATTCGGATGTATAGAAGTCAAAAAGAAACATTCTATAAGTGGAGTATAGTGTAGAATTCCAAAAGTAGTATTTTATAAATGGAATAACTTAGTTCAGTTAGAGGATGAAATCATGCTGAAAAATCAAGTATCACAAAATGATTGATGTTCTCAAAAAAATATAACAAAACAATAATTTCACCCTTTATAAATACTGCTGGACATATTCTTTATAATTTGTTAAAGCTACATAACTATATATGAAATTATTGTCCTACATTATATAAAAATGTCTATGTATTGAAATGATCATATATACATAAGGGTTCACTTAGTTTCTTTAAAAATGGTAAATCCCTAAACACACAAGAATTTGTATGGTTGATTTGGATTATAAAATTGGTAGAGTAAAAAAATTATCATGAACCCATCCCTCCAAAGGTACCCCTCTTGTGTTATTAATGAAGGAACTAAAATAATGACCCCTGAATCCCATCTCCAATAGGCCATGGGTTGTCTAATAGCACTGAGGGTATAAATAAATTCATATATTTTGGAGTTATACCCTCAATAGGAATGTTGCATTTGGATATAGGATATCAACCACCAAATAACATCATAAAAATAAAATGAAAAACAAAAAAATCTAACAATGAATGTAATATCATATGAATGAAAATAAATGTCTCTAAGTAAAGTACCAAAAGAAAATCCTACATCAGAAATTCAATAGATCCAAGATCCAAGATAGAAATTCCAAGTTCAATCTCTAACTCTCTCATGATAACTGGAAAAATAGTTTATATATATCTGGTTGAGTATAACTGTATACTTGGTTGTATCATACCCAAGGACTCTCATGCCAATGAGGGAAGGGAATACTAATTTTCTAATGAAAAAAATAGAATCAATAATCACATTTTTGACCTCCATCCCCTAGGATCACCAATACACCCTCAACAAATACACAATCCAGGTATAATAATATATGAACATACATATCAAATAAGGGAACCCAACACCACTTCCCTAATGATTTCCCTCTCTCACGCTCAAAATTTGTACGTCATAGAACACCCATCACTTTTATATCTATCTACCAATGATATAAAAAGCCTCATCATAATAGAATAACCATTTATCTCAACCCATGTCAGAACCATCACATCCTTATCACCCCATAACCATTTCAATAAACCAGAATAGTATAATAACTTGATCATGAAGGACATCATTCTCATTCCCTCCTCCTACCATGAATGGCCCCCAAATAAACCACCTTATCCTATCATCAATCATCACCTAACATTAAATATATCTCTAATACACCATTTCACATGTGTAATATAGTGACCCTATCCCTTTAAAAATTTTATTACATGATTTTAACCACAATTAACCATCAAATACAAATCAAGGATAATAATGTATAGTGTCTTTGGAAGATTAGGTACATAATTAGAAAGAATGAAACCAATATAAAAAATATTTTATTTAATCATCTTAATGATCTCATAACTTCCTTTTATCCCTTATATCTTCATAGGATAACCTAGGAAATACATGAATAAAGGGATGATCTATGAATCCTAAGGGAATAAACATCGGAATAAAGCATATATGATGGGTTAGAAGGCATAACCTGATGGGATAAAAAGGTAGGGAACATTAATAAACATATGTTATCATAATATCTGGGACATGGGATCATGTAATCATGAAATAATAGTAATGTGGCAGCAACATACAATATTAAATAAGCATGATTAAAGGTTAACTACCAAGACTGTATCACATGGTGGACAATGTCCTATACAAAAATTAGGGTTTCTTTCTATCCCAACATGATGCGGCATGAGATTAAACATTACCCAATTAATTGGAGTGCTATATGGGAAAACCCATAATAAAATTTTTATGAATATTTATTCCACATGAAAAATAAATCATAGGGAATAAACATAACGGTTACCCATGGAAGGAAATGGGTATCATAATTATGTCACAAGGCATAACCAAAGGGAATATCATAATTGTGTCAATGAAAGAATGGATTGAAATCATAATTGTACATTAATAAAGTAAAATAATAATAGATAATGATAAATAATTTCCAATTTAAGTGAAAACATGAAAAAATAGTGTTTAAGAAACTTTATAAATTAGCCTTTTCGGTGCGGTTTAAGGTAAAATGCAAGAGTCTTTATAGCGGAAAAAGGAATAATTGTTTTCATAAAACTAGAAATTAAAAAAAAGATAGTTTTTTATGATAAAAATATATATTTTAGAAAAATATTTGTGGATTAAATAATATTTTGGAGTGTACTTGAAAATGGGTAAAGAATTTGGGAAGTTCACTTTAATTGGGCTTGCTTATCAGGAGGAATTGAAAAGGGGACCATAAAAACATGTATTCCCCTATCAAAGAAAGATAAATTGATCTAGGTACATATGTTTGGAACATATAAACATAATTTACTAGTATTATATAATAATATTTAATAATTACATTGGATTAAAGAGAAATAAAGTGTAGACCGAAGGAAAGAATTATAGTTCAGAGAGAATCCCTTACCTTATATCTAAAAGTGTTCAACACTTGCACTTAATATCATGTATAATAAAATTATATCCATTAATTAATTAATTTATAACCTATTAGACATGTATTTGATTTATTATAATTTAATTAAGTTCATTTATGGTTATTTCTATGAGTTATAATGTTTAATTTCGTTGTTCCAGGTGAATTTGTTTCATGACTTTATGATTGGTTCCCTTGAGTTTAATTGTGGAAGTTCATTTCAAAAGAAATAAAAACTATATAAGTTTAATTTTATAATATTAATTAACCTATATAATTTTAAATATTCCCATATATAAATTTTGTAGATATGATAATGATTCATTAGATAAAATGTTAATGATGAAAGTTAATTTTCTTTTGGGGAATTTTAGATCATCACAAACTAGTTTTGTTTTATTATTTAATATTATGTATATATATTAGTTAAAGATTATAAAAAAAATTAATATAAATTTTAAAATATTTTTTACCATTATAATGGTTTTACGACCAGCCTTGAAGGTGGTAATAGAAAATGAAAACATTTCGTCTATGAAGGTGGTCAATCGACTCATCACGAACAATGTTTTTGATTTTATGAAAAAAAATATAATAGAAGTTATTTGATGATACATATCCTAATAAAATAATAAAATGATATTATAAGTATGATACTAGATTTATCATGTTACTTTTCATTGTAGAGGAAAGAACGTGGTAGAAGAAAGAAATAATTTAAAAATGAAAGGTGGAGGATTTTTCCTCTTGAAGAATGTCTCCCTGAGAACCTACTTAATGAACCTGGTAATGATATTTTGGTGAAAACATAAAGGAAAAAATGTGGGGAAGAGGCTTGGTGGAGCAATTGGGTAGAATATTATAAATCTCCAAATTTTATAAGGTATGAGGATAAGAGGTTGTGAGGGGTGATATATATAGGGGAGAGTAGTGTTTTGATTATTTTATTCATTATCTTATTATTTTGGCTCAATTATATTAATAGTGTTGATTATTATAACAGTGTATAGTATCAATTGCATGCTAGTTCAAACTAATGGGGCATTTCATAATCCATGACTCAAAGATGCATGTATTTGGGCTAAAATGTAAAATATCAAAAATTTCCATATTTCACTATTTTCTAAAACGTCAACTATTTTAAAAAAACCCAAAAAATCAGCCTAACAATTTTTAGATGTTTATATTTCAAAAATGGGATCTATTTTATGAAAATAATTTTCTAAATAAGAGAAATTTAATTTTTAATTAAAATAATAATTTATTCGAAAAATATTGATTTTAATATTATAACTAATTTTATAACACTTTAAAAAAAATTAGAGTATCATAAAATTATCTTATAATCATAAGACAACAAAATATTAATTTTTGAATATATTTTATGAAAAGAATTTTTCTTTTAAATATTTATATTAATTATGAAATTATAAATAAACATTTACGTTCGCAAAATTTCCAACACATAATTTATTATTTTTAACACATTTATTTACTTATTCCTTGATATAAATATATCATCTTTTCACTTATAAGATACCTAAATTTGTTTATAATTTAATAGGTTAGGTTAAAAACCTTTTGGAAGGATTACTATTCCTAATGTTCATATTATTATTCCAACAATCGAGTTATTATTCCATCGGTATAGGTTTCCTTAATTTCTAGAAATACCTACTATTTCATTACTTATTCAATTATAAGGTTTGTTTCGTGCTCTTTATGTGATTGTATATGATTTTATACTATATGTAGTAATTATAATAAGGGTAATTTCATTGATAAATTTGTGGTTCATTACACATAACATCCTTACTAAGATGAGAGAGTGTGGATGAAGTGGTAACTATCTATATTCCCTCACCAACCTAGATGTTTGGATAAGACCCATGGATCCCAAAACCATTGGGAATTAGTTTAAACACATGACGTTGGTGGGGTGTGTATTGAAATCACAAGGAAAATACAATTATTAATAGTTACTAAAAATCCCAACATATAGGTTTACACAACCAAAACATCCCAACTACCACAAATTTTTCATCACTACTACTGCATGTCAACATAACTACCATAATACTAACTAACCATTAAATCACAATATCCAAACACACAATCACATGTTTGTTTCATAATTCACATTTAACCACATAAAATACCATCCATTTAGAGATTTTTTTATCATCATTTCATATTTAATGATAATCTATTCTTAATATAAGTTCAATGATTATTCACATCTATTGTCATTCATTTATCTTTATCCCAAAAAATTTAACCCAACCTGAGTTCATTCACAATAATTTACCAATTCAAGTATTCCATGACTACCAAATAACTACCATGAAAAAAATAACACTATAAAATTATGATTTATAAACCCCACACATTACACATCACACATCATCATTGTAATCCGAAGTAAAACTTTTCAATAAAACACATGCATAAGTCCATCCATCATATAGGATGCCACATCAATCAACATCAGAAGAAATGGGGAAACAGAACAGTCTATTTTTTACACACAGTGCATTTAATTACCATTATTATGGGATTTAGATTTTTTATTTTAGGTTATTTACATAGTTATATTTTAGAAAAAAAAATAATTTCACAAAAGAAGAACATTTCATATCTAAAAATAATTGGTAAACATACACGGAAAAGATAAATCATGAAAATCAACGAAGCACATACAATATCTCCCCTTTCCATTAAATTTCATTTGAATCTAGATTATTATTGTAATTAATAAAACTCTTAACATTATCCCAAAATGAAAAAAAAATAATGTTCATATCACATATACACTAAATTAAGGAGAGAACTTGGATCACATACGTTGATTGTAACTTTTTGAGTCACTATGTAAGGAAAAGGTGAATAAGAGACTCCCAAAAGATTAGAATCACACCTGTGGGACATCAAAATCCTAGAAAAAATCATCTCATATCATTTCCTAAACAAAATAACATGAATATTGGTTTTTACCTTAACATAGTACATTTCTAAATGAATAATTTGAAGAAACCCAAATTGAATGAAGGGATAACTCACATAAAATCAAAAAGACTAATATATCAAGTTTTTGGATGGGAATTGATGAAAGATGGATAAATGAACTCCTAGGGATGAATATGGATCACCCATTTGATGGTGGAAAATTTGAATAATTATTGGTTTTGATGAGGCTTGAGATTATATAGGCAGGACATGAAGTCAAAATATCATGTTGAAAATCTATACACCATTGCATAAAGGTGTTAAAAAGGAAAAAACTACAATATAAAGGAAGGTATGACACCATAATCAGACTGGTCAAAACTATATATGAGAAAAATGGTATGGTCCACACTATAGATCCTATAAACTAGTAAAAGGACTATTGTACAAGGGAAACTTTTCATTATATAATTCTAAATATAAAGAGGAAGGCCGCGTTGCAACCGATCTACATGGTGTACTGACCCCAAAATCAAAAAAAAATCATCCAAACTGACTTCCCTAAGACTCCACACACAACATACCCCAAGGAAACACTAATAAAAAATCTAACTAAAACACAAAAACATCACTTCATAGGGATATATGATATAGATGAACTCATTGTGCCTTAAAGATACCATCTCTAATGAAAAGTAATCCTCCATAGTGAAATAAACCCACTATTACTGAAATTTTATCCTAACTTCTCTTCATTATCCTATGAGCCTCATCCTAGAACCTCAAACACCAAACACACTCAAATTAATGATCCCAAAAGGTCCAGACCATTACATCAGATACCTCATAAATGATTATCATCCTTGATAATCATAAATAGACCAAATTAATGAATACAATCACTAAATAACCAATATTCCCACAAGGATATACCTCTCAAAAAGAATATTTCAATTACCCAAGACACCACAAGGAAAAAAGTGAAACAAGTAATTATCACAAAACAACATCGTTAAACATTACAACATAAATAAAAAGGTAAAAAAACATTGAATATTGGGAATACATCTTTGAATCATGTACCCAAATGAATTTCTATTAGCTTTCATGCCTCCAAAAAAACTAGACCAAGAGGATCAGACGCTGACATGTCACATTCTCTTTTCGGTCTTAAATCTTGACCATCTACTTTGTGAATGTCATATCATCCCCGATATCCATCTTCCCCCAGTCGATGAAATGTGAATCATCATGTAATTACCAATGAGTCTAGGAAATCTATACAATATATTGAATTCATTCCAAATATGAATGAAGATAAAACTGATAAGAAACATCACTGATGCCCTCTATTAGCTTGAAATGTCTTACAAATTAGGGTGAAATCACGCTTCTCAAACCAAGCCTCGGATCTCCATGGTGAGGGGAAAACTGTTAGAACACAAAGTCACAAACCTAATACTCAAAGGTTATCCTCATATGATCATAATAATATTTATATTGGTATTTTTTCTACCTTTATCCTCTCATAAACCAATTATACCTTTTTAGGGGTACTTTATACCACATTTGGACCAACAATATATGACACTCCAACTTTGATCCAACACATCAGGGATCAACATGACCATCTGTATAATGCCTAAAATAGATTCATGTCAATGGAAGAGTGGTAAATTATTTTATAGGTGAAGTAAACCAAGGTAAAATTCATCACCAAGGATCCACTTAAATCTAAGACAAACACCTACAACATATACTCTAGTGTCTAGATGGTTTTATTTGTTTTTCCATTAGTTTGAGGGTGGAATGTAGTGATCATATGTAACTAAGTTACAAAATAATATTGCAATCCTTTATAAACTCTTGAGGTAAAAAAATAATCCTAGTTTGATATAATGGAACATAGGAACTCTAGGTATCCACACAACCCTGTCCATATACCACCATACCATAAATTCACAGTGCTCAACTCCCTGATTCCTAAGAGGTGATCCGACTTCATCATCCAATCCATTATTACCCATATAGTGTAAAATTTTAAATTATTTTGGGGTAATCATGTGATAAAAACCATTTAGTTGTCTTCCTACTTCAAATTGGGTAAATCTAAAGGTTTTAACAAACCTTCAGGAACATGTTGCTTGGCCTTCACATGCTAGAAAACTAGACACCATTCCATGAACTCTTCCACTACCTATTAAATCCCAAGACCCCAAAATTACATCCTCTATATAAAATAAATCTTTGATACTCCTGGTTGTGATGTTGAAGGAAATATTTTAATCTCATAAAGGAATCCCACACACATCTCCAATTGTTCAAACACCCTCCTTTGAAACATCAATAAATGTTAGTCATCCTCTGAATATACATTAAGGGAATCACCTTAAATAACTCAATCTAGAATCACTTTTACCAATGGATATACACATTGAGACTCCTCAACATGTACTATCAAATAATACTACACTTACATATGAAACGTGGAACCTCCACCATTGACCATATATAAATCTAGGTTCATGGATTCCCAGTCCTATATCACCTTCCATGATTCCCCAGACTCTTAAAAAATATCCTTTCCAAAATTCATACTCAGCCCATCATCCATGACATTCCCTTTCCTTGAGGTGTAATAGGTCTCAATTTTGTAGTCCTAGGTAAAATCAATCCACCTTCATTGTTGTATATTCTATTAATAAAAAGAGAATATTTTCCTCAAACTCTTTCTATTAGTGAATTCTAGAAAGCATTCTCTAGTGAGGTAATGTCCCCGAAGCTCTAGGGAGACCACCACTACTACAAATTTAAGGTCATGGGTAGTTTAGTTATGCTCATGGGGGTTTAAAAATTTAAACCCATAGGCTATAATCACCTTCTGCTAAATCAATACACAACCAAGTCCTAAATGGGAATAATCAATGAATATATCAAACATCACCCCCCCTCAGGAAACCAAAGAATTAGGGCACTAACCAACTTCCCTTTTAGGGAGTCAAAAGTTGAATGACAGAGATCATTGAAAACAAAATCATAGTCCTTCCTAATCATGTTTTTAAAAAGGGCCACAAACCATAAAATTTCATCCACAAACATCTGATAATAACTTTTAAAACAAAGAAAGCTATGAACCTCAAACAAATTCTTGTCTTCTTCCTAAGAAACAACTTCCTAAATATTCAAGGGATCCACTGCTTCACCCTATTAAGATATCACATTTCTAATTAAATTCATCTCCCATGTTGAGAATTTTCACTTGGATAGTTTCAAAAATATTTTGTGGTGTCAGAGAGACTGAAAAATGATACTTATATGGTTGACACACGCCACCCCAAACCTTGATTATATAAGAATATCATCAATGAAAAAAACTATAAAATAGTGAAATAACTCCCGAAATATGATTTTCCTAAGACCCACAAATATTTTTGGTGCATTTATAAAATTAAACAATAAAACAAAAAAATTGAAGTGTCCATTTCTTTACTAGAATTAAATCTTCAAGATATCTTCCACTTTTATCATCAACTAATGGTACCTAGACTACAGATTGATCTTAAAAAACCATATAGCTCTGCTTAATAGGTCAAAATATCATCAATTCTTGGAATTGGGTAAATATTCTTGATCATCGCATTATTATCCTTAATTATTCTATACACATCATAATACTACAATCTTCCTTCATGGTGAATAAAACTAGTGAACCCTATAACATCCCATCCCGAGAGCCACTAAACGGTACCCCATGCAGGTGGGTCAAATGGCCTTAGGCATGCCTCCCCATATATTATAGGTTGTTGAGTAGTAGAAAGGCTTTAAGTTTGTAAATTGGGGAGACTATACCCCCATGATCATAGTAACATAGAGGTATCTCGTGTAAATAATTCAGCAGAATCATAATATAAATCAATTATAGAATATACATATAGATAATAGTAATAATAATTAGTACTGAAATTAGTGTCATATAAAACATTATGATTAAGTCATGTATCTATAAAAATGGTAGTAAATAAATTTAAATAAGAATAAATTGCAATACTTGTATCAAAAAAACAAAAAGATAAAAAAAAAATTATCTCCAACTAGCATCATGATCATTGCCTAGTAATGTATTCCCATTCTCTTGAGAAGTGATCCAATAAAGCATTGTTAAGTGATTTATTTCCCCAATCCCTACCTATATCAATGAATACTTTTAGGTCACCCAATATAATCCTAAACAAGGTGTTAGATAACACTCAGTATGCCACCACCAAGGGTTTATATAACATGTCCAGTCTGTGCATAAATAACGAAGCTATATGCAGTATATCATAGGTATAACAGTAATAAAATTAAATTATCAAATGAATATTTGATCTTATCAACCCAAATAAGGATACCTATAAATAATAATCACTCTCCCATAAATAAGGAGAAATTGTAATCAAGAAACCATAAATCATGATAAAGAATCCATAATGGCATATTCCTATAATCAACTGTCGAGCCTAAAAGGTTCAGATCCATGGTATAAATGACAAAGGAGTCCTCATTGAGTCCATGGATCATATCGATGTAAAATAAATAAAGACTTGGGTGGATTACAAGGATCGTGTCCATAGATCATGTCTAATGTGAGTCCAATAAAGAGAAATCTAAGGAGTATCAATGTTAATGGCATGAAAAAATAAATTGGATCCATGAAGTAGAAATGTCCATGGCATCCTATGGAATTAGGATCCTAGGAGTAGGAATGTCCAAAACATCAAATACTATAATTTTGATCCATAGACTGTAAATGTTCATGGAATCCAATGGAATTTCATCGAGGAGTATAAATGTCCAAGGCAACCACTACCATTATCAATACAGATCCATGGAGTAGCAATTTCCATGGAATCCAATATAATTAGGATTTGATGAGAATAAATGTCAAAGGAATCCACTTCCATTATCGATTTATCATCTCATACACATAACCCATTTCCTTTTTATTCAAATAACATTAGTTCATCCAACAAATTTTTACATACTCCATAAAATCCATTTAATCATTTAATATATTTAATCACATGTAATGGAGTCAAAATTCCTTTCCCAAAAACACTCATTTATATCATTATAGCTCCCAATACAATTGGTGAGATCAAGCACACCTAGTGAGGTGGTATAACATAGGGAAGATACAAGGCCACACCCCATGGGTGGACTACGATGAGCCTAATAACATTCAACCATAAAATTTAACTAAGTGGCCAGCCTAATCGTGTTCCAAACGATTTATCCAAGTCATCAAATTAATTTTAGGAGAAACGTAGGAAGGTCCTATATGAGACACAATTCCTTCAAGGTGTATAAGAAACTAAACATTAAGTTAAAGGTATAGAACACCTGCCTATACTCATGGTATTACACTCATCCAGTATCGACCTCGTAATCGGTCTAGATCGGGAGAAAAAGGAATAATAGATGAAAACTATAGAAACTGGGCATATTATCTTTCAAAAAAATAACTCCCTTAATATGAATAAAAATTATTAAAGTTTCAAGATTAATAAATAACCCACTGGTGTAGATCCAAAGAGATGAATGGCTCTTGAATTGGAGTCCCAATTGGGAAAAGGGATCAAATCCAACATTGAAGGATTAAATAACATAATGGGAGATAGTTTTGTTTGCTGGGAAGAAGAAATAAAGGAAATTGGTTAATTGGTTAGTTTGATTTTTAAGCAAAATTTGGTAATTTTTCCCAAAATCACTCGGTCGAATGGTTTGGATGAATTTTTGGCCAAACTGTGTGCCAACCATGTGCCCTTCACTACCTCAATAGGGAACTTGAACAGTTAATGTGCATGGTTTGGAAAGCTGTGAAAAAATTATGTTTCAGGTCTCGGCTTAAACCTATAGAGCTTCCTGCACTAGCACACATCCCTGGGTGCATGGATTGCGAAAATCGTGTTTTATTTACTTCCCTCTCTCTAACCCAACATGATTATTAGTAATTTTATGTCTTGGGATGCACCATTTATTTTAATTATGTAGCCTACCTTTATCCAAAAATCAAGCTCCGGGATCTGAAAAATACTTAGACACTCCTGAAACTCTTGTGACATTATTATTCAGTCACATTCAGTGAAACACAAGAAATTATACTCAAAAATAAAATGATCCATACCTTATAGAAAAACCTAGAATCATATAGTCATCCCCCCTTAAATAAATTCTTCCCCGAATTTCCCTTCTAATGGTGGTCAGGAATTTTCTGATAATAACTCCGACCACTGAGCATGTATATTGGACTCCCACTCCCAGGTCTTGTCTTATACACAAACATGATTCCATATCATCATACTAGAGGAACTTACTAGCCTCAAAGAGACATCAAAATTTAATAAAAAAATATTTATAGAATTTTACTCAAAGGATACATCAACCTCATATACTTTTAGAGAATGAGATAGATGTGAGTGATAATAGAGTAGTTAAGATACATATAAGACTTATTTTGTGGATCAGAAACTCTATGGTAACTACAACCGATAATCTACTGGAATAAATGTCTCCAAAATCTTGAATGGCCTGGCATATCATGGTGAAATATTACCCTATCTCCTAATCCATATGTTCCCCAACATCAAAGAGATACATAAAATGACTCGATCCCCAACCATGAACTCTAGAGGTTGTCGATGGTTATCAGTGTAGAATTTCTTTCTAGTCTATGCAGTATCCATATTATTTATGATCAACTGTACCTTCTTCAAAGTCTCTTTCATAAGATGTGGTCTGAGTAATTTTTCCTCTCCTGCCTCTAGCCAGTACATAGGTGATTGTCATGACCTACCGTAAAAATACTCATAAGTTACCATTTTTATAGTCTCTTGATAGATATTTTTGTAGGTTAAACCAACTAGAGGTATATGTCTCTCACAAGGTTCCCCAAAATCATGTACACATTATCTAATCATGTCCTCTAGAACTTGTATAGTTCCCTTTAACTAGCCATTAGTTTGAGGTTGGTATTCTACACTCAAAAGCATATGTGTACCAAATTCCCTCTAAACATGATAGTTGTCTCATCCCAAATTTATCAAAAAGATTGGAAGTCACTTCTATGTATGAGAGAAAAGTATGTTCCTGACCACCCTGCACCTCTAAATGCATCTCTAAGAACAAGGACATAAGCTATCACTTTCTACTGGCCTCCTGGACTACCTATATCTGAGTCCTCCTACTCAGTGCATCAGTAAATTTATTACCCTTTCTGATCATTCAGTAAATATCAATGTCAAAATACTATTGGTATTCAACCAATATTCTTTGCATAAGGTTCAATCCACACTGTGTAAATATTTAAATGAGTATTTTTGGTCTTTGTACACCACAAAATGCACACCCAATAAATAATGCCTCCAATAACATAAGGCATGTACAACAATAGCTACCAATAGTTCATGTGCCAGGTAGTTCTTGCTGTGTTTCCTCAACTGATGAGACCCATATACCACGACTCACTCCTCCTGTATTAGAAGTACTCACATACTTATACCTTATGAATCACAATATATTGTATAGATTATTTCTGGATTTTTATGAATCAGTACTATAGATAAATTCAATATCCCTTTCAACTTTTAAAAGTTTGTCTCATAGGTATATTTCTATAAAAACATCACACCCTTCTTAGTCAATATCGTAAAAAGTTCTAATGAGTGTGAAAATTCATATATGTAATTTCTATAATATCCATATTTCCCTAAGAAACTCTATATGTCAAATATGTTATTAGGATGATCCTAGAAAACTATAGTTCTCACCTTCTATAGGTTTACTAATACTCCTCTCTTTGAGATAATATGACCAAGAAAGTTAATCTTATCCATCCACAATTATTTCTTTGTGATCTTATCATATAAACAATGCTCCCTCTATGTATCAGAAATAATCTCAAGATTTTTTTGTTGGTCATGTCAATTTTGAGAGTACACCAAGATACCATCCATGCATACAACCATAAATGAATCCATATATGGATGGAAAAATTCATTCATCATTTCCCTGAAATATTATGTCACGTTCATGATACCTAATAACATAACCAGATACTCATACAACTTATACTTGCTACAAAAAGTTATATGACGTGTGTATGATGGTCAAACACATACCTAGTGATAAACTAACCTCAAATAATTTTTTATGAACACCTTATCTCTTTAGATCTACTGAAATTTATCATCTATCTATGGAAAGGAATACCATTTTTTATCTAACAAATTGGTCGATTTTTGGTAATCCACATATACAATAAGAGTTATGTGCAACTTTTTTTCAAAAAGGATCATTTAACCCAATAGAAAATTATTGGATCATATAAACTTCTTCTCTTTCAAGTGTTATAGCTTCCTCTTGAGCTTCTACAACTTCGTAGTAGCCATCACATAAGGAGTAATGGATACTGGTGTAGATCCTAGAACTATATAGATAGATAACACCACCTCTCTTGCAAGAGGTAAACCAAAAAAATCATATTGGAAAATTTCCTTGAAATGATCTACCACTAGAGGGAAATCAATCTATCATGTTCCCATGTCATCCAGATATAAACTATAAATATGATCTATCATCCTATCCATCCAAAGATTCTTCGGTCCATCTCTACTATCTTGAATATCCCATTCACCCATGTGAATAAAAACCCCACCCTATGGTGATTTTAAAGTCACCCTTTGGTGATAGAAATATAAAAAGGTTTGATAATAAACTAGATAGTCCATTCTGAGATTGATGTCAAACCCTAACATCGTGGGTGAAAAAAAGATCTCATATAAAGTGACACCCACCAATCTCAAGGGGTCACTCCCTGCACTAGTATACACCCTCTGTTCTATTTCCCAAATATGTATCTTGTGTCATAAAACCATCCAAAAACTGAACAATGTGGCCAAGGATCTTCCAAATAGGTACATATATGAAATAATGAGATGAACCTATATCAAAAAAATATTATACTTGAGTAGAGTATAATTAGATCAAACCTCCCAATAATTATGGCTTGGTTCTCTACTCCTCAGGTGTATGTCTTATAGAATATATCTATCCTGAAATGAATCCCTATAAAAAACCTCACTGCCTAGAGTAGTCCCACTAAATTTTCATGGTACAAATGGTGTTTGGTTGCCTCATCCACGACCACCACTTTGCGCTGAATGGCTAGCACGACTCCAGATCACAGCTAACATAGAGATGTGAAGCTTTCACTTAAACTTAGAGTCAATGTTAATCCCATTCCACTAACTACTAGAGGGAAGGTCCTATAGAATCATTATACAAGGCCCATCCATCTATATGTTCATCACTCAATGGGGTCTCTATCACACTGGCTCCTCATATTTCCCCATATCCTACACTGATGATAGAAAGCATAACAACCATCTCTCACACTCTAGCTTGTATTCCCCTCAATTGAATCCTCAAAATTTCACTATTTTCACTATACATTGATCTAATGGGTCAAGAGTCTGAAAATCCCTAGTATGTGACCCTGTCATCCCTCAAATTCAACTTACTAATAAATGCCTAATTCCCTGTCTCTATAATAGTTGTTAGTAAAAACATGTTTACCTATGATTCAAAGATATGTTTGAGACCTTACTTGAAGATTATCACCCTCTGTGGATCATTAGAAAGATAAATTAGTGAAAAATGATTAATCTCAATGAAGTGAGTTTAATATTTCATGACGGTCTTCTCTCCCTACTCTAGCCACATAAAATCACTAGACCACTCAACCTTTTAAGTCTCAAAAATGAAGTAATCATAAATTATGGATTGTAAATCCCCCTAAATAATATCTCAAAGCATATAATACTAGTTAAAAATTTCCCACTTGTGCTTAGCTACTCCCCCAAAACATATATCTCATGGGATTTAATCTTCTCTTAAGAGGTGTCTCCAGATGTTCAAAAATTTATAGAACTGTCTCAATCCACAACTCAGCAACCTATGGACCGTCATCCCTCGAAAACGTGGGAGGATGCTACTACTAGAACACATGCATTATCTCTTCCATAAATAATGTAGGATGAGAGAATCTCTAAACACTCTATATAAATTGTAAAAAACCCTCTCAAAATCATGCATCATCCCCCATATCAGAAAATATTGGTGGTTCCGCAAGTGGAACTACTGCAGGTTTTACTAGTATCCAAGGGCCCACAACCTCTAGAGATTGGTCATCACCACCCTCCTGGTGCACAGATATAGGTCATCATAGTGGTATTCATTTTTAATTCCAAAAAAACGCCTCATAAAATAACCGAGTAGCAATAAAGTCATAAATATAAGAATATGATAGATCGAATCCTTATTATAAACAAGTCACACACCTTTTCCTGGTCCTAAATCCTAGAATGGGTAAAAGGAATAGTAATAAAAACACCAGATACAATTCCTACTACCCACTCTGATTTTGAGTCTATGTTAAGCTCTCTATTTAATAGTACAAGTCCGATTATATCTAATAGTGACCATTCCATTTTAGGATTCCTCTTTCATTTAAATTTATATTTTTTATATAATTCAATTTAAATGGTTAAACCAAATGGATCAAAAATTCAATCCAAAAATATTGTGTACACCTTATAAATAAAAGTGTTTCACTTGTTCAATACCAACCATAACATATTCTAGTCCATGAAACTAATGGTCCATGACTCAATGTTCTATAATTGACTGCTTAGGGTGTCTGTTGTAGCATGTTCTAGAAAAAATGTTTAGGTTATGGCAGAAACTCTATCTAACAATTTATATTTCTTAATTTCTTATAAGAATCAGTAGCTGATAATAATTCTATAACTGAAGGAATTCATAATAAATTTCATAAATTCAAACAATTCATCCAATATGGCATGGTTTATGCAGGGAATGTGAATATTTTAAGGTACCTAAAATGATACCTAAGATGGAATGACCTCATATCCTCAAAAAATAGTAAAATCCATACTCATAAGAAACATCAAACATTAAGTGTGTCACCCAATGGTGGAATCAAATCAACTATAATAGGAAAAATATTAAACAATGTGTCCCATTCTATGTAATTCTTCTTTTTTCGATAAGTGGGATAGCTACTCCCAGGCATAGCTCATTACTAAATTCCAAAAATTCCTAATATTCTATATATTGTCTCAATATAGTAAATCTAGAAATGAAAAATTCTCTGATGGCACTTTTCAACATCCTATCATAGGATCCACTAAATGGTGCCCTGATATGGTGGGTCACATGGCCCCAAGCATGCCAACCCATATGCCAGAGGATGCCAACTAGCAATGAGGATTTGTGGTGGAATTGTCTGGAGACTATACCTCATGATCAAAGTAACATTGTAGTAGCACAAGTAAATAAATCAGTGAAAGAATAAAAAAAATCAATGGTATAAGATATATCTAGATAATAGTAATAATAATCAATACCAAAAGGATTTTCATATATAATATGATGATCATGTCGTTTCTCTATACAAAATGGTAGGAAATATATGGAAATAATCATATAGTGTAATACATGTGTTAAAAGTACAAAAATACCAAAATGTAATTATCTATAGCTACATCATGAGTATAGCTCTGTCAAATACTCTCCTTCTCCTAATAAATGACCAAATCAAGAATCATTAAGTGGGTGCTTACCCTGGTTCATACCAGTATCCATGAAGTGTTTTTGGGTACAAAATTGTGTCCCAAATAGGGTATGAGATGAAATTCAGTAGACCACCACCAATGGTGTCTATGAAAATTCCATTCTATGCATTAAAAATGAATCAATGTATAGTATATCAGAAGTAGAATAGTAATAAAAGTTGTCTTTAAAATGCAGGTGTGATCCTATCCAGCCAAAAAAGGATCTTTATAAACAATAATCAAGAACCCATAATTACAGGGTAATGTTAATCAAGAAACCATAAATCATGATAAAGAAACCATAAATTTTTATTCCATGTAATCAAGTTTAAGGACTGAAAGGGATAATTCCAATATATAAATAACCAAGTTATCTTCATAGAATCCATCGAGCATCTTGATAGAAACATAGAAAATACTTGGGTAGAGCCCAAGGAGCATGTTCAAAGAGAATGTTCAAGGAAAGTCCAACAAAGACATATTCAAGGAGTAGAAATGTCCTTGGCATCCAAAATAAATTGTATCCATAGATTAGAAACGTGCATGGAATCCTATGGAATTAGGATCCTAGGAGTATAAATGCCTAAGGTATCCACTATTATAATCAGGATCCATAGAGTATAAATTTCCATGGAATCCAATGGAATCAGAATCCAAGCAGTATAAATGTACAAGTAATACACTATCAATATCAATACATATCCATGGAGTATAAATGTCCATGGAATCCAACGGAATCAAGATATAAGGAGTAGAAATATCCATCTAATCCACTACCATTATCAATTTATTATCTCATACACATAGCCTATTTCATTATCATTCACACACCATTAGTTCATCCAACCCATTTTGACATAGTATATAAAACCCATTTAACTATTTAATACATTTAATCATGTTAAAATGAGGCATAATTCATCCCCAAAAAACAATCATTTAATCTATTATATCTCCCACTAAAATTGGTGAGCTCACATGAACCCAGTGGGGTGCTATAATGTATGCCATATATAAGGGAACACCCCATGGGTGCAATAGGTTGTGTCTATAAACATCCAACCATAAAATGACACTAAGTGGGAAACATAACTAGGTTCTAAAAAAATTAATTCAAGACATTCAATTAATTTTAAGACCAATAATGGATGGTCTGGTATGCAACAAAATTGATAAAAGGTATATAAAACACCAAAATTTAATGGAAATTTATTGACCACATACTGTGTAACTGTGGTAAAATAATCATCCAGTATCAACCTTTGATTTGGTCAATATCAATAGAAAAAGGAATAATGGATGAAAAACCTAGAAATATTTCATATTATCTTATACCAAAATAACTCCATTGATATGAATACAACTGATTAAAGGTAAAATATTAATGAATAACTCACCAGTGAGGATCCAACGAGATGAATGGCTCTTATATTAGAGTCGAGATCACGAAACAAGATCAAATAATACCTTGAAGTATTAAGTAATTCAGTGGTATAGGGTGTTATCTCTTGGAAATAATAAATAAAGAATGAAATGAAATTTGTTAATATGATTTTTAAGGAAATTTTTTTCATTTTACTCAAAAAAACTAGGTCGCATCATTTAGCCTCATGATTGGTCAAAACATGTGCCAATAATGCACCTTCACTACCTCAACAAGGAACTCACATGGTCAGCGTGCATGGTTTGGAAAACTGTGAAGAAACCATGATGAATGCCTTTGCTGAAAAATTAACATCTTCCTTCAAAAGCATGCATCCCTAGGAGCATGGTTAAGGGAATAATACACCCTTTCCTACTCTCTTTCCAACCCCAAAATGTGAGTAATAACCATGTGGATTGGGATGCATAGTTATACTAACAATGCATCCTAGCTTATTTTATTTAAAATTTAAGCTCCGTAATCCAAACTAGACCCAGACACTCCTAAAACATTCATGAACTCATTAGGCATTCACATTGTTTCAAAACTAAGAATTTAAACTAAAAAATAAATAGATCAGTATCTCATAGAAAAAATAAATATCTTACACAACCTAAGGTGACAAAATATTCCAGATGAAACCCTTATACATGAAATCATATCTATAAATTAACAAATCTTGTGACACATAATATTCCATATAATGAGGATCTATTGAAATCTAAGATAAAAAAAATATTATTCACTCATAAATTAGATTTCTGGTTAAGGAGGTTGTGCTATAGCCACCTCAGAAAATACATCCACATATTCCTCAATTATGTCATGAGCCTCCATCATATCATTTCTCACTGGCTTCATTGATAATTCTAATATCAAGAAATAAAGGCATCAACATTCCTTCAATATATCTGATAATCCCACTCACTGATGAAAACTACACACAACCTATCCGCATCAAAAAATGTGACTCTCCTATAAAATAAATTTTTAATGATACATAAAAAATAAAAATTAAACCATTATAAGGATTACATAATATGGTTATATCTACAGAAAGAAAAAATTCCCACATGACAGATATTGCATCATCATCATTATATACCCTCAGAACAAGTCAAATAATATAGTCTATCCTTTAACTAGAATATTCAACTACAAGAAAATGTTAATTCACTTCATATCTACTATCAATACATAGAATGAATGTAGTTGAATAAAGGAGTGTGAGGCTCCTGATTCAAAATATGATTAAACAAGGGTGGAATATAATTTAATCATACCTCTAACAATCTATGGCCCCTCTAGTTTTGACATCTCTATAGTATGCAACTTCCCACACACATCTCCTTTACCACACTATTGTTGAATTTATTCATGGAAAAACTCTTTATAGTGTCCCTTGAGATAGGTAAAATCATATTTTTATCCCCAACCTTCCCCATATCATCTTGGTAGATCATAAGCCTGCGACCCCTGATATGAAAACACCAGAAACAACCGATGAGGTTGATGTTGAACTGGACCACCACCACCATACTGAGTTCCCTTCACTGTAGGGAACTGATACTAGTGATAATCATGGATCCCACCAATATATGAAATTGGTCCAAAGATCTAGGTAAAATTACAAAAGTCACTATCCCCAAGATACCTAAAATGAAACTACTGATTCTAACTCCTCAGTAGTCGAAACCTAAATGTCCCTATCATCTAGAATCTACTACTAAAAAATCTACTCATTGAGGATCCCTATAGATCCACTCTTGAAATATCCTTCCATTTATGTGCATATTCATGGTCACCTACTTCATCTTTTGTACCTCTAAATATATCATAAATTTAAATGGAGTATTCACATACTTGATAGATGTAAGGATACCTTTCTCAAGACACCATAGATAGTGCTCCAAATGGTGAATGGGTCAGAAGAAAAACAAAAAATTTCATTAAGCCTAATATAAATATCTCACATAGTAAATCTCTCCTACTAAAGATAAATATGATCATAAAACTTTTCTACCTTCATCATCGATGATATGGTTTTTTTCTTAGTACTCCTTCTAAAAATATTCCCATGAAACGTTTTCCACTTTTTTCTCTATGAGAATCAATGTACACCACTAATAGGTTGTACCCATCATCTAACTAACTATTAGAAAAACCCATTACTTTTACTGGACCTTAATCATAAAAAAGGTTGTCTAAAGATCTACAAACCATTTCTTTATCTCTATATTTAAGACACCAACAACATTCTTCTCCAAAACATGACACTAAAAGAAACACAACATCCTCTTCCACTACTCATACTCCTAATAAAAGTTAACACTGTATTGGTAAACTAGGTAAACCTTATCAACCTCACCAGCTTGAACCACAGGCGGATGAAGTCTAAGAGCCTTAAAGGGCACTAAATCAAGGACTTTCCATTTTTAATACTATGGAATATTAATAAAATTTTAATAAATTCATTTCATTCCAAAATTCACCCCACTTAATTAAAAGTGCAATAGTATGATGCATTTTTCTTTCCAAGGTATTTACCCCACAAGTAGCATAACGAAACTTAAAATGTTTTGTAAGTCTATGATTATTACACTGGATTACAGGGTTATCTAAAATCCTATGTCTTAGATAGCATCCCTTACATATGTAACATGTGTTTCCCTAATTAACTGTAACACCCCAATATTTTTTGGAATTGTTTTTTCAATTAATTTAATCTTTTCAATATTTTTTATTTTATACAACACTGAATATAGATTTTTTTATCTGAAAGAACTAATTTTGTAGTACATTATATACAACACTAAGATATGATTTCGCTACTCATGACACTTAGATTATCTTTTGGTATATGAAACAATTTTTTTCCTTGAGTTACACACAACGTTGAGTTCCTTAGATATCCTTTGTTGCATGAAATACCCAGTTTTACCAAACTATAATGTACTATTAATATTATTATTACAATAATATTATAGCCACGACCTAGACTTTTCAATGAGAGTTATAAATAGGGTTAATTAAATTATAAAAATAAGATTTTAAAATTTATATAAGATGAATTATTTCATGAATACTTAGCTGAAAATAAAAATAAAACCCTTATTAAAATATAGGAAATGTTTTGATAGAAAACTATATTTATGAAATCAAATAAATTTTAAATTAATAAATTAATTACAATACTTTTGATAATTTATTTCAATAATATACATATATTATATCCAGTAAAATAGTTAACATTCATCTTATGTGTTTTCTAGATAAAATATGAGAATAAATCCAATTTTATGAATAAAAAGATATGTTTTTCTAAAAGGTAATTTTACTTCCTTTTAATGGAGAAACCATTTTAAATATAATTTTTTAAAATTTCATAATTTATATTTTGAAAAACAAAATTAATTTTTTAAATTGGAATATCAATATTTACCTTGGTTTATTTTTTTGTGTTTTTTTGAGAAGTTTTATTTTTTTGATGAATAGTTAAAATACTGAATTTTAATTCAAAACTACTTTTTCATATAATTTATATAGTTAAATTATATTTAACTTTTGTTTTAAAGTATAATCAGATCACTTATACATAATGTAATCTAGTTTAGTTCATTGTAACCAATTTTACATTGAAATTGGATATAAAAATGTTTCAAACTTTTGGACCTTTTTGTTTTAAAAACTCATCATCTCATTTCGTCTGAGGGGTTCGTTTAAAATTAATTTATGCCACATCTGTGACTAGAATTTTGAAAAATGGTTTCCAAATTTGGAATAATAATGATTTATAATTTCTAATAAGGTAAAATTAGTTTTTTAATAAAAATATTATTGAAAGTAATTAAATTTAATTATGGTGATAAAGGTAAATACAAAATTACTTAATGGTTAAAATTTCATATTAAGGGTCAAAATGACCTAGAAACATGTACAAAATCCATTTTCCGAACATGTTTCAACTATATCCCAAATTTCATATAAAATTTACAATTATTGGAGACACATTACGTAAGGTAAATCTCCCAATAGTGTTTAGCTTCTTATATTTACAAGAATGTCACCCCTCAATTATAAAAGGGCACCCCCCCCCTGGTCACTTATTCACACCTATAAAGACCTTTTTCTAGGCCAAAAAATTCCCAAATATCCTCCAAAATTCTATAACTTCATCCTAGAATCCTCCATTTAGGCATAAATCTAACCAAGGAATTCCATTAGTTAAAACCAAAAGGAGTTTCTCAAAGAAGAGGTAACATCCTTCCATAAGATATTTTGTTTTATTTTCATTCTCAACCCCCTAAACTTTTATTATTCAATGACTATATAATAAAATCAATATAATTGATATTATAAAAAAAATTATTATAATTTTTTGAACTACACTTATACACACTTATGTCGGATGGGTAACTAACTTACCATTCTTGTGTACGGTGGACTACCACCTTGTGAAACGATGTCATTCGTTTTTCCTTTACCACCTATCATGGTTGGGAATTAAGATAGTGATTATTTTTAGATATTATATATGATATTTATGATTTATTTATCCACGTTTAATTAGTATATAACACATACCTTTATGCATTCCCTTTTGTGTAAATACAATAACTTCATTTGTGGATGTGTGGATTATCGCCTCCTCATAGTGATGTAATTCATTTACACTTTACATGGAAAGTATTCAGTATGGGTTTAGTAAAAATATATTATAAATATGAAATAATTATTATAATATAATTATAGTATATATATTTCATTTTCTGTTTTTTAAATGAAAATTAAAAGGAAGTAGTGTTCATGTGTACATACAACCTACCGTCTCCGTGAACGATGTATTTCATTTTATATTTATAAATTTCATAGATTATTATTAATATTTATATACTGAATATATATGATATTTATATAATTTTTTAAATTCTTTAAATAATTAAATCATGACCTATGTATGATGATCAATAATAATAAGTTAAAATATATACGAAAAACAAAGAGGATATTACCTGAAACGTAACATTAACATGGAATTTTTAATAAAAAGGTAATATAAAGTAATAATGAAATAATATAGTGTAATAGATATAATAATATGGTTCTATGGTAGGTTGGTAATAAACTCATATTTATTATATAATATTTTTCAACAATTATGATGAAAGTCAAGACATAAGATAAGGGTTTTCTCATTTCACTTTAATTTCTGTGATATTTATGTCTTATTACCCACTAATTTATTTTGTGTGGGGTATATACTAACCATTAATAAATTATATGATTAATATACTTATTTTTTTTAAATCCATTTTATTATCTCCCTTTCATGGGGTTTACGGTTCAAAATTTATCAAATCGTAAAAGTAGTTTTGTCTCAATTTGCGTTCTTGGAGACACATGCTATGTTATGCACCTATATTATTCTATGAGGTGTATAAAATTACCTATTACATGTTATATAATGAATATAATTATATTCATTATATATTAAGCTTCATGTAATATCATATTCTTACATGACGAGAATGATTCAATGTTACCAAAGTGGTAAGAGTTAATTTCAATAATCTCATTGCTTATTGGGATTGTTTATGATTATGTTTCCCTTGAGGAAATCTTATGATACACCTCTCAAGAAGAATCATGAATTTTATCCTCCTATGGTTATTCATGATATTTTCATGTATTAGTATCGTCTCTCCACTCCTTGATACTTAATATAATTAAAAATCAGTTTTTTCAAAAATATAAATTTATTTCTCCTTTCGGTCATAAATATGTTCTCTTTCAAAATAGTTTTTTATAAAAAAAGTAAAAAAATTATGTTGAAAAATTATTTTTAATTATTTTAAAATATATTTTAAAATAAAATGTTTTGAAAATGTTTTCAATAGTACTTTATATTTTTTCAAATTATTTTCAAAGAAAATAGTTTTAAAACTATTTTTAAGATTTATTTATAAGTTTTAAAATTATTTTCAAAGAAAATATATTTGATATTTTTTCAATCTTTCCTTAAAATGTTTCAAATTATTTTCAAATAAAAAGGTTTTCAAAATATTTTCAAGTATTATTTATACATTTTCAATGTATTTTAAAATAAAAAAGTTTTCAGAAAGTTCTCAAGAATTATTTATATGTTTTCAACGTATTTTCAAATAAAATGGTTTTAAATTTTTTTTTCAAGATTCATTTATATGTTTTCAAAGAAATAGGTTTTAAAAGAATTCATGCTTCCTTTATATGTTTTAAAATAAATGGGTTCTCAAAAAAATTAACCTTCCTTTATATGTTTCCAAGGAAAAAGTTTTTCAAAATGTTTTCTAGCATACATTATAAGCATTCAAGTTTATTTTAAAAGAAAATAGTTTTCAAAATTTTTTATTTTTTAAAAGGTGTTTTTCAAAGAATAAAGGATATTTTCCTTAACAATTTTTTTCAAAAGATACATAAAAATTATTTTCCATCTAATATTACATCCATTGGTGTAACTCATTCCTTTTATGTGGATATGATCTAAGGGTTATATTCATATTTTTTATTTTAATGGTTTATGTTTTGATGGCCTAATTTTTATGAAAATAATTTATATTCCATGGGTTGTATGTTTATGAATCTCATTTCTCTATTTTCAGTTATATGATTATTAAACCCACTTATTGTCATGGGTTATGCTTTGATAAAATGATTATGAAACCTGTCTCTTTTCCACTGGTTATGATATGATGACATTTTTATAGTACCCATTTAATTTCTTGGGTTATGATATGTTGAATTCTTGTGATCTAGTGGCACACATATGTATGATTTAATTATGAGATTTTTGGGGCCTATATCTCCCTACAAAGCATTGGGTAATGATTTATATCTAATGTGATATACATGGCTGGAATGGGGAGTGAACTCAATTTGGGGAAGGAATTTATCCTTTAAGATTGTCTTAGGAGTGAACCTTGACTACTAATATGGTCATGGGATTGAACCATGACTACTAAGATGGTATAGGGAGTCAACACATACTATTAAGATAGCCTTGGAAATAAGCCTTTACTACTATGGAAATCATTTTATATTCTTATGTATCATCCCCAAATTCTATCACTTATTCATATGTTATGATTTCATAGATTATGCTCTTTATTCCCTTATTATTCATATCTTATGAGCTTACAATATTTATTCTATGACTCTTGATTATGATCTATAATATGTATAGTATGGTATTATAATGTTCTGGTCATGTTCTCATATCATTTTTCTCATGCTATTCATACAAATATCAATAGTTTACCCTTACTAAGCATCTGATCTCACCCATTTCTTATTTTTTCCTTTCCCTTAGTTATAAAGAATGTTTTTAAGTGGGAGTATTAAAAGGTTTAGATATTTAAATCTATTATATATAATAAAATTGTCTTGTCCTTTCTAACGTGTCACTTTCCCATGCCTCCATGTCACCCTTATTTCTCTATTCCTCCCTCCAAATCCTGAAAATTCACCCGCTATCCATCCCCTGATCGGGATGTCCCTCTCTCTCGCACTCCCCTCCCTGAAAACCCTCCCCAAATACCCTCTCCCCACTCTCTGGTTACCGCTCCCCTCGCCAAATCCTCTGGTTCCTGGTCCCTTCCCCTTTTGACTCTCACAGCCTCATTACCCCTCACGTTTCCACTCCCACCACCGCATTACTGCAACCCTTCTTCGAGCTTAGGGTTATAGTCATCCATATTCTTCCTCCCTCATCAATCTCGATCTACCACCAACAAACCATTTTTCATCTTCCATTTTCAAGGATTCTCTACTTCCATGGTTCACTAATATTCTCTAGTCCGTATGAAGAAAATTACTACCTATATTCTTCCAAAGTACCAGAATCAAGAGCTTCCGATTATATTTGATTGCTCCGCTATTTATCGTGACTTCACGCTTGCAGCATACTAAATGTTCACCTCACTCCAAATCAGCTACCCAAAACCCTACATCCTATAATTCTTGAATCAGCTACCGCAAACCCTAAAATACTCCAACATAAACCCATTAAGGTCCTGATTTACATACACCAAAAAAATAGTCCCATAATATTCCATTACGTTCAGGTACAAATTGTCCCCGTAGAAGCTTCCCATAGAGGTATCATCTTGGTAAATCTCAACATTAGTTTGAAAAATTCAATATGAAACTGTCTCTCTAGACTCCATATCCTAGGAACAATTTGAGTAGTGACTCTTCACTAGGGAGCACATTCTTATCTATCGTGTACACTAATCTATGATTCGACACGCAACTATAAATTCGAGGATACTGCTACACTAATCAATTTCTGCATTGATTTAGTCTACATTTAATTCACACATTCCATGTATATCTTCAAAATAATGTTTTTATTAATAACTATCTATCTCATTTCATATTAGACATATATTCTAATATATTTGTAGTGTGTGGAGTCTTACAGTAGCTTTGCACTTCAATAGAACAGTTCAATAAGTAGATCGCTTCCAACAAATTACATCATACATGGAGAGACACACATTCCATTAACACCATTATCTATAAATGATTATTTCTATCTAATTTTCATGTCTAAAGCTACATACTTCTAACTACATTACAAATTAACAAAAATTAGTCATATCGAACATATAATATGTTGATAGTGCCTCCAGACTCGGCAGCCGAGACAACAATCTCTTTTGGGTCAAATAAGAAAAAGCAAAGACAACATGCCTACAGAGAATCTCCACTTCCATTATGTAAGAATGATGTCAATTTTCTTCTAAATAACATGTATATTTTAGTTAAATTTTAATTTTCGGAATAACTTGTAGATTTTATGCTCATATTTGTCTTCTCATTTTCACTCAAAGATTGATTGCAGTTTGCAATTGTTCTTAGCTATTTTTTTTATGCATTTCCGGTTTAAAATGTATGGGAAACTGCGAATTCTAAATGCCAAGGATTTCTCAGTTTTAATGAGTTTTTTTATAGCGATGCAGGTTGGACTTCATGGTCCCTTCAATTCATTTTTTTTCTTTCATTTTATTTAATGGTTTAATGCATACCTAGGTTGTATCGTATATGTTTCAACTAGCTGATTTCTTTGGCACAAGGAGGATATGAAATGATGAAAAATCTCCCCAGGTTTGTAGGCAAGGAAATTATTTTTTCTCAAATTTATTCTTTAATCAGAATTGTTGTCTTATCATTGATGAATTTAGGGTTATAATCTTTTTCTATAAAAATTTAAGTTATACACTTAAAAAAATTTCTTAATTTTATATATCATTCAATTCATTGCTTCACGTTGCCTAATAATCACATTATCTTATTTAATAACCTAACCACATCATCAAATGAATATTAAATGTTGATTTGAGAGATGGTTTGTTCCCATCCCATGGAATGTAGCCTAGATATTTCGAAGCCTCCACTAATGGAAGGTGATGATTCCCTCGCCATGGTGAAGGTAAACACTCTGATGAGAAATGATAAATATCAAGTCAATGGTTAGTTTTTCATCACTCAAAAATTAATTGGTTACATTAGTTTCTTGACAGTAAAACAATTAATTTGCAGGGACTGTACGGTTGAAGTATTTACCATCAAAACAATGGTTTACATCAAAATCTACAATGAAAGTAAAGCCGGAACTTGTAATTACAACTAGATGGAAAGGATCACAGTTTCTTATTTTGTATGTTTTTTTAGATACTATTAGATGTAGGTAAATCAATAATTGATGGGTTGAAAAGATAGTACATTGAAAAGCTTAAGCCACTTGAAGTTTCCTATTGTTTTAATGATTTCGGATCTCTTTTATTGGTAAAAAGATTGAACACATTATGAATATCTTTCGCTCCCCTTATAAATTCAGTCATTTTCATGTGGACTATATTGTTCCATGGTTTCAAATTAAATGTGATTTATGTTTTTTCTTATAGACAAAGAGTGATTTTGATGCAAATCCTATGGTTATGCTTCTCGGTCAGTATTCAACTAGAAAAACTACCTTTTTAAATCACTTGATTAGGCGTGACTACCCAGGTAAGAAAGATCCTTTTCCACATTTTTTGTTGGGTTTATTTATATTTAAAGAATGATTAATTATATGGGTAAAATTTACTGTTTCATTCTTTCTTTTAATTGAAGCGCACATTGGACCGGAGCCTACCATCAGTCGATTTTTTGTTGTTATGGAATCATGATTGTTATTATTAATAGTTATAATATTTATTTTTTTATATAGATGATTTTATTTATCTTTGTTTTACTTACTAAATAAACTGGAGTTTGTTTTGAAGGATCTATTCCTTTCTTTTCATGTTTGGGGAAAGCATGTGGTTTTAATCACTCTGCAAAATAATTTTCTCTTTTGACCGTAATCCAATGCAATGTACCTTACTGTTCTTATTTCATAATTTGAGATTAATGGATCATTGTGTTCTTTTACCCAGTCTGAACTCGATGAAAGGATAATTCTTGGAAACATGATTTCAGTTCATACAGACATGCCATTTACTGGCCTGACAACATTTGGGGGATCCTTCTTATCCAAATTCGAGGGTTCTCACATGCCACATCATGTGAGATACATATTAATAGGGGTTTAATATATAGAAAAGGTTTCATATAAATATCATTGAATCCTTCTTTAATATTCCAGATATTGGATTGCAACATATTTTCGAACACCCTTGGGGTTTTATTAGGACAGAAGCAATGAACACAATGAAGATATGATTTCAGTGGAATAATTCCTTGGTTTGCAGCGAAGTGTGATATATTTCTTATTTTATTCGATCCTCATAAACTCAACATCAATGCGAATTCAAATGAGTGATCACCTCTTTATGTGGTCATGATGAAAAAATATGTGTGGTTATTAACAAAGCTGATCAGGTTGACACTCATCAAGTCAGTTGCATCGCAAACTATTCGACATTAATGAAACTATTTGATTTCAAATTGTAGCTTATTAGAGTATATATAGAATTGATGTGGTCTCTAGGATTCAATTTTTTTGCCCTTTTTGACAATGAAGTCATGAAATATATACATATAACAACATCAGAATGACGATCTTGGTTGATACAGGTAAAACCAATTTTTTATATCATCTTGATATATTAATGAAATATTTGAAATAACATTGCTTATTGTTTTTTAATTAGGTTGATTATGAGTTTGGTTTTACTCTAGAGTTAAACATTTTAAAATCAATGAAATTTCTTTTAGTAATTGATGTAACAAATTACAATATTCCAAGCTGGCATCGTTATTTAAAACAAAATAGATACAAATTAATTTTTATCTACAATAATGAAAACTACATCAATAGCTTTACTGAAAACTTTGAACAGATTCATGTAGTAGTGTATAAATATTTCTAATTTTATTTAAAAACAAAACACACAAAATATTAATGTTTTCCTCATTATTGAATAGGGATATCAAAGCAGTGTGCCATCACGAGTATGTAGTGGCATAGAATATATGAAGGTACATTTTCTTTCAACTTATTTAATTTGTTTAATTAACAATTGAAAATCACATTATTGTTATATTAATTTTAATAATTCATGATAGGAGAATCAAACTGTTAGGTTTTCTCCACAGACTTAAATCATTGACACATGATTTGATACTTCAACCTCAAATATGTTAACTACTCAGGTATTTAATTATTATATTTACTGACTACAAATTTATTTCTATTAACATAAAAATAGATTCATTAATTCAATGTAGAAAGTGTGTTCTATGTATTTCAAAAAAACTGTTCTTTCCATCTTCATCTTTCTACAGTTAGATAACTGTGTACAATTTAATATTTGGTCTGCATCTCAACGATTACAATTTCCTCATGTACTAGAACCCAATACTTCAAACAATATTATATTTGGAGAAAAAAATATCACATGATTTTCATAATGATAATAGAGTGAAAAATATTGTCCAGATATGTCTACATAGTGCAGCTACAAGAATTCAATGTCCGGATATACACACCAACATGAGAAAAAAATGTAAATAGGAAAACTGAAAAACACAGACTGATTAATTACATTGATATCAAATGGTAAGAATACATGTTGAATATTTAATTCATTTTCATATTTATTTTACGAATTCTAATTGGAAGTAATATATTTAACACATTCTGTAGAAAACAGAAACCTTATTTCAAATTGTATTATGCTTATTCTTTTGATTTCGGATATCCTTTATATACTTATTTCATTGTGAAGACCATGTACCCAGTCATATCTACAATCCTATATCTTTTTTTTATCATGCAGATTTTTTAAACTACAATATTTAGGTTTTGTACATACATTTATCTTGAACATGCAGGTTATTTGATTAAAATAATTATTATTTTATCATTTCAAGTCTTCTCCCTATATTTTTACATTCCATATTTTTATATACTGTACAATACCATAAAATTACATTTCATTACAATGCCATGTTTGAATGGTAACTATCTATTATATTTTCCAATGACTAAATATGTCACAATTTCATGCAATGATATGTCTGGAATACTGTACACTACCAAACTTTTATCCTTTTGGTTGATAAATCAATTTACAGTTTTCACATTCTAAGATTACTTTTTCATGAGGTATATTGAAATTCTGTAAGAGACTACTTTTTATTCAATCTACATGCACAACTACGGTATCATTTAAGCAATGATGAAGGACACTTCTGTCATGCTATTAATAGGAGGGAAAATTTATTATTTTAACCTTTCCAGTCTTCTACCAGAATTTTATAATTTATGTTGTTATAGTTTTCACCCATGTTTTTGAAAAAAAAAATCCTTCTATGTAGACATGTTCTTATGTGTCATTAGTTTCAATAAAAATGTGTAAAATAAACCTCGAACAATTTTAATTAAAACAACTCTACACGTTTAAATACGGAATCAGGGGTTGTACTATGAAGGTAGTTATTTTCATTGGATCTTAAATGCTTCAATTGTAGGGCATGGGAGTTCCTCTAAAAAACAACGTGAAACCAGTTCCTAGATTAATTAGTTCAAGGGATATTCAGTAAGATTAATTTTAATCATTAATTATTTTATTCATCAATAACAAACTTTTCTGATGTTATTTTTACTGAAGAAAAAATTTTGCAAGGACTTCTAGACTATTATTCAACTGTGACTTGATCATGAAACCGGCATAGTTTTTTATGTTCTTGATGGGTTATGCTCAAAGACGGGTTCCTATACAAGTAATTATCCATTTAGTTGATAAATTGTTGGGTGTTAAGCCTTTATTGGAGGATATTGAAAAATTTCACCACTCTATAAAAGAGTAGTCTAAACATGCATACTGGCTGAAATAGATTTTGGGTGAAAAACTCTTGGTAGACATTATGGTAAATTCATGATCATAGAAAGGGGTATCATGTTTAAATGTTTTTTTCTATAAGTCTTGGGAAATTGTAAGTGATATGCAGAGATCGGTTCAAGAAGAGGAAGCTGCGTAGAACTAGAAAAACTCCTTGAATGATTCTATCCCCCCTCTTCAAGAATTTCTATGCTTTTAGGTATAATGAGTTTCTAAACTATTTTATTCTACAATACATATTATTACTAATTCCATAAAAGATACATGATTTTAGTTTGTTCAAACATAACTATTTCTAGAATTTTTACATGTATTTCACTCCTTGTTAATCGTACATAGACTTTTCTAGGGTTTTTATTGAATTTCTTCACAATTGTTCATACATAGTGTTCTTATAGATTTCATTTCGTTCCCAGATCCGTGTACGACAGCTTCATCGCCAATATAGCTTAGTTCGCGGATTCATTCTACAGTCACAGTCCTTGATTTTCCCTCTGGTAACCCATTAATTCCTCTATATTCGATATGATATATTGAAAAACATCTATATTTAGTTTCTCTACTATTTTTAGTATTTCTATTTTTTTAATAAATTTTGTTGTGTAATTAGAATACTTCTCTTTTTCTAATTCACCAATTACAACATCTATTTCAATTTTTCAAAGAATATTTATTCACCTAAATTTCTACAGATCTAGATCTATGCAATAGGAATGTTCTTCTAATATCATGGAAATAATCTCCCCGTCAATTTTTAGTATTTTCCTTCACTGAGATGCAGAGAAATATTCAAGAAGAGGAAGCTATATAGAGCTAGAAAAATATTACATTTCTTGACTAATTCTATCCCCCCCATCTTCAAAAATCTATATGCATTACATTATAAGAAGTTTCTATACTATTTTATTCCACAATACATATTCTTACTGATCCCATAGAACCAACATGCTTACAGGTTGTCCAAACATAACTGTTTCCAAATTGTTTAGATGTAAGTCGGTCCTTATTACACATACATAGATATTTCTGGATTGTTTATTGAATTGTCTCACAATTATTTATACCCAATGTTCTTACAGATGACATTTTGTTCCCAGATCCATGTGTGACAACTTCATCGTCGATATAGCTTAATCTGTGGATGCATTATACAATCGCATTCCTTGATTTTCCCTCTGGTAACCCATTAATTCCTCCGCATTTGATATGATATATTGAAAAAGATCTAAATTTAATTTCTCAATACTATTTTTAGTATTTATCTTTTTTTAATAAATTTTCATATTCCATTATAATATATATATTTTTTCAATTAACCAATTACAACAACTATTTCATTTTTCAAACAATATTTATTCACCTATCTTTCTATAGATCCAGATCTATGCAAGAGGTATGTTCTCCTAATATCATGGAAATAATATCCTCTTCAATTTTTAGTATTTCCCATTACTAAAAATGTTTACTCATAATCTTTATACATCCAAATATAATGAGTGTCTGCACTATTTTATTCAACAATACATATTCTTACTGATTCCATAAAACATACATGATTATAGGTTGTTAAACATAATTGTTTCTAGATTGTTTACATGTAAGTCACTCACTATTACACGCTTATAGGTGAGTTTGATTTGTTTATTTTAAAAGTAGAAATCCAACCTTTAATTATTATATGGTCTTCACTGTCTTCCTGACAAAAATGTTCTTCATTCTAATCACCCCATCATAAAGTCCTTTGTCTTGAAAAATAAACACCATCCACAAAAAAACATAACTATACATTAGAAATATGTCATACAATAGTTGTCAAGAAATCATAATTGAGATATCCTCCACACAGTTACAGGTACAATTGATCCATTAGAAAGATATCATCATCAAGTACTTTGTCTTGAAAAATAAACATCATCCAAAAAGCATAACTATCCATTAAAAACATGTTAGCTAATAGGTGTCAAGAAATCATAATTGAGAGATCCTCCACATAGCTCTATCAACAATTGATCCACAGTGACATTTGAAGCTTCCACCTCAGATAGCCTTTCTTCGCTAAACAAATAGTCTTCAAATTAATCTCCATAGTGGGCCTTTTAATTCTTTAAACAATATCATCAGCTAAAGACCATGGGATATAAGTCAATGTGTGCCAAAGAAAGCCTCTGCAGTTAGTTAGCTAACATCTGATATGGAAATCAGATTTCAAATCATCCATAATAGTTAACATTCAAGATTTTATGTTTCATCCCAAGAGGCAGGAAACAATGTTAGCATCAAAAACTATAAAAAAATCTTGTATCAGTCTGACGTGCACCTCTATATAGCTCCTTTATGAGGCCTCCATGTACCCAAACCATTTATGAGAGATTTACTATACCTATACGAAGATTCCATGTGGCCAGGTACCTTAACAAATGAAATAATGAGCCTTTATGTAGCATCCTCACTCAACATAACCAGAACCATTGAGCAGCCTCAATGAAAAACTCAAAAACTGCATTGACAAATATCATCACAGACAAATCATAAAAATCCATAAATGTTTTAACTTCCAAGAACATTTAACAAACAACTTTAAGGGAGCCAACTTCATGTAGGGGAATAAACAAAAAGGAAACCCTCTCTATGGCATGCCACTAAAGTTAAAATCAAGATTTTGTTTATATTCATCCTCCATCTTAAAGAATATCCATTATCTGATTTGAAAATAAACTTCTACAGTGAGTTCTCCATCCTTGTATTTTTGAACAAAATTGCATCTTTTACGCCAAGCCAATAGTTTAGTTCCTCCCCCAAGTCATATATAATATTTTTTGCATTCCTCACATTGGTTTCAACATCATTATCATCACCACTCCTAGAATCAGTAGATGATTCCTATTTAACCACAATAGGTATTTTAAAGCTTTCATATTCCTCCAAGGCGAAGACCTTACTATTTTCATCCTTTTTTTCCTCAGAGTGGGAAGGTATATTAGTTTCCTTTAGATTTATTCCCGAGGATTTAGTGAAAATAATTATTTTATTGTAGCATCATTGAGAAAGACTTCCTCAACCTATTGTGTTTTTTCATGAAGTGAAACATGGGAATTATCAACAGGTTCATTGGATTCCTTTTCTTGATTAACAATATCCTTATTGTTAATTTATATTTATTATTTTAATATATTTATAAATTTTCTATATGTTTTTTTAATTTAATATACTTTAGTAGTGCTTAAATTAGTAGGTTTGATTTGTTCATTTTAAAAATCAAATCAAATTTGAATTTTGAATACCAATATTTGACTGACTTTGAGTTGTGTAGTGAGTTTGAGCTAAAGCTTAAATGGTAGTACTATAATGTATCACTCTACTCAACAAAAATAAAATTACTTTTGTTCAATGTATGTATTTGGGTAGATTTGTTTAGATTAAAAGTCAATATACATTGTTTTCATAGCTACCGTCAACAACATATTGGAAATATATATAGTTTACGCAATTATTATTTATAGGTAATCAACCAATGGGTATCCTTATCAATTGTGTAAAATTTATTTTTAATAATTCACATTTCATTTTTTAAGATGAATATTGATTATTTATATTTATATATTGCAGGTGACTCAACCTGCACATGAAGAGATCAAGGGAATTTCGACAATAGAGTTGTATTTCATGAAATAAAAAAAAATAGGATGAAGAACGATTTGGGGAAATCATCAGACATTGGGCCAGGGACTACCCTAGCCTTGGACCAACCCTTTCATATGGGAGCATCCCAGTCCAGTAAGAAAGGTATATAGGGGTCTTCAAGAAGCACATTAGTGGTTTTTAGCTGACATGGGGAGATGGTTTTACTATTCGTTTACTGATTCTATCCTCTATATGGGGTCGGGAGTGGTCGTGTTTCATTCATGGTGTAATGACTTCTCTGAATTCCTTCAAATCATCATAATGGAAGGATTGGGTGAGTCTAAATACATGTGTTTTACTGGCAAGAACCTGATTTCCAGTACTTTATAATATATGTTTTTTTAGAGTTCAATGTGGGGTTTGTATTCTAGACCACACTCGGTATCTATGATTCATACCATGCAGATAGAGTGCTCAAAGCTATCTCATATAAAATAATTCAATGAATCAAGGAAATTAGGTCCCCTTCTATGGTATTTTCAAGGATATTTGATCAGAAGTTGTTACCGTGATCACAATGTCACTGATGAGGGAGATGGTGGTGTACTAAGAAACTAAGGATAAACAATACAAAGAAATTCTAATTAATTCAACGTTTCTTTGATGGAGAAATTGATGGCTTCAATGGCAGAAGAGGAGGCTATAAATGTTCCCAACCAACTATTCTTTCTATAAACTTGATAGAAATCCGGTTATGGGATACATTATATTATTTGGAAGCTTAATTTTTTTCACTTTTTGTCACATGTTGTCTGATACATTAATATTTCAATCTCAATAAATGACTTTATACTTCCACAAATTTTGTACCTTCTATTCCATTATATATACCACGCATTGTTTGTTTTAAACATTATCAATATTAATATGAAATATTATTTTTCAAAACTGGTATTCTATTACTGATAATACGAATTTTTTTAAAGTGTCGTAAGAATTCACGGGCGGTGTACTAGTATTAAATATCTTTCTCCAATTTATAATTTTATTTTTCCAAGTTTCCAAAGATGATAAACTATTATGGTCCTCAGGTATGTACTTTTTTAATTTGATGACTGTTTATCTAAATTTATGTAATATACATACATGCTAATAATGTGTCTCTATAGTTGGTATAAAAGGAAAGGTTTTTTCAACCTTCAGAAACTATGATGAGAAAACTTTTGTGGGATCCCTAGGGATATTTATAAGGATTTTCTAGGGATATTTCTAAAGATAAACCTAAATTGTCATAGATTTAAAATAATGAATCATAATTTAGACATCATTTAATATATTTTTCATGATTTTGTGGTTTTCCTCTATGATAAGTTCTTTTCACACTATTATTTCTACTTTTAGTCAATGGTGGGAACCCGAAGTAGTTGGGTTAATGTTTAATATGATGGATAATTTGTTGATGGGAAGAAAAATGGGAGATCACTAGAGTGAAGGATGTTTTCATCATGCCTAATATGTTTTAATGGAATATGATTAAAAATGTGTACCTTAACCAACTCTAAGATTCACCAAATAATATAATGAAGGAGTTTGCTAAGAGTTCGGGTAGTGGATACCATGGAGGAAAGAAGATTAAGTTTCCTTTATTTCAAGAATGTGGAAAGAATCACCCAAGTGATTATCTTAGAGGAACAAGAAGATGTTTTGACTATGTAATATAAGGACACAAAGAATGTAAATATAATGGGAAAATGAAGAGTTTTGTTAATTAAATGGATGGGAATGTTGGCCTCTCTAAGACATCATCGATGGTAAAATTATTTAAGTGTGAAATTAACTGTATTTTGAAAAATCGATGTCCTAAGTGGAGAGAACATGAAGAAAATAATCATGGTGGTGTGAGTAATTGTTATATTACTGAGGACGATGATACTATAGGTGAAATGTGAAAGTAAATTGGTATTAATTAAGGATTATTTATCCTTATTAATGTTTTAAGTATTAAGTGGAATAATTGATTTGTTTATATATTTGTATTCAAGAATTATGTTATATAAATGGTGAAATATATAAGGATTGTTCAATTTTTATTTTTTGAAAAGGATTTAAAAGAATATATTTCATGGTACTAATGAGATAGAAAAGTGATTTATTATATAGGAGACATTTTTACTAAGGGGAGATAACCCTTTATATGTTCTTAATGTTGAGATAATTGTATTTGGATAAAGATATAGAGGATATGAATATGTAAATTGAATGGTTCTGATTACCTTGGATCTGATAAATTATTTTTTGAAAAAGTATTTTGTGATGTCAAGGATAAAGTTTACAACGTTTATTATTTAAGGAATACATACAATCATATTTAGAATAAGTAAGCTTGCATGTTTTCTATAAGTATTTAGGTAATTCAAGTTATTACCATGTTTCAAGAAAATACATGATGAAGGTATTCACATGTTTGATATGTGACATATAAGAAATACTTTATGGTATACGATGGATCAATGTTAATATATTTTTGAGAAATTTAGTGAAATTATTTATAATATTTTTCACTTTCATATTTTATAATGGTTATAAGGTTAACCATTTTGGGAATGTTTTTTGTCAAAATTCGGATGAGGTTTAGAGATTTAAGTAGTAACTATACATATAATTATTTATTCTATTGGATAAATTATGATAATCTTTTTATTTGATGCTAACTAAAGATATACAGAATCACTTATCGTTCTATCTATGGATCTTATGATCCATTAGTTCTTCAGTCATAATAAATTCACCTTCATTTATGGAGTAAGGGATTAAGTATAATTTAGTCAAGACATAACTAAAGGGTAAGATTGTGCATATGAAATGGAATTATATCGAGTAAGTATATCTCCTTGTTAGAATTATTCAAATTTATGACTTTGGGTAATCGTTATGGTTCCAACATTCCCAATTTAAAGGAAGTTCTAGTATTAATTTTTACGATGTGGGTTTCTATGAAAGGAACTTTCAGGTATTAAACCTTTTATAACCAAGATGAACTCTGATGGTAAAATTCACTTTAAGGGGGTAGAATGTAACACCTTGAGATTTTTTTTGAATATATTTTGGATAAAATTATATGCAACACAAAGATAATATTTCACTGCGCATGACACTTAGATTAACTTTTTATACGTATAACACTTTTTTTTTATTGTGTTACACACAATTCTGAGTTCATTTGATAGCTTGTGTTACTCACGAGACCTAGTTTTACCAAACTATAATGTGCTATTAATATTATTATTAAACTATTAGTATAGTTAAAACCTAGTTGTTATAATATAATATATGGATATTATTATTTAAATTATACTAATATGGTATATAAATGTATATAATATGAATTATATGGTGGCCAATTAACTTGAAATGAAAATAAAACCCTTTTGAAAATATAGGAAATCTTTTGCAGAAAACTATATTTATGAAATTAAATAAGTTTTACGTTAAAAAATTAATTAAAACCCTTTTTATAAATTATTTTAATGAAATATATATATATATATATATATATATATATTATTCAGTTATCTATTTAACAATCATCTTATGTATTTTCCAGAAAAAGTATGAGAATAAATCAAATTTTATGAATAAAAAGATGTATTTTTCTATAAGGTAATTCTACAACCTTTTAATGGTGAACCTGTTTTAAATTTAATTTTTTAAACATTTATAATATTTATTTGAAAAATAAACATAATGTTTTAAATTTAAATATCAAAATTTTCCTTGTCTTAATTTTTGGTATTTTTTTGAGAAGGTCCATTTTTTTATGAATAGCGGAAAAAATCCCTGATTTTTAATTCGAAACTACTTTTTGTCTAATTTATTTATATAGATAAATTATATTTTTATTTGATTTTAAATTATAAAAATATAAATTATAAATCAATTAATTTATTTTATTTTTTTGTAACCAATTTTACATTGAAATGGGATATAAAAATATTTAAAACTTTTAGGCTATTTTCTTTAAAAACTCATCGTCTCTTTGTGTCTGTGGGATTAATTTTAAATTAATTTATGCCACTTGGGTAATTATAATTTGAAAAAATTTATTAAATATTTATAATAATTATAATTTATAATTTCTAATAAAGTCAAATTATTTTTTTACCAAAACAATTATTGAAAGTAATTAAAATTAATAACATTAGTTAAGGTTAAAACACGATTACTTAACGATTAAACTACAATATTAGGGGATAAATGACCTACAAACATGTAAAAAATATGTTTTATGTAAATATTTAGAAGAATTACCCTATTTTATATAAAATGGACAATTATTGGAGGTACATGATATAACGACCCATACTTTACATACATTGTTAATACTTCAAAATTGAAGCACACTTATTACAACATATGACAAAACCACAAAGGACCGTATAGGTATAGTGTCTTTAGAAACTGGGAAACATAAACAACTGGTTCATAAATCTTCTACAGTGTCTCCCATTTATTTCATCATATCTAGGGTCCCTTTTATCATATTTTACTTAATATCCATCTTCCTGACCTGGGGAAAAGAAAACATAAAAGGGTGAGCTCAAATGCTCAGCAAGGGCAAATAAAGGAAATAAAAATCATATCATATCTTTTTTGAAAATCAT
This sequence comes from Viscum album, assembly GCA_963277665.1. Classification (NCBI taxonomy): domain Eukaryota; kingdom Viridiplantae; phylum Streptophyta; class Magnoliopsida; order Santalales; family Viscaceae; genus Viscum; species Viscum album. The sequence continues at coordinate 133,595,367 of OY728150.1, forward strand.
AACCTGCAAAAGAGATCATAATATCTTAACATGGAATAAATCATAGAAGTGAAAATGAGATCCCCATAATCATATCATGAAACTTGAAACTTTGTGGCATGCACACATAATCATGGAAAATCATTTCTTCTTAGTCATGACTCATTGCCAAGACTATCTTAGTGGACAAAGTCCCTTTCTGAATCGAGTAACCCTCGTTTCAGTCCTGTTTCACTGAACCGGTATAACCTACCGTTCCAGCCCTGTCTATCTCATGAGATATAAAATCTTTACCCAATGCATTGGAGGGAGATATAGGTCCCACCCATCTTATAATGAATCCTTTCTTATGTGTGCCACATAATCATAAATCATACATCATCGCATCACCCATGTAATAAAAATGGGATTCTTAAACAACATGAAATCATAAAAAAATTCATATAAGATAAAGGAATTCATAAAAATGTTTCCATCACAACATAATCAAATCCATGTAATAATAGGGATAAAAACAGAACCCTTTTATTATCTTAGATGGAAAATAATTTTGATAAAATACTTAAACTTCATTCTTGAGGAAAATATCATTTCTACTTCAAAAACACTTTTCCTTTCTTAACATGTCATACAATTTTAAACTAAAAGAAGTTGATTAAAAATAAACTTGAATACTTGTAAAGGAAGCTTCTTGGAAATAATGTTTTAATAATCCATTCATGCCGTATAAGTTAAAAAAAACATTCTTCTCGTACTTTTGTCGGAAAAGTCAAAAAGTACCTCGTACAAAAAAAAATGATAAAAGATTCCTTTCATATTCTTTACTAAAAACTCACCGAAGGGTAAAATTGGATTTTAACTATTGTAAGTGGATGGAAACAATATTACATATTGAGGGAACATGGATGTGGATGATAAAATACACCCCAGTAAATACTTACGAATAAACAATCTCAGATAAAAATGAGATTGTGATATTTCCCTTACCTTAGGTCCGATTTGCTTTGTACGTGTCCGAAGCTCCTGTATAACGGTTTAAATAATGTTATTGACTTATTCCAGAATCATACATATTGATATGATATCATATATGGTCATATTCTTAGCTTCTTTTTAGTAATATTTCATTATTACTTGTTATTTGGGTCTTTATTGCCTTCTGTTCTTATGCGTGTTTTTCCGAATAAATTCTTATTCTTCTTTTAAGGTTATAGATACCTTATATACAGAATGTTATTAGTGTAACATATATCATATTTATTCATTCAATTCATTTATATAATTAATATGTAATGATGATCATGTAGAACGAGTCGCATCACATCGGGGAGATGGTATTCCGTACGTACGCACGAGTGATGATATCATTCCTATGATCGTGGAATTGTATTGGAGTATATATATATTATTTCAGTATCAATATTACTTTATAATAATCATAAATAGTTACTCATTACACAATTATACCCATCCTTGTAAAGTGATGGTGGAAAATAGATTACACCACGGCGTGGAGACGGTATTCCGTACGTACGCACGCGCGGTGATTTTATTTTTCCGTAGGATGGATAAAAGTTGAATTAGGGTTGTTTCATATTTATAATAAAATATCAGTATGTAAGTAATACTGATGTTATTACTTTATCATGAAACAACTAAAGGAGAAGAAGTTGAAGAAGAAAGAATTTGAAAAGATCGGTAACGGATATTACCTCTTCTTTGGAACGCCTCTTTGAATCCTCCACTTAGGGAACTAAGATTGGTCTTTGAAGAAGACTGGGACCTCTAGAGTTATTCTAGGGAAGTGGAGAGGATAAAATGGCAGGGTTTGGCCGAGCTTGAGTGTCAATTTGGTGTGAGGAGGAGGGGGAGGAGGTGACCTTTTATAAGGGAGGAGATGGGCACCTTAGGAATATCTCAAAATATTAATTTATATTAAAGTCAAAATCGGTTTATAATGGTTCCAAAGGGTCTTATTTCGAAGCTAAAGTGGGGAAGGGTCGAAATCCTATCAACCAATAGGATTTAGACAAGTTTAGGGTATTATTTTAACCTTATCAATTAGATTTAACTCTAAGTTAAATAATTTAACTTTTACCGTGTCTTTTTGTTTTCTTTCACTATATGGTTAATACACTTACTATAACATGCCAAACGAACCCCAAATTGTTTATTATTAATATATGTATATCCTTATCTAAGTAATTTGGCCGAACCTTAGATTTTTAGGAATAAAATAACAATTAATAATATAATATTTGATTTAAAAACTATTTTGTGTCAATTTTTACACTATTTGATATATGATTTTTGTGAAAGTCATAACAGAAATATATGTTCGAACCAAGTTGATTAAATCAACATTAATATATCATATTAACCTAGAAAATTAGTGGAATTCATAAAAAGTCTCAAATTACATTTATTTTGGTGTTTATAACATCAATTATGTCAATATTTCATTAATAAGATAATTATTGCATCATCATTGTGTCATAAATAAATTAAATTATTTAATGCCTAAAAATTATAAATAAAATACCATTATGTAGGAAAGATTTTTATCTTTCTAATTAATATTTATAGTCGAATTTATCATATTTATAACCCCATATTAAAATGATTTACTTATTAAACTTTGATTTTAACTATTTTAACCCTTCTTTAAATAAATTAATAATAAATGTCCTAATCTAACCCAAGTGGGCCTAAATGGTCATATTTTATTCATAAGGTTGTTTTTGGTCGAATTAAACTTATCCAATAGAATTAGGACATGTGTTAGGGTAATAGTAATATCATATTTACCCTTAGTTACCCTATTTACTATTAACCGCGGTAAAAAAAGTAAAAAGTTACTATTCACCAAAAAATTATTTTTATCTCATTGAACCACATTTTACTTACTGATATCAACCGTGTCTGTCGGATTTTCAAAATTCCATTCACAGAAGCGGTAAAATTATGTTTTATGAAAAATTCAGTTTTTAACCTACCACTTAGTGGTTTCACTATTCATCAAAAATTGAAAGTTTTCAGAAAAATACCAAAATTTCACCCTAGGCTAATTTCGATATTCTGAGTCCAAAAATGAAGTCCATTTTGAAAAATAAAATTTATAAAATTTCAAAAAGTGGTTATTACTATTCATAACGGCTAGTTTTAATAGCATATTGTTGTTTAGTGAAACTCGGTATTGTGTACGACGCAAGCTATCGAGGAAGGTCGCGATTGCGTGTAAAGTAAGTCAAGATAGTATGTAGTGAAATATTCCTTTGATGATATATAAAAAACAAAATATTACTCATAAAAATCTCGGGTGTTACATTCTACCCCCCTTAAAAAGAATTTTTCCCTCGAAATTCGTCACTTTGTAACAAACAGATGAGGATACTTCTCCCTCATTATATCCTCAAGCTCCCATGTGGCTTCTTCAAGTTGGTGGTTCCTCCATAAAACTTTCACCAATCGAGTGGTCTTGTTTCGTAGGACTTTTTCGCTACGATCCAGAATCTCTATCGGCTGTTCTTCATAGGAAAGATCTTGCTCCAGCGGTACAACTTCTGAGCTGAGTACATGTGAAGGATCTGGTATGTACTTTCTCAGGAGAGATACATGGAACACATCATGAACTTGAGAGAGATTCAGTGGAAGCGCCAATCGGTAAGCTACCTTCCAAACACGATCCAGTATTTCGAAAGGGCCGATATATCTAGGGCTCAACTTCCCCTTCTTTCCAAATCTCATAACCCTCTTCCAGGGAGATATTCGTAAGAACACTTTATCACCCACTTCAAACTCTAGGTCTTTTCTTTGGTTGTCGGCATAACTTTTCTGTCGATTCTGAGCTGCTCTTATGTGTTGTTGAATAGATCTGACCTCTTCTACCATTTCATCAATGAGATCAGGTCCTAATAGCTTTCTTTCCCCAACTTCATCCCATCAAGTTGGAGTCCTGCATTTCATTCCGTAGAGAGCTTCATAAGGAGCCATCTGAATACTGGAGTGAAAGCTATTATTATAAGAAAATTCCAACAAAGGTAGGTGTTGATCCCAACCTCCTTTGAAATCCATAGATCAAGCTCTCAACATATCTTCTAGGGTTTGAATTGTTCTCTCAGACTGACCGTCTGTCTGAGGATGATAAGCAGTGCTGAAACTCAAATCTGTATCCGGAGTATGCTGAAGACTTCGCCAGAACTTCGAGGTAAATCTCGGATCCCGATCAGATATAATAGAAAGTGGTAATCCATGCAATCTTACCACTTCCTTTACATATATCCTGGCAAGATGATCTAGAGAGAAATCCTCTCTAATAGAAATAAAGTGTGCAGACTTTGTAAGACGATCAACTATGACCCAAATAGAATTATTGCCTTTGGATGTTTTAGGAATTCCTGTGACAAAGTCCATAGTGATGTTTTCCCATTTCCATTCGGGTATGGGTAATGGTTGTAACATCCCCTTAGACTTTTGTCTCTCAGCTTTATCTTGTTGACAAACCAAGCATCGAGAGACATATTCAGCAACATCTCTTTTCATGCCATCCCACCAGAAGTACTCTTTTAGGTCCCTATACATCTTCGTGCTTCCAGGATGAATAGAGAATGATGAACTATGAGCCTCATCCAGCAGCTCCTTCTTTAATTCAGGGATGGGAGGAACACAAACCCGATTCCTGAACTTTATTATCCCATCACAATCAAGGTTGAATTCAAGAACATTTCTCACCTTCTTTTGTAACTCTACATCTTCTTTCTGTGCCTCTTTTATCTTCACATGTATAGATGGTTGAACATTCATTTGAGAAAGATAAGATTTTCCCCCTTCCATTATAATTCCAATATCCATCCTTTGTAAATCCATAAATATTGGATCCTTTGTGATCCTCACCATGGATAAACTAGCATGGTCTTGTCGACTTAATCCATCTGCCACCTTGTTTGCTTTCCTAGGGTGGTAATGGATTGAGCAGTCGTAATCCTTAATCAGCTCCAACCATCTTCTTTGACGCATATTCAACTCCTTTTGTTTTAAACTTTTATGATCAGTATAAATATCACACCTTTCACCATAAAGGTAATGCCTCCAAATCTTTAATGTAAAGATTACCGCAGCAAACTCCAAATCATGTGTTGGGTAATTTTGCTCATGGATTTTCTACTGTCATGAGGCATAAGCTATCACCATATCATTTTGCATAAGAACACACCCCAATCCCTTCTTGGATGCATCACTGTAGATCACAAACCTTTCTCCACTACAAGGCAGTGTGAGCACAGGTGCACTGGATAACCTTCTTTTCAACTCCTTGAAATTCTCTTCACATTCCTCTGTCCAAACAAACTTAACTCCTTTCTGAGTCAACTTGGTGAGTGGATTAGATAATCGTGAAAAATCTTTTACAAAACGTCGATAATATCCAGCCAAACCAAGAAAACTTCGGATATCAGTTACTGTTGTTGGTCTTGACCATCTTTCGATAACCTCTGTTATTGCTGGATCCACAGATATCCCCTCTTTTGAGATTATGTGACCCAAAAATGCAACTTTTTGAAGCCAAAATTCACACTTGGTAAATTTGGAATAAAGCTTCTCCTTTCTCAGGGTCTTCAATGTAATTCTCAAGTGATCTTCATGCTCTTCCTTTCCCTTTGAATAGACAAGAATATCGTCTATAAAAACTACCACAAATTGATCAAGATAGTCTCTAAAGACTCTATTCATTTGATCCATGAAGATAGCAGGGGCATTAGTAAGACCAAATGGCATCACTATAAATTCATAGTGTCCATAACTTGTACGGAAAGCCGTCTTTGGTATATTCTCCCTTTTGACCCTTAATTGATGATACCCTGAACGAAGATCAATCTTGGAAAAGTATTGAGCTCCGCATAGTTGGTCAAATAAGTCATCAATGCGTGGGAGAGGATATTTGTTCTTGATAGTGATCTTGTTAAGTTCTCGATAATCAATGCAGAGTCTCATTGATCCATCTTTCTTCTTAACAAATAGAACAGGTGCTCCCCAAGGTGATGCACTAGGGCATATGAATCCCTTATCAAGATTCTCTAGGAGTTGCTTCTTCAATTCCTGCAACTCAATTGGGGCCATTCTATAAGGTGTCTTTGAAATTGGCAAAGCGCCCGGTATGAGTTCTATTGAAAACTCAACTTCACGATTTGGTGGAAGACCCGGTAATTCCTCCGGAAATACATCATCAAACTCCCGTACAATGGGAATATTCTTAATCGTGAGTTTCTCACCAACTATTTGAGATAAATAACCTTCATTTAGTGGAATCAAGACCCATAAGATGGAAGAAATTTCCACTGGAAGGTTATGTTCATCTTTGCATTGATAGACGATCGTAAATTGATCTGGAATATGAAATGTGACTTCCCTTCTTTGGCAATTGATATGAGCTCCATGTAGAGAAAGCCAATCCATGCAAAGAATCACATCAAATTCCACTAAAGGAAGGATCAAAAGATTTGCATGAAGCACTTTCCCACAAACTTCGATCAGAGAAGAATTATAAACTTTTGATGCGACTGTTGTGCCATTAGGTGTTATCACAGCTAACTCAACATCTAATTGTTGAGGTAGTACGGTGATAACCTTAGAAAATTTTTCAGAAATAAAAGAGTGGGTGGATCCAGAATCAAATAAAACATTTGCTACTTTAGAGTGGATGGTAAGTGTACCTTTCACCACTTCGTTATCGTACTCCACATCGCTGATAGAAATTGCATGTGACTTTCCTTTGTCTTTAGCCTTAAGATTTTGTTGACGTCGACCATCATCATCAACCCTTGGATTTGGGAATTGATTGGCATAATGCCCCATCTCCTTGCACTTGAAACATTGAAGTGTAGTAGGTTCATTCTGTGTATCCCTTCCTTTGTTTGCATCATTAGACATCTTCTTCCCATTATTGCGGCATTCAAATTCCCGATGACCTTCCTTTCCACATTTAAAAGATTTACTTGTCCCTTTAAGACAACTCCCTCCATGTTTCTTTCCACACTTTGAGCATAAGGGAAACTTCATCTTCTTTTCAGTGTGCTCTTTAGATTTTCCTTTGAATTCCATCTTCCTCTTCTTATCAAACCCATGTGACTGATGGGTTACTCCAATCTCCATCTCGACATTGAGAGCACATCGAACGATTTCCTCGTAGCTATTGAAGTACCTTATGGCTAACGCCCTTCGAAGACTTGGTTTTAAGCCACTAAAGAATCGATCGATCTTACTCTCAGGTTGGATAATAATACCAGAAGCATACCTTGCAAGTCTTGTAAAATTTGCTTCATAGGTACCAACAGATTCACCATCCCTTTTCTTCAGTTCAAGAAACTCTTTCTCCATCTTTGTTCAGAGAATACGAGGGAAGTACTTATTGAAAAATAAGTTCTTGAACTCGTCCCATTCCATAGACTCAATTTCATCCCTTTGCCTCATATTTTTAATAAGATTCCACCATTGATCAGCATCTCCTTCCAAACGATACACTGCTAGGATGACTTTATCATGTTCCGAACATTGAAGAACTGAAAATATCTTTTCAGTAGTACTAATCCATTGGTCAGCAACTAATGGATCAGTCGACCCGCTAAAATAAGGTGGACGCTGCCTCATGAAGGATTCAACAGAATGTTGCTCCTTCCTTTTCTCGTTTGGAAGTCCTTCATGATTCATAGCTTGAGAAAGTTGTGTGAGCATGGCTACAAGATTTTGCATTCCAGCTCCCATATCGTTTGGTTGCTCAGGGGTACAATCATTGCATTGCCCATCGCATTCCGCATTAACACGGTTCCTTCGGGTTCCAGCCATTGACTAAAACCAAGAAGAATAGTGTGAGCAACACAAATTATAATTGGAAAACCACATAATCAAGGATAAAATTTCACACTTAAGGTTTTATCCTAGGGTATTCATGGCCATTTCTAAAACACTAAGATTGTGTTCTCTGCTTAGACTTATCCTTAGCGTTCTTACTAAGGCTTTCACATCCTAGTTTCCAAAGGTTGACTATACCTTTCCTCTGATACCAACTATAACGACCCATACTTTACATACATTGTTAATAATTCAAAATTGAAGCACACTTATTACAACATATGACAGAACCACAAAGGACCGTATAGGTATAGTGTCTTTAGAAACTGGGAAACATAAACAACTGGTTCATAAATCTTCTACAGTGTCTCCCATTTATTTCATCATATCTAGGGTCCCTTTTAGCATATTCTACTTAATATCCATCTTCCTGACCTGGGGAAAAGAAAACATAAAAGGGTGAGCTCAAATGCTCAGCAAGGGAAAATAAAGGAAATAAAAATCATATCATATCTTTTTTGAAAATCATAACCTGCAAAAGAGATCATAATATCTTAACATGGAATAAATCATAGAAGTGAAAATGAGATCCCCATAATCATATCATGAAACTTGAAACTTTGTGGCATGCACACATAATCATGGAAAATCATTTCTTGTTAGTCATGACTCATTTCCAAGACTATCTTAGTGGAAAAAGTCCCTTTCTTAATCGAGTAACCCTCGTTTCAGTCCTGTTTCACTGAACCGGTATAACCTACCGTTCCAGCCCTGTCTATCTCATGAGATATAAAATCTTTACCCAATGCATTGGAGGGAGATATAGGTCCCACCTATCTTATAATGAATCCTTTCTTATGTGTGCCACATAATCATAAATCATACATCATCGCATCACCCATGTAATAAAAATGGGATTCTTAAACAACATGACATCATAAAACAATTCATATAAGATAAAGGAATTCATAAAAATGTTTCCATCACAACATAATCAAATCCATGTAATAATAGGGATAAAAACAGAACCCTATTATTATCTTAGATGGAAAATAATTTTGATAAAATACTTGAACTTCATTCTTGAGGAAAATATCCTTTCTACTTCAAAAACACTTTTCCTTTCTTAACATGTCATACAATTTCAAACTAAAAGAAGTTGATTAAAAGTATACTTGAATACTTGTAAAGGAAGCTTCTTGGAAATAATGTTTTAATAATCCATTCATGCCGTATAAGTTAAAAAACATTCTTCTCGTATTTTTGTCGGAAAAGTCAAAAAAGTCCCTCGTACGAAAAAAAAACGACAAAAGATTCCTTTCATATTCTTTACTAAAAACTCACCGAAGGGTAAAATTGGATTTAAACTATTGTAAGTGGATGGAAACAATATTACATATTGAGGGAACATGGATGTGGATGATAAAATACACCCCAGTAAATACTTACGAATAAACAATCTCGGATAAAAATGAGATTGTGATATTTCCCTTACATTAGGTCCGATTTGCTTTGTACGTGTCCGAAGCTCCTGTATAATGGTTTAAATAATGTTATTGACTTATTCCATAATCCTACATATTGATATGATATCATATATGGTCATATTCTTAGCTTCTTTTTAGTAATATTTCATTGTTACTTGTTACTCGGGTCTTTATTGCCTTTTGTTCTTATGCGTGTTTTGCCGAATAAATTCTTATTCTTCTTTTAAGGTTATAGATACCTTATATCCAGAATTTTATTAGTGTAACATATATCATATTTATTCATTCAATTAATTTATATAATTACTATGTAATGATGATCATGTAGAACGAGTCGCATCACATCGTGGAGACGGTATTCCTTACGTACGCACGAGTGATGATATTGTTCCTATGATCGTGGAATTGTATTGGAGTATATATATATTATTTCAGTATCAATATTACTTTATAATAATCATAAATAGTTACTCATTACACCATTATACCCATCCTTGTAAAGTGATGGTGGAAAATAGATTACACCACGGCGTGGAGACGGTATTCCGTACGTACGCACGCGCGGTGATTTTATTTTTCCGTAGGATGGATAAAAGGTGAATTAGGGTTGTTTCATATTTATAATAACATATCAGTATGTAAGTAATACTTATGTTATTACTTTATCATTAAACAACTAAAGGAGAAGAAGTTGAAGAATAAATAATTTGAAAAGATCGGTAACGGATATTACCTCCTCTTTGGAACGCCTCTTTGAATCCTCCACTTAGGGAACTAAGATTGGTCTTTGAAGAAGACCAGGACCTCTAGGATTATTCTAGGGAAGTGGAGAGGAGAAAATGGCAGGGGTTTTCCGAGCTTGAGTGCTCAATTTGGTGTGAGGAGGAGGGGGAGGAGGTGCCCTTTTATAAGGGAGGAGAGGGGCACCTTAGGAATATCTCAAAATATTATTTTATATTAAAGTCAAAATCGGTTTATAATGGTTCCAAAGGGTCTTATTTCGAAGCTAAAGTGGGGAAGGGTCGAAATCCTATCAACCAATAGGATTTAGACAAGTTTATGGTATTATTTTAACCTTATCAATTAGATTTAACTCTAAGTTAAATAATTTAACTTTTACCGTGTCTTTTTGTTTGCTTTCACTATATGGTTAATAAACTTACTATAACATGCCAAACGAACCCCAAATTGTTTATTATTAATATATATATCCTTATCTAAGTCATGTGGCCGAACCTTAGATTTTTAGGAATAAAATAACAATTAATAATATAATATTTGATTTAAAAACGATTTTGTGTCAATTTTGACACTATTTGATATATGATTTTTGTGAAAGTAATAACAGAATTATATGTTCGAAACAAGTTGATTAAATCAACATTAATATATCATAGTAACCTAGAAAATTAGTGGAATTCTTAAAAAGTCTCAAATTACATTGATTTTGGTGTTTATAACATCCATTATGTCAATATTTCATTAATAAGATAATTACTGCATCATCATTGTGTCATAAATAAATTAACTTATTTAATGTCTAAAAATTATAAATAAAATACCATTATGTAGGAAATCTCTTTATATTTCTAATGAATATTTATAGTCGAATTTATCATATGTATAACCCCATATTAAAATGATTTACTTATTAAACTTTGATTATAACTATTTTAACCCATCTTTAAATAAATTAATAATAAATGTCCTAATCTAACCCAAGTGGGCCTAAATGGTCATATTTTATTCATAAGGTTGTTTTTGGTCGAATTACACTTATCCAATAGAATTAGGACATGTGTTAGGGTAATAGTAATATAATATTTACCCTTAGTTACCCTATTTACTATTAAACGCGGTAAAAAAAGTAAAAAGTTACTATTCACCAAAAATTATTTTTATCTCATTGAACCACATTTTACTTACTGATATCAACCGTGTCTATCGGATTTTCGAAATTCCATTCACAGAAGCGGTAAAATTAAGTTTTATGCAAAATTCAGTTTTTAACCTACCACTTAGTGGTTTCACTATTCATCAAAAATTGAAAGTTTTCAGAAAAATACCAAAATTTCACCCTAGGCTAATTTCGATATTCTGAGTCCAAAAATGAAGTCCATTTTGAAAAATAAAATTTATAAAATTTCAAAAAGTGGTTATTACTATTCATAACGGCTAGTTTTAATAGCATATTGTTGTTTAGTGAAACTCGGTATTGCGTACGACGCAAGCTATCGAGGAAGGTCGCGATTGCGTGTAAAGTAAGCCAACTAGTATGTAGTGAAAGATTCCTTTGATGATATATAAAAAACAAAATATTACTCATAAAAATCTCGGGTGTTACACATGATGTAAGAGATACCTCTCAATAGTGTTTACCTTTTTATTTTTACAAGAATGTCACTCCTCCTCCACTATAAAAGGGAACTCACCCCCTCACTATTCCATTCCTCTAAATCCATTTATCTCATAAAAACCCTAATAAATCTCCTCCAAAATTCTCTCCATTAATAATAGAATCCTACCTTTGGGTATAAATCTAACCAAAGAATCCCTTTGGTGAAAACTAAGAGAAGTTACCCAAAGAATAGGTGACATCCTTCAACAAGCTCTTTTTTTTATATTCATTATCCACTGGATAAAATAGTCATATTATATGATTATATAATAACATAAGTATCCTAAATATCTTTATATTTTTTTATTATATTCTTTTTAACTAAACCTACACACACTTCTGACAAAAGGGTAATGAACTTAAACTTCGTTTGTACGGCGGACTATCGTATCACGAAATGCTGGCGTTCATTTTTTCTTTACCACCACCCATGGTTAGGATTTATAATGGGAATACTATTTTTAGATATTATATATTATATTTATGACTTATTTATTCTTATACTATTATTATATTATACATACTATCATGTTTTCCATATTTTGTAAACACGATAACTTTGTTTGTGGATGTGTGGACTATCGTCTCCTCAAAACGATGAAATTTGTTCACACTTTACATGAATTTATTAAGGATGGGTCTAGTAAAATTATATGATAAATATTAAATAATAAATATAATATAGTTATTTTATATATGTATATACATATATGTCATTTATTTAATTTTTTTCAAATTGACAATTAAATGGAATCAGGGTTCATGCATATGTACGACCTACCGTCTCAATGAACTATTTATTTAATTTTCTATTTATAAAATTTATAATTTATTATAAATATTTATATAATTAATATATATGATATTTATATCATGTTTTAATTTATTTAAATAAGTAAAACATGAACTAGTTAAGAGTATCAAGAATAATAAGTTCAAATATATATAAGTAACAAATGGATATTACCCAAAATGCAACATTAATATGGAATTTTTAATAAATGGGTAATATAAAGTCATAATAATATAATATATGGATTATATATAATAATATAGTTATTTATTATATTTATAATAAACTTTTATTTATTATACCGGATGATTGAACAAGTATGATGAGAGTCAAGACATAAGGTAAGGGTTTTCTCATCTCACTTTTATTTCTGTGAGATTTATGTCTTATTCACCACTCATTTAATTTTTGTGATGTATATAATTCACATTAATATATTATATGATAATTATAATTAAATTTATGGTTATTCAGATATACATTTTATGATCCCTCTTTCATGGGTTAACAGTTCAAAAGTTACGAAATCATTAAAGTACTTTTGTCTCAATTTGCCTTCTTTGAGACACATACAATGGTATGCACATATATTCTTCTACGAGGTGTATAAAATAAAAATTTTAGATGTTATATAATGAATATGATTCTATTAATTATATTTTTAGCTTAATTTAACTTCATTTTATTACATGTTGAGTATGATTCAATTTTACCAACGCGGTAAGAGTTTATTGCAATAATCTCATCACTCATCAAGATTATTTAGGATTATACTTCAATAAATGAAATATTATGATACATAACATAATAACACTTTTTAATTTTCTTATACTATATTTATCCATGGTATTATCAGGTATTAGTACCATATTTACTCTATTTGGTAATTAATATTATTAAAAAATGGTTTTAAAAAATCCAATTTTATTTCTCTTTTTGGGAAAAAATCAATGTTCTTTCAAAACATTTTTTCTAAAAATAGTTTCAAATTTTTTTTATATTTACAAGTTTTTAAAATTATTTTCAAATCAATTTTTAAATAAAATTTTTTAAAGAAAAATAATATTTATTTATAATTTTCCAATATATTTTCAAATGAAAACAGTTTTCAAAACATTTTCAAGCTTTATTTTTAGGTATTCAAAGTATTTTAAAATAAAAAGGTCTTAAAAATGATTTCAATAATTATTTATAAGTTTTAAAATTATTTAAAATTAAATAGGTTTTAAATTTGTTTTCAATATTTATTTATATGTTTTTAAATTATTTTTAAAGGAAAAGGTTTTAAAAATGTTTTTAATCATTTGTTATAAATTTTAAAATTATTTTGAAACAAAAAGGTTTTTAAAATGTTTTTAAGAATTATTTATAAGTTTTCAAAGTATTTTAAAAGAAAAATGTTTTCAATCATCCTTTATAAGTTTTCAAAGAAAGTGGTTTTTTAAATGTTTTCAATCTTATTTTATAGGTTATCAAAGAAATAGGTTTTCAAAAAAATCAATCTTCCTTTTTAAGTTTTCAAGGAAAAGTTTTTTAAAAATATTTTCTATCTACCTTTATTAATTTTTGTGTTTATTTTAAAAGAAAATGGTTTTCAAAAGTCTTTATATATTAAAAATAATTATTCAAGGAATAAAGTATTTTTCTTCAAGAAAGGTTTTTAAAAGATATTTCAAAATTATTTTCCATCTATGATGATATCTATTAGTCTTACTCATGCATTTTCTTGGTATATTATCCAATGGTTCCATTCATATTCTTTCTCTACATAGTTTATTTTTGGATGGCATGACTCTTATGAAACTCATCTCTCTTTTATAGGTAATATGTTTATGAAACCCATTTCTCTTTAACGAGTTATTTTCTTATGAAACTCACTACTTTTCACAGGTTATGATTTGTTGAAATAATTAAAAAACATATCTTTCTTCCATAGGTTTTGATATGATGACATTTTTATGATACCCATTCCATTTTTTGGGTTATCGTATGATGAATAGTTATGATCTAGTGATACACATATGTATAATTTCATTAATAGATGGGTGGGACCTATATCACCTAAAATACATTGGGTAAGGATTTATATCTCATGATATAGACAAGGATGGAATGGGTAGTGAACTCAGTTCAATAAATAACTTTTTCTGCTAATATGATCTTGGGAGTGAACCTTGATATAAAGACCCGGCCTTAAACCTTACTTAATATTGAGTTATTTCAAGAATACACATTGAGGATCTTTTTAGGTTAAGAGTATTAGATAATTAGATCATAAATCATTCATTACATTCCATATTTAAACAAAGTGGTTACATAAAAGATAGTATTCATTTTTTCCCATCAACGGAAACATATTTAAAATAAAACATGGATTCTTTCTTGACACTTCCTTGACATTATCATCATATCATGTACCTTTCCCTTGACCTATGAAAAACATTTCAAAAACATGGGATGAGCATAAAAATCTCAATAAGGTATATATTAAAATGAAAAGGAAACATTAGTACATGTATACATAAGAATCAATGAAATCATACATTAGTCATAAAACAAAAGCACGTGAACATACCTCATGAAATCATAAGATTTATGAATAACTCATAGAAATAATAAGACATAAAGGTAACTTGAGGCATTCATAACATTCTTACGTAGGGAGTAACCCTCATGGTTATGTTTTGAATACCCATCAAATTATATTCCCTAAATCTCTTCGGAGAAACCTTAACATTTAACCCCTTCACGTTACCCAATGCATTGGAGAGCTATATCGGGCTCACCCTCCCTTAATTTATCACGGAACCACTCCTCTTCATAAAAAATGCCCAAGAACTATAACATAATCATAGAACATAACTTAAGAATAAAGGAAAGATAACTTTCCCACATTTCCATAACAATATGACATTTTAAGATATTGAAATAATGAATCCATTCTAAAAACCATTTTCAAAACCATTTAAAACATTTAATAAAGATATTTTTGAATCAAAGTGTCCCATAACACTTTGAATATTTTAACATTTTAAACCATTAATATTCATATAAATAAATCCTTAAAACCATTTTGAAAACATGGATATTAATGAGAAATATTTATAAGAATAAATCATTAAAACATTTAAAATGATATTATAGTTAAAGGGTTTTTAACAAAATGAGAGACACTTGAATACAATAATTGAGGAATATGATTTAATCAGAAATTTATAATATCATGAGAATAAATGGATTCATGGTATAATATTCCAAAATATTTTATATACACCATATAAGAGTGAATTGGTGCATAACAACAATGAAGTCTCAATAGAAATGTAAAATGAGATGAAATCCTTTATAAAGAAGGTATCCTTAAATAAAGGATAAATGAATCTCATAATTATGTGTGAAAAATATAAATACACCCAATATAAGTGTATATTAAGTGTAAAACAATCAAAGTTCATTCAAATATATTCAAAGGATGAAATATTCAATAACTACATGTTGAACCCAAAGAAATCGAAATTGGGTTAAGAAGTTCCTTGGTAAAATTCGACAGCCTAACGACATCACTTTAAAATTCATAAAATTAGTTGATGATAGATAAAATGGTATCTAATCACTTGGACATAAAATTTACATCAATAAGAATATATAAGAACTTATCCCAACAAAAAAATATGTAAATTAAAAGACATAACAAAATAAGTCTTTTAAAAAGTGGAGTATGAATGGTTCCCTTACCGATTTGGGCAACTTTCGAAATGCACACCCCATGAAAGAAGGGTCATACAATGAAGATTTAAATACCCATAAATGAGAGTATATTATACAAATAGTATAATAATGGGAAGTACATACACCACAAAAAAAAAGGAAATAGTGGCCAATGTAGCATGAATCTCACAGGAATAAAAAGTGAGATGAAAATCCCCTTATGGAAATTCGGCAGCCTAACGGCGCCACATAAAACATCCAAAAATGGATTGATGAGATAAAAGATGGTATCTAATAATATTAACATAAAATTTACAGCAATAGGAATATAAAATAACATCCCCAACATAATAAAGAAGAGCTTAATGTAATTTACATAAAAAGGAGTACTTAAAAAGAAAGAGAGAGTTAGGATCTCTTACCTCAAGTCCGACTTGTCTTGTTCATTTCTTTATATTCCTGAATAATAAACATTGTTAAATTTATAATTGCTTAAGTACATACTTTAAAGTTTATTATTCAATTAATATCATATATTATCATGTTATAATAATTAGGTAATTATGTGAGTTCATATCATACGCTTTGTCGATGTTCGGTACATGAGTCAAAAATGATCTTGTTTGAAAAGTTTTGTAAATGTATTTGTATGTAAATCATATCCAGAATAGTATTAATGATTTAAATATCATATATATCCATTATATATTAGTTTTATACTTATTCCATAATATTTGGAGATAAAAATAAATGAAATGCACCGTTCATGGAGACAGTAGGCCGTACGTACGCATGAACGCTACTTTCATTGCTTTGGCACATTAATGGAATTAAAACTAGATGAGATATATATATATATATATAATTCCAGTATATTATATATTTTCTATAGGTCACATATGTTCATTAATTTCATTCTTTATACATTCCATGTATTTCATGAACGAGTCACATCACTTGAGGGGGCGGTAGTCCACACTTCCTCGTATGAAATTATCGCATTTGCATAACATGCAAAGCATAAAGATATGTTTTAAATATAAAATACAGAAGTATATAGAAAACATAAATACTATATATATCATATATAAAATACAGTGACATAATAATGGCCACCATGAAAGGTGTTAAGAGAATATTGAACAATCATCGTTTCGTGAGGCAGTAATTCACCATCCACATAAACAGTATGTTCTTTAACCATTAGACAGAGGTGTGTGTAAGTGTAGCACAAATACATCACATAAAAACATCCTAGTATATTGAATATACTATTTTTGTAACAAAATAAAGGAATAAAAAGAGTTTAGGGGGTTGGAAAAGAAAAATAAAACAAAAGAACACAAGTGAAGACATTACCTTTAAATCGGGTAACTCCTCTTGGTTTGAACCAAAAGGGTTTCTTGAAGAGATTTCTGCCAAAGGTAAGGCTCCTAGGATGAAGAGAGGGATGTGGAGAGATAAAATGAGCAGATTTTTGTCGATCCAAAGGCTTTAGAGGTGTGGGTAAGGGGGTAGAGGTGGGGGCCTTTTATAAGAAGGAGGAGGGTACTCTTGTAATGTCTTGAAAAGTTACTTTATTATAAAATTATTTTTCAGATATTAAAGGTCCCAAAATTATATATTTAGCGGATAAGGTGATAAGGGTTCTAAATCCACCCATACAATAGGTTTTTGACAAGTTTATGTCTTATATTTTACCATATCTTCCCATTTTATTTAAATCATTTATTAATGAGGTAATCATTGCATCATCATGGTGTCATTAATAAATTAATTTATTTAATGTCTAAAAATTATAAAAAAAATTCTATGATGTAGGAAATCGTTTTATATTTCTAATGGATATTTATAGTAAAAAATATAACTTGTATAACCCCATGTAAAAATTTTGTTATTAAACAATACATGTTTGTGACATTTTTATTTTAACTTTAAATAAAAAGTTATTAATGTCATTTTCCTACCAAAGTGGCTCCATGGGGTCCCCAAGTTGACCCATGGATTATCTTGGTCGGCAATGACTCATCCAATAAGGGTAGGACATGTTTCAAGGTCATTTAATATTATTATAACGTTAACTTTACCTTAAATTACACTAATTACCCTTAATCGCGATTAATAAAACTTAAAAGTTACTATTCACCAAAAAATTATTTTAATCCCATTGAACCACGTTTTACATCATCATGAAAACCATGTATGTAGGATTTTTTAAATTCAAATCAAAGAAGTGGTAATGTTTCATTTAAATGAAAAATCATTTTTTTAACTACCACTTAGTGGTTTCACTATTCATCAAAACTTGACGTTTTTCAGAAAAATACCAAAAATTCACCGTAGGATATATTTGATATTCCAAATTCAAAAATGATGTATATTTTACAAAATTCAAAACATAAAAGTTTAATTAATTAATTTAATAATTAATTCCTGCTGTCAAAACAAATAGCGTGTTTTTAAGAAATAATATCTATTAAAAGATTGACACTAGTTTAAGTCCAATTTCAGAGTGAAATTAATTCTAATGACCACCATTGGATTTAATGGTAAAAATATATTCTAATTTAGATTTAAAAAAAATTAAAAAGATGATATACTCATCTAAATAAATTAGATTAAAAAGAGGTTTTGAATTAAAGTACAACATTTTCACTAAAACTGATCTTTATCGGGAAAATAACAAAAATTTACACAAAGTAAATTTTGATGTCCAGATTCTAAAGAAGGATTTTATTTTGTCAAATATAACATATAAAATGATCAAAAGTATATTTAAAAATGGTTTTCCATCAAAAGGCAGTTAATCGACCTTTTAAAGAATATTAGAATATTTATGCTTAAAATTGGATTCATTTGCATTTTAAGCCTCTAACATTTATTGAAAAAAAGTAAAAATATTTGATAGACATATGTAATCATTTTTTAGTTAGTTCTGTTCGTTGACGCCATTACAACGGCAAGGCGTAAACTACCATTTAAAATAATATTATTTTATTATTAGAGTGCAACATAAGATTTCAAAGAAACTCATTGTTGCGTATTGGGTATGCCATCGAGCATAGCGTTCCCTTTAAATTAATATGAAACTTTTATTCACAAATATGGATAAATTTGAAAACGTAATATTCTTTATTTACGTGGGATGTTACATCCTTCCCCCCTTTTTGAAATTGCGTCCTCTCAATTTTTAAAATTGGGCATGGAAAATTCATTGAAAGCCGCACATCGGAAAAGGAGTAAATTAAACTGTCACTTTAAAAGAAAGAAAGGCAAGTACAAAGGTCACCCTAGTTAACCCATACTAGGATTCCATGCAGGAAAACATGGATATGGAAGAAAAAACAAAGGGTCATGTTCTGAGGGAGAGTGATAGAAAACATGTTTAGGAGAAAGTTAACCACCAGAATATCACAAACTAGTGATCGATTAAACGGTATTTGATTCCCCAGTAGGAAAAGTTAGCAGCCAACATTTTTGTTTTTAAGATACTTTTAATTAATGAATTTATTTATAAGCCTAACTAAATCATAAGGAAATATAATTACTTGTCGTGTAGACTCTCATCTCCTACTAGATTTCTTACACAAACTCATATTTTCTCCAAAAGATGAGTATTTATGATGACTTGCTCACATTAAGAGAGCTATAATCAACTTCTAGAGAATCACCTAATCCAAAAAAGAGAACTATATATTTCCCATGTCTTTAGACCTTAACCAAAACCAAAATTGTTAGAACAATATCAGATAATCCAAAAATGGATAATCCATTATAAAAAAGAAAATCTATTCTTAATCTCTAAAATTTGTCCAACAAAACCCAAAGTTCAACGAAGACCATTCAATAAACAATTTGTCCATAAAATTCTTCAAAGTAAACCAAACTAAAACTGAAACCCAAATATTTGAAGGATTTAATAACATAGTCTTCCAAGGTACAAATTAACATTTATGTCTAAATAACATCAGTTTCTCTTAAACTCTCATATTCAAAAGTAATTAACCTAATCACATATCCTCCATGATAGGTTGATAATTTCCATAGATAACCCAAAATCAACTTACTCTTGATTCATAAAATCATATAACTATAAAGAATTAGTAAAACTAACCAGGGGATTCACGTAGTCTGGTGGTAGGTGATAAATACCAGTCGCACTTTGGTTGTGGGTTCGATTCCTGCAGCTTTGTCCGACGCGACGGGTTGTCACACGGTCAGCGTGTTGTCCTTTATCCAAAACTATATAATTCTTAAAACATTCCCCAAAAATGAGATAGAATATTCAAAAATAATAATAATATATTTTAACCTCAATTTTATCTCATGCCTTTCATTTTCCATCATAACATATAGTAACCCATAATTACCTCAAAAGTAAGGATCATATAAACCCTAATGGTTACCTTTAAAATTATCACCTAAACTTCCAAATCGATTTGGTTCTCTCATACAAGATGCATTAGAGAAATCACCAAGGTTCAAGTGGTTGATCATGACTTCTGATAGTTGGTTTAGAATAACCAAGCGATTTCTCATTTAATCCTCCATTTAATCCAGTCTCTTAATCAGAGAACCACCATAGTTTCCTTCAAACCCATTGTCACTTTGGGGCCTGCTAGAACCATCCATTTACTAAAACTAAAGAGGTCAGTGTGAGTATATAAACAAAATCATTATGTACTAAAGAGTAAGATAAACACTAGGATATACTTATCAAAGTTATCTCAAACTCATTCCAACATTCAAAAATAACAATGACTTTATCTAATATAATAACCATTGTGGCTATACACAACTTTTCACTTATGCTTAAACAACACTCTAACCTCTAAATTTATCTAAAATGACCTCTTATACCAACTATAAGGACTCTGACTTAAACCTTACTTAATCTTGAGTTATTTCAAGAATACACATTGAGTATCTTTTCAGGTTTAGATTTTTAGAGAATTAGATCAAAAATCATGCATTACATTCCACATTTAAACAAAGTGGTTACATAAAATATAGTATTCATTCTTCCAATCAACAGAAACATATTTAAAATAAAACATGGATTCTTTCTTGACACTTCCTTGACACTATCATCATATCATGTACCTTTCTCTTAACCTGTGAAAAACATTTCAAAAACATGGGATGAGCATAAAAAGCTCAGTAAGGGATTTAGAAATACGTAAAGGAAACATTAGTACATGTATACATAAGAATCAATGAAACCATACATTACTCATAAAACATAAGCACGTTAACATACCTCATGAAATCATAATATTTATGAATAACTCATAGAAATCATAAGACATAAAGGTAACTTGAGGAATCCATAACATTCTTACGTAGGGAGTAACCCTCATGGTTACGTTTGGAATACCCATCACAATATATTCCCTAAATTTCGTCGGAGAAACCTTAACGTTTAACCCCTTCACGTTACCCAATGCATTGGACATCTATATCATGCTCACCCGCCCCTAGTTTATCACGGAACCACCCATCTTCATAAAAAATTCCCAAGAACCATAACATAATCATATCACATAACTTAATAATAAAGGAAAGATAACATTCCCACATTTCCATAACAATATAACATTTTAAGATATTTAAATAATGAATCCATTCAAAAAACAATTTTCAAAACCATTTATTACATTTAATAAAGAGATTTTTGAATCAAAGTGTCCCATACCACTTTGAATCTTTTAAAATTTTAAACCATTAATATCTATATAAATAAATCTGTAAAACCATTTTGAAAACATGGATATTAATGAGAAATATTTATAATAATAAATCATTAAAAAATTTAAAACGATATTATAGTTGAAGGGATTTTAACAAAATGAGAGACACTTAAATACAATAATTCAGGAATAAGATTTAATCAGAACTTTAAAATATCATGAGAATAAAGGGATTCAGGGTATAATATTCCAAAAGATAGTATATACACCATATAAGAGTGAATTGGTTCATAACAACAATGAAGTCTCAATAGAAATGTAAAATGAGATGAAATCCCTTATAAAGAAGGTATCCTTAAATTAAGGATAAATCAATCTCAAAATTATGTGTGACAAATATAAATACACCCAATATAAGTGGATATTAAGTGTAAAACAATCAAAGGTCATTCACACATATTCAAAGGATGACATATTCAATAACTACATGTTGAACCCAAAGAAATCGAAATTGGGTTAAGAAGTTCCCTTGGTAAAATTCGACAGCCTAACAGCGTCACTTTAAAATTCATAAAATTAGTTGATGAGAGATAAAATGGTATCTAATCACTTGGACATAAAATTTACATCAATAATGATATAGAAGAACATATCCCAACATAAAAAGATATAAATTAAAAGACATAACAAAATATGTTTTTTAAAAAGAGGACTGTGAAAGGTTCCCTTTCCGATTTGGGAAACTTTCGAAATGCACACCCCATGAAAGAAGGGTCATACAATGAAGATGTAAATACCCATAAATTAGAGTATATTATACAAATAGTAAAATAATGGGCAATACATAGACCACAAAAAATGGAAATAGTGTCCAATGTATCATGAATCTCACGGGAATAAAAAGTGAGATGAAAATCCCCTTATGAAAATTCGGCAGCCTAACGGCACCACATAAAACATCCAAAAATGGATTGATGAAATCAAATAGGATCTATCATCATACTAACATAAAATTTACATCAAGAGGATTATAAAATAACATACCCCAACATAATAAAGAGGATATTTAATTAAGTTACATAAAAAGGAGTACTTAAAAAGAAAGAGAGAGGTAGGATCCCTTACCTCAAGTCCAACTTGTCTTGTTCATTTCTTTATATTCCTTAATAATAAACTTTGGTCAATTTATAATTGCTTATGGATATACATTAATGTTTATTATTCAATTAATATTATATATTATCGTGTTATAATAATTAGTTAATTATGTGAGTTCATATCATACGCTTGGTCGATGTTCTGTACATGAGTCAAAAATGATCTTGTTTGAAAAGCATTGTCAATGTATTTGTATGTACATCATATCCAGAATAGTATTAATGATGTACATATCATATATATCTAGTATATATTCATTTTATTGTTATTCCATAATATTTGGAGATAAAAAGAAATGAAATGCACCGTTCATGGAGACGGTAGGCCGTACGTATGCATGAACGCTACTTTCATTGCTTTGGCACATTAATGGAATTAAAACTAGATGGGTTATATATATATATATATATATTATAATTACAATATAATATATATGTTATATAGGTCACATATTTTCATTAATTTCATTCTTTATACATTCCATGTATTTCATGAACGAGTCACATCACTTGAGGGGGTGGTAGTCCACACTTCCTCGTATGAAATTATCGCATTTGCACAACATGAAAAGCATAAAGGTATGTTTTAAATATAAAATATAGAATCATATAGAAAACATAAATACCATATATATCATATATAAAATATAGTGACATCATAATGGCCATGTTTCCCTCTGGAATGGGGGATGATCTCGTTGATTTAAGATTCAAACATTCCAAGCAGTTTCTAACGTGTTTGTTCATAGAATCGGAAACATCCAATGATTCCATATCCATTTGAACCTACTTTCCACAGGTAGGCCCTCATTAGTTGTATACTGATAAGGCTTAGGAATTTTCATTGGTCGGGAGGATGGGAGGTCGGACTCATCACACCTTTTTTAGTGGAATTATTGTCTACTCCGGGACTCTCTTTATAGATTTAATTTATGTTCGTGAATCCTCATTACATTACCAATTATAAAATGAGCTTACCTTTAGATATGAAAATCAATTATTTATATATAAAAAATTTAGAGAATCTTTTATATGTATTCAAGGTTCTTCATCGATAGAGAATCATCTGTATTTGTTTAGAGATTCTTAGTCAATGGTATCCTTTAATACATAAAAAGTATCTTGGTCACTATGATGATCATACTATTTTTAATGCCACTCAATGGGGCACATGAAGTTTATTGTCATTCAGAAGGACATGGATTATTTCAGATTTGGGATCGTACCTACAGATGGGCTACCAACGTATCTTTTGTATAGGAAAAGGAATCAGAACCCACGTTGTTCGAGTAAGGGAGTATGTTTCTTATGCATGATTGATGGCTCAAATAAAGATGTCATGATTACTTTTACACTCTAAGATCATGTGAGTCATGCTCGGTGTGAGAAATAAGAGGTATTGGTGAAACCAGACAATTGTTCCATGAAAGATGCAATGATGTGGGGCGTATGTGTGTATGACTTCCCAAATAGATGAGGATTAAGATTTACTTCTGGGAAGAAATCCAGGAACAGGGTCCGTAAAGGTATATGTGCTTCATGGAGATTTGAATGCTCTATTCTTGGGGCTTACTCCTAAGGAATATGCCCAAGTTAGGAGGGGACTTATGATTGGGTTTTACTCCTGGGAAAGAAGCCCAAATCAAAAGTAAATTAGGACTGGTTAAGAGAAATTAAGACTGGGGCTTACTCCTGAAAAGGAGGCCCAGGTTAAGGGACTTGAAAAATTAAGGGACTTGGGGCTTACTCCAGAAGAGGATGCCCATAATTGAGATTGGGGCTTACTCCTGAAATGGAATCCCAGGTTAAGAAAATTATGATCGGGGCTTACTCCTAAAAAGTAGGCCCATATTTGAGAACTTTATGTTTGGGGCTTACTCCTAAGGAGGATGCCCATATTAGAGGACTTGGACTGGGGCTTACTCCTGAAAAGGAGGCCCATAGTAATGAGAATTTGGACTGGGGCTTACTCCTGAAAAGGAGGCCCAGGTTAAGGATTCTCTCATCTTAAAGGATGAGGTTGAATGAATTAAATCTCAATCTTTAGTGACATAAATATGTGTAAATCACTAGATTTTGAGAGATGTTTCGCGGAGTTATATTTAGATACGGAAGAAAAATCAAGAAATCATGCCATAAATGGCTTTGAAGAGTGTCTTGAAGACTGAATCTTGAATATGAGAGGTGGAATGGCATAAGAGGAGTGAAATGGGCAGGAAAGGCACCCCAAAAAGCAGGGGCGCGCAAGTCCTGGCAGGCGCGCAAGTCCTAGTCGCATAGGTATACCTGCACGACACATGGGTACTTGCGCGATTGTTAACCAGTATGGTAACACTTGGGCGATCCTTGACCAAAGCCTTTAGAATCATCCCTAGAGGCTTTCCAGAAGATGGCGCACATATTATAGTGAAGAAGTAGGGCGGCGCGCAAGTGTGTCAATTTCCCTTAAGGGTAAAACACTTAGGTGCGCAAGTGTTAGTGAATAATAACATTTAGACCTTACTCCTCTGGTTTATGCCTTCCATTATAGGTAAATAATTACCCTATAAGTGTTCTAAAGACCTGAAGAAGAGACTTGGGCGTTCAGAGCTCTGTATCTGAATTCTGGAAAAATTCCCTCCCTCAAATGGGGGGCCCATAGGGTCTTTTTATAGGGTGGAGATGACCCCGGGCGGTAAACCTTTAGGGCGCGCAAGTCACTTGTGCAACCACTAGGTGGCGCGCAAGTATACTTGCGTGATAGTGATGGAACTTGCGCAACCCTTGTGATTTTGAAGCCTTTTTCATGCCTTTGTCGATTTTTGATGTTTTTTTCAAAGGATGAATCAATTTGTGATAAGTCATTTACCTTTCCATTATTTTAGACAATGTGACGAAAAGGAGCATCAACAAAAATCCCCCCTCAGAGTTGGATCCGAAATAATAAGGATGTGACTCTGAGGAAAAGAGGAAAGCCAACCGGAAAGGGCCGCGCAGGTGTTCACTGCGTAACCAACAGCGTGCAGGTGCGAGTCGCACAGGGCTGGAGTGCACTGGTCGTAGGCACGCACGTGGTCGGCCTGGCCTATAAATATGCGGTCATTTTCCACGCATAGAATCTGATTTCTGGATTTACGAGCTCTCGTCGTGCAGGTCCCCTTCTCCACGCAAGTTGCTCGTTTTCTGTTGTTTCTTCTCTGTCACACTGTTGTCAAGGTAATAGGACTTGCGTGGTGATACTTGCGAGCCAAAAACTTGTGCAGCACATTAACACTTGCGCGACACATCCATACTTGCGCACCAAGTTTAGACTTGCGCGCCTTAATGCATTTTCCATTTTTCTGAAATTCCATCAAAAATATTATGAAAAATCAACTTACTTAAGAGTTAATTTATTCAACTTTTGTGCAGAATCAGTGGCTCTTAGAACAGGAATAGCTGATGAACTGGCTAGTAAAAGGATTGATGATATGATGAAGATCATTGGCCACAATTATTATACCGTAAAAAGTATCACTCTTCTGGATTTGGCTAAGTATCTGAATAAATATCATCGCGAATTCCCCCAAAGCATTTATTTGCCTTTATATGGCTATGTTCATCTGCGAGAAGTTACTATTCCATAAGCAAAGAACTATCTCCCATTTTTGTGGTCTCAGAATTATACCAACTTTACTTCAGGAAATATCTCATGTGGAGGAGTATTTCTAAGTGTTGGAATAGTGGAGAAGGCCCACATGATGCATCATAGTCCTTGTATGCCAGATCTGAAACCTCATAAGCATGAGCTGCAACCACATTGTCATCCTTCAATCTTCCGAAATTCTCAGATGGATCAATCCAAAGGCTGGAAGAAAATCTGGGACTTCCGTCCTGGGGGAGGTGTGAAGCCAAATTGGATGTGGGCATACTGGGTGCCACAAACCTGTGCAGAGTTTTTCTAGGATCTGAAAGGAGTTGTGAGATATGAAGCTATTTGGGTTGGGCAAACATATGTTTACAGACATGATAACTTCGTGCCAGAGATACTCAGCCATTGGAGCCCAGAAACTAATTCTTTCCATCTGACTCATGGAGAAGTAGGTATCAGTCTGTGGGATGTCCACAAGATCTTAGGGGCTCCAATTTTGTGTGACATGTATGATGACTTCATTCCACCCAAGGTGACATGGAATGATTCAGAGAAGACTCCTGCTTTATCTCGGGAATTATTTAAGATCTTCCATAGGCTCAAGAGTTCAGAGACCTCGTTAACTCATTCTAGAAAGGATATTCATCTAGATGAGTGGATGAATATATTTCTTATTGAGAAGAAAGAGAAGGAGACAAAGGAGAAGGAGTCGAAGGAAAAAGGATCCAATAAAAAGAAATCCAAGGATAAGAGTCCCACCTTTCCTACTACCTGCCCAAAACCTGAGAAGAGGGGTGCTCCTGGCACATTCTGGCAAAATCTAGAAGCATGAGAGTTTGAGAAATGGGGATATGAGGTTAATCAAAGGATCCTGAATAAGACTCCTCTGGCGGGCTTCTTGGCTTTATGGCTCAGCATTTATCTCTTTCCAGTCAGGGATTTGAAGGAAGGCGTCAGGCCCAGGACCCTCGTCATTGCGGAAAATTTGGCTGTGGGAAAAATAGTTGGGTTGGATACCCCCATTTTAGCAAATATTCACAAGAGTTTACTTTATGTATTCATGGGTAAATCTCCTTTAATAATATTGGGAACATTCCATGTTTTATGGTGATGGATTGCCACTCACATCTGGACTTACAATGTACAAAATGGATTACAAATTTCTAGAAGTTCTTTCAGGACATCAGTTCAAGCATTCTCTGGAGTTGCTCCATTAGATGTTAATGCCTATGACATGAAAGTGAGGTTGATCATGTTTAAGGAATTCAACTTCTTTCCCTATGGAAACCCGCCAACCAGGCGGTTTGTTGATGATGGAACAACCCATTTGGATCTGAGGGCATACATGCTAGCTTGTAGGGATAGTGTACTAGTTTCCAGGATTGAGGGAGAAATTATATGAGAGTCCTATGCTCCATATATATTTTCACGTCAATTCAAGTGTCTGCAACAGATTGTTGTATCTCCCCCAGTACATGTCAGGTTAGAGCAACATCTGATGGTTTCTCGACAACTGTGGTCACTAACGTCAAGGGAGAAGACTGGGGCGGTATTTGATCTACTAGTTGAAAATGCGGCATCTAACCTGACTACTTGGTATGCCTAGCACTGGATAGCATCATACCCCAAAGGGGTGCTGAATCACCCAGTTTATCAGGTGGGGAAAAGGAAGAGGACTGTAGAGAAAAAACCCTTCCTCGTGAAGGTGATGCTTCCCCACCTGAATCTGATTCGCCAGATTCCTCTTCTAGGACTGATTCACCGGATTTCCATGATGGGGATGATGAGGCAAAACAAGTGGCAAAGCGACCCCATGCCAAAAATAATCCTCCAGTCAGAATCAAAAGACCCACTCCATCAACTCCTGGTGAGTTACTTCATCAGGGTACTTCACTACTACTTTATAAAGCAATAAGTCTTATTTTCTTATTCTCTATCTGTAGTTGCAGGAGCTGGGACGAAATTGAAATCAAAGATTGTAGGACCTTCCTCGCAGCCTTCATATCTAAGACTAGAGGTTGTCCATTTATGGCAGAGTTTATACTGTGGTACTGAGACCACCTGGATGGATTTGTGTGAGGGCCTACAACTTCCTGGAATAGGGAATCTTCTGGCTTCTACAGATATCCAATACGAGGATAACCCCAATAAATTGCGGGCTTATATCAGAGAGTTGGAAATGCTGATATATTCCACTGATGAGTCCGTTCCTTTCACGAGGCGGTTGAAGGAATTGATTGATCGTGGCACCGCTGAGGGGATTTATGAGGAGTGGCACGATTACGTGGCTCCTGAAGATGTAAGTTTTATTTACTTATTTGCTTTGAAACATGATTTTAGTCGAAGATTTATTACTTAAGGGAGTTATTTTCTTCATCTTGAAGCTTTGAAAGAAAGGAACTACTAAGGTTACATCGCCACAATATAGCCCTGGTGGTACTGCCATCGGGATTGCTGCTGATTCTCCTCATGAACCGGGTGAGATATCTCTAGGCCTGCAGGCCATGAATGAGGAGCTGGAAACGACTTTTCATTCTCCAATCTAGGTGCCAATAAGGGAGACTTCCGATAATCCCAAAAAACCAAAGAAGCAAAGGCAAAAAAAGAGGACGTCCACAGCTAAACGCTTCATTAGCAGTGGTAATTCCTTCATGTAATCATGTGTCTATACCCATGAAAAGGTTGCTCATATTTCTGGGGATTGTAGGGGCTTCTTCAATTTCCCCCCTAAGGAAAAGGACCAATCCTCCTTCAAGGACCACAGAGGGTGTTGTGGAACAACCACAAATTCAGGCTGACTTGGATGCTTCTGAAAAAGAGCCCACATCTATTCGTATCACTGCTCCTGCTGCTGCTACAAGCAGAGAATAACCTGCATCAGAATCATTGGCGGTCGCAGCAACTGAATCTGCCAGCCTTCCTGAAGAAGTTGTCCAGGGTCAGAGGCCGCAGAATGAGGGTCTCCAAGAGGATACATCAAATTCTCCCACTGGTGAGACTAACCAGGATTCTGAAATATCATTGGATGAAATGATGAATCGTGGCATGTCTTTCGAATAATTTTATGTTCATGCTAAGTTGTCATGTGATTTAGAAGACCTTGGGCGTGAGTGTTATCCTTCGACCAGTAATTTTGTTTTTATAATTTACACTTCTAATCATGACTGAAAATAATATGCAGTTCCATCCATAGAAGCTGTTGAACTGCCAATTCCTGAAGAGGGTGTGGACATTGATGTCAACCCTATCATTACAGAAACATTAGTTCAAGTGGAGCTAAACCCAGTAAAACCTCATGAGACCCATCTTGAAGATCCTGTTAAAACTGGGAAAGATGGGGAGGAGTCTTCTCAAGCTGTTGATCTACTGTTAGGTAATGATTGGACTGAGTTTTCAAGATATACAGCCAACTTCCATTATTATATGAAACTAACCATACTTTTAATTGATCAAACATGGATATCAACTTCAATGGATAGAACTTGAGGTGAGGTCTCAACATCTTCCCAAACATAAGTTTAAGGTGAAGCAACTAGGGTCAGTGGGGAAGAAGCAGAATAGGGCACTTCCTTAAGTGCATTAATTCCATATTACATGCCCCCTTGTGATGATGATGTTGAATCAGACCCAGAGGTGCTTAAGGCGCTCATCTTCTCACGACGCAAGGCATGGAACAACATATGGAAAATCATATCTGAGGTGCCTTTAGAAGAGCTATCATCGAATATCCCTCGATTTCCGTCCCAGTTTATCATGCTAGGACTTGACGGTTTTTGATACCAAGAGATCCATACCGTGGTGAAACAAATCATCTTCAGGAGGGAGAAGAAGCAAAAGTGTCGCGAAGATCTTACCAGGGTAAAACTGTCAGTCAACATCGGTGAATTTGAGGCTGTGGTATCTTGGTCTGAGGCTGACTATGCTGCCAAGATTATGGAGCTGAAGCATAAGATCAAAAAAAATGTCATCCAGAAGATGCACCTTCAGCAACAGTTAGATGTTGTTACTGGGGAACTTGACCAACTCAATAATTCACTGGAGGGAGTTCAAACGAATGGTATGAAGACCATTTCAGATGCTAAGAAAGCACTCCATCAGGCTGAAAAGAGTGAAGTTGGTCGAGTGCATGAGCATCAAGTAGCTGTTGATGAAGCTCGAGATGCAGTTCATCAAGTGAAGACTTATGTAGACAGCCTTTTGTAATTTCCTAAAAAAGAGAAGAGGCTCCAATCTGTGGATGTCCCTCTAATTCTTGTGCATCAAATGGAAAGAATTCTTTCATCTTCAATCATGTGTGCATGTATTTTTCTGCTACCTACTATAAATTTAACCTAAGCCAATGGGCATAGTAAGCATAGTTTGATTTTTACTAGGATTAATATAAATAACCCTACAAACTTTGAATCTTTTAATGGATTAATATTACCTAAATCATACAAAATGTATGTTTAGTGAGCTGGAACTTGACTTTTATTCAGAGTTCCTTTGTCTTTTATGGGAAGTTTAAAGTCATGCACGTCGAACATAAAGAGGCTAATGATTAAGGTCGAAATAGCTTTGACCGAAATGGATTATAATTGACTCAATTATTTTACAATTTATCTGAAAACATATTACCATACTCAAGTATGAAGGAAAATATGTAAACTATAACTTAAGAAAATTTGGATCAGAGGAATGATATGAAAAAGAGCTAAAAGGCATTAGAAGAAGTAGTTCCCAAGAATGACGTTACCATTATTTAACAAACCCGTTATGGGGTCGAATTATGTAGGGCCGCCTAAGGGCATTGGCTGCATAGTCAAATAAATAGAATCTTTTGGCTGAAAAGTCTGTTATGTAGACTATTTATGCAAGGCCACCTAAGGGAACATGCTGCATAGTCAGGAAAAAGAACTCTCAAAAATTTACTTTCCTAGTGCTAAAAAGCCAGTGAAAGTTTATGAAGATTCAAAATTTTCAAAGTATAGAGTTTGTTGTACGGAAAGAGGTACTTGAATTTGGAGAAGATATTTCCAAACAAGATTATCGAAGAACTGGATGGATATCACTCCTACGAAGTTCTGACCCAAAATTAGGGAAGGAGAATATAAACCATAGACTGGAATAATTTCAGATCATGAAAAAGGATATGGGACAAATATGTTAAGGATGGCTACTTTTGAGGATCCCTACATACTGTCAGTTAAGACCAATAAAGACAAAAGAGGATTTCTTCCCAAGAATTAATTTACCAGTATATGAAACACCTATTAGGGGGTTGAATTATGCAGGGCCACCTAAGGGCATTGGCTGCATAGTCAAATAATAGTATCTTTTGGCTGAAAAATCTGTTATGGAGACTGTTTATGCAAGGCCGCCTAAGGGAACATACTACATAGTTAGGTAAAATAACTCTCAGAAATTGGACATTTTTGTGACTAAAAGTCAAGAAAATGGTTATGAAGATCTGAAAATATTTAAGGTTAGGATTATGACACATAAAGATGGGTATTGTCCAATGTATACAAAGATACACAAATCAATGCAAACCATAATCATGTTGTGGATGGGTCCTAAATTGAAATGTTGGACTTCACTACGTATCCCATAAGGATGGGAATCAAGCCATACATAGTTCTAGAACTAATGTTTAATGTCGTGTGGGACAAAAGGATTGGAGATATTAGTTTAGGGTCATAGAGCTTGGACCATTATAAGAAATACATAGTGTGTATTTTCATGGGGACTTTTCAGCCACGGGACTGAAAGTGGAATTTGGGGTTTGGCCCAAAAGATTTGGGGCTGGATTCGAGGGACACTCGAACGTTCCTAAATATCCCATAAGGATGGGAATCAAGCCCACGTAGTTTTAGAACTACCCTCTATACAAATTTGGTTCGTACATTTGAAGGGTGAAAAGGGGACTTTAGTGCAATGATGATTTAACCCAAGATAAAAGGTTCATGTATTGCCATGTATGCACGTAGTCTTTGAAATGAAACATGATTGAAAATAAATATAAATAATGATTCCCTCTCAGGTGAGGGTATCAAAGAATATTGTAGTTTATTTTCATACTGGAAAAAAGTGTTCTATAGTTTAACGTTGTATAGCAAGGACGAAAGTGAACCAATGTAAAGGTATTGATTCTAGGGGCGGTCTCACAAATCAACATCATATGAGATGGAGGTGAACCGATGTGAAGAGATTGATTTTGGGCTTGAACCTTGGGAGGTTGCCTACATACCCAGCCTGGAAGGCAAGGATCAAAGTCTGCATAGTTCAATTAAATAATGAATTAATGATCAAGTTGTTCTTGGGGACAAAAACCTAAAAAATGATGTTGTTGGGACTTAAACATGGTTAGTATCCCAGAGAGTGTGTTACGGTTGAATTTTGCTCTAATCTCATGTGAATCATACTCGGTGTGAGAAACAAGAGGTAACAAAAACCTTAACGATGCACAGTTTAATGTCATTTAGGACATATAAAGGGACTATGCAGTTTAAAGTCTTCCAGTTAGGACTATAAGTGCTGCCCAGTTTAGTGTCATGTAGTAGGGACAAAGTACAATTTAATGTCATGTAGGACATATAAAGGACTTTCTGTATAGTTTAGCGTCATGTAGTTAGGACGATGGGGACAATATAGTTTAACGTCATGTTGGACGAAAAAGGGACGATACAATTTAGCGTCATGTTGGACGTAAGTGCCAATTGTTTAAGGTCATATGCATGGACCATTGGTTATGCAGTTTAATGTCATGCTGGACGAAAGGGACTTCTATATAGTTTAACATCATATAGAAAGGACGATTAAGGGGGGCATAGTTTAACGTCATGTTGGATGAATTAGGGAATTTTTTTACAGTTTAATGTCGTGTGGGATGAAAGTAATACAAATAGTTTAAGGTCGTATGCATGGACCGTTGGTTATGTAGTTTAACGTCTTTCCGGACGTAAAGTAAATTTATACATTTTAGCATCATGTATTTAGGACGTCACAGTTTAGCATCATGTTGGACGAAAGTACAAACAGTTTAAGGTCATATATATGGACCATGGATGATTCAGTTTAACGTCTTGCTGGACGTAAGGGACTTGCAAATAGTTTAGGGTCATATGCATGGAGCGTTGGTTATGAAGTTTAACGTCTTTCTAGATGGTGGTGTATTTTAAGGTCATACCGGACTACTGATGATATATTTTGTGTTTATACAAAATACTTCTTAAAAATCTGGCATTTCTTGGAGTATTGATGAGTTCTCCATCCGTCGAGATTAATGAATAAGCTCAATTGGACTAGACCCTATGTATTGAGTAAGGTCCTTCCCATTTGGGATCAAGCTTGGGAGGTTTTTTTCCTGGTATCATTGGAGTTCTGGGAACTAATACCAATTCTCCCTGAGTGAATGAATGAAGACGAACTTTTTTGTTGAAAGCTCGTGCTATTCGATCTTGATAGACTTCCAAGTGGTGCAAAGTTCACAATCTTTTCTCATCTAATCGTTCCAATTAATTTAATCGCTTTTGAGATTCCTCATCTATAGATGACTGATCACAAATGGCTACTCTGAGTGAGGGTAGTTGAACTTCAATTGGCAAGACTGCTTTCATTCCATATACCAATGAATATGGAGTTAACCGTGTTGCAGTGCGGGTGGTAGTCTGATAAGCCCATAAAGCATGGTAGACTTTATCAGGCCATGATTTATTATCTTTATCCACCATCTTTTGCAGTATATTTGAAAGAGTCTAATTGAAGGATTATATTTGGCCATTGGCCGTTACATGATACTGAGACGAATGGTTGGATTTGTTATTGTATTCTTGATACAATTTCATCACCTCAGATGAACAGAATTTGGTGCCATTGTCCGTCAATATGGTATGAGGGACACCATCTGGTATTGATGTTAGACTTGATGAAGCTAAAAATGTATTTAGAACTAACTTCCTTGAGAGGTATTTCCTCTGCCCATTTGGAAAAAGAAATCAGTAGCAGTAAGAATATACTTAAACTGCTTGGTCATAGCTGAAGGGTAAGGTCCCACCACATCCATTCCCCATGTGGAAAATGGCCACGTGTATTTAGCTGTATGAAGCAACTATAGAGGTTGATGAATGAAGTTGGAATGTACTTGGCATGAATGACACTATTTTGTGAAATCAACACAATCTTGTATCATTTAAGGCCAAAAGTATCCAAGCCTTCAAATCTGATCAGACAGTCTATGTCCAGACTGGTGGCCACCACAGACTCCTGCATGCACTTCTTTCATGACAGCCATTGTCTCTTCACCATCAATTCATCTGAATAGAACTCCTTCAAAACCACATTTGTAGAGAATTTACTCTTGGTGATCTGGGCTATCATAAAGAGTAAAATTGACCACACATCGCTGGATTTGTTCTTTAACGGCTCTATCAGGTGGAAGTGTTCCATTTTGAAGGTATTCCCTGATATGTGACATCCATCCTGTAGTATGACCATACAGTTTAGGAATGGGACTAATTTTATTAATTTCCTCTGTTCTGATTCGAACATAAGGTGAAATTGCACGACAGTGGGCAATATTGATGGTTTTCTTGTCCCGATTTGGATCTGCCAGAGCTGTGGCTATATTAGCCAGTGCATCAGCTTGAGTATTTTTTGATCGCGGGACATAAGAAAATGTCGGTTCCAAAGGGAATTCCTCCATTAACTCTCTGATGTAATCATACAAAGGGATTAGTTCTTCTTTTCTGATGGAATAATCCCCATTTACTTGTTTGATTACCAGGTCTGAATCACCTTTCACCTTTAAGTGATTCCCTTGTGCTTGAAGCGCCAATTCCAAGCATGCGATGAGATCTTGGTATTCTGCTTCATGATTGGTACCACCTTCCCACAATAAGAAGGAATAAGGTAAAAACACTTTTTTTGGAGAAATGAGCACAATTCCTAAGCCAAATTTTTTGAATTTAGGATTTTATATTTTCCTCCCTATTGGACTTTTGGAAGCACCATCAAAATACATTTCCCATGCCTGAGGACTTTCTTGAATAGAGAAGACTCCCTCATCAGGGAGTTCAATATCTAAAGATGTGTCTTCCACTGAAGGGTGTTCAGCTAGGAAATCAGCCAGAGCTTGGCCCTTTAATGCCTTTTGAGACACATATTGAATGTAGAGTTGCTGCAAAATAATTTCCCACCCTACCAGACGTCTTGTAAGCATTGGACGACTAAGGATGAATTTGAGAGGGTTATTGCGAGATACCAATTGGACCTCGTGATGTTATAGGTAGTGTCTCAACTTTTGAACTACAAAGATTAATGCCAGGCAGCACTTTTCAATGCTTGAATACCGGGTTTCTGCTTCCAGCATAGTCCGACTAAGGTAGTAGAGGCTGTTTTCATTCCCATCGTCATTCTTCTGAGCAAGAAAGGCACCCAATGATCACTCTAAAGCTGTCACGTAGAGGATAAGTGGTCTTCCTTTAACAGGTGGAATGAGTACCAGTGGAATCAAGAGGTATTTCTTGAGAATATCGAATGCTTCTTGACATTCTTCAGTCCACTGGTAAGTGACTCCTTTCTTCATCAATTTGGTGAAGGGTAAACTCTTGCCAGCCAAATTGGCGATGAAACACCGAATATAGGCTAAGTTTCCTTGACGTCCTCTTAATTCATTCAAATTTTGAGGAGGTGACATACCAAGGATTGATTTTTTCTTCTCGGGATCTACTTCAATACCACGATGGCGTACAAAAAAGCTGAGAAATTTTCCTGAGGTTACCCCAAAAGCACATTTTAAGTGGTTCATCTTCAAATTATGTTGTGGAAGCTTGCGGAATATGACTTCCAAATCAGCCAAGTGATTAGAACTTTGTTTGGATTTGACCACTAAATCGTTCACATGGCATTCAACAAACTTCCCTAAAAAGGGTTTGAAGATACGATGCATGGCGCGCTGATATGTTGCACCTGCATTTTTTAAGCCAAAGGGAATTTCAAGGTAGAAAAACACACCTTGAGGGGATCTGAAGGCTTTGGATTCCTCATCTTCTGGGGCCATTCGGATTTGATTATATCTGGAATATCCATCCATGAAGGAAAGTTCTTCATAGCCTACTGTTTCATTAATTAAAAGTTTTGTAATCGGAACTGGGAAATCATACTTAGGAAAATGCCGATTAAGATCTCTGAAATCGATGAAAACTCAAATTTTTCCGTTATTTTTATTTACAGGGAAAATATTAGCCAACCACCTGGGATATTGAACTTCTCTAACGAAGTTAGCTTTGATAATCTTATCCACTTTAGCTTCAATTTTGGAAGGATAAGTTGGGTGTGTTCTTCTCGAGGCTTGCTTAAATCCTCGATGTTCTTATGGTAAACCCAAATGATGAGTAGAAATATTAGGATCAAGCCCGGGAATATCTGTATAGTTCCAAGAAAATATGCCTCAATTTTTCTTCAAAAAGGAAATATACATCTCTTGTTCTTCAAGATTCATGGCCGCACTAATTAAAGTGGGGCGTGGATCTTCTTTTGTACACAGATTTATTTCTCTGAGTTCATCCACGGTGGTAGAGATACCCTCTTCAAATGCTGGAGGAGCATCTCTGAGATCTTCCTCTTCTTCTTCAACATGTGTTATTTCTTCCGTTTTTACTTTCATAGTATATGATAATGCAGAATTTCCATGATCATAAGAGATGTTAAAATTTGAACATATTGAAGAAGAAGCTTCCATTTCTGACCCAATTGATGATGAATGGTCTTCCTTGGGAAATAAAGAGGAGATTTTGGATTGAGAATCGACATCATTGTTCACCTCCGATGTTGCTATAACTTCTTCTGGCATGATTGGAAAAGTATAGACTTGTTGGATTTTAGCACATGAAATGAAGACGTCACCATTTGGGATTTCATAACTACTTGGAGGATCACCAATTTATCCAATGTTTTCTGGCTTGATTGCCATAATTGACATTATGGATCTTTCCATAAGAGTATTTTGATTTGGGTCTATCCTGTCAATTTGACTGATAGGAAACACATAAGCTCTACTCACATGCGCAAATTGATTTACTAGAATCTTCTCCAAACCATATAGAGCATTAACTTTGGTAACCTCCTTTGTTGGGGATTTATCCTTTTCTTTCATGTGATATAATTCCGCCTCAATTTATTGACACTCACATGTCTTGAATGGGGCCTTATCACCATATAATGTCCCAACATGACCATTGAAACAATATTTGAGACATTGATGGTATGATGAAGGGATAGTCGCATGTTGATGTACCCAGGGTCTTCCAAGAAAGATGTTGAAAACTGAGTCTTGATCAACAACCATGAAATCTGAATTGGATACAAGAATCCAAAATGAGTTCTGATTGTAACTTCGCCCAGTGGTTCTTGTTCATTTTTATCATATCCTTGTAACATCATGGTAGTAGGAGATAAATCAGATTCTGTGAGGCCCAATCGACGAAGTGTGCGAATGGGCATGAGGTTGACTCCTGAACCATTTTCAATGAAAGATCTTCGGACGTCTACGCCATTGACCTTGACAGATAAGTACAAAGGTCTAATATTCCCATGCACAACATCATCTTTATATTCATCAGTAAAAGATATTATTGCTTGACATTCTGCATGATTATTCTCTATGTGATAGACTTCAGCTGCAGCAATTTCAGTTTCAAACTCCTGAGGACTTGACAAAGCCTCAATGAGTGCCTCCCGAAGATCCTTTGATAAATTCAAGGCATCCAGAATTGATTACTTGGCCAGTACGTGGGCCAGGTATTTCAATATATCATACTTTTGATCCAGAGGTTGGCGTTTCCCAAAAGGAACATGTGGTTTAGCAGGTGCCTTGGAAGCAGATGCTTTGGAAGTTGATGCATCATGTATTGGGATAGGAGTTGGAAATATTCCTGGTATTGGAAGATTAGAACGATTAGATCCATTCACTTGTGGAGAGGAAAAGATAGAACCTTCAACTGGTCTTCCAGAATAACTGTGCCAGGACTGAATTTTCTGTTGGTAGAAGAACTTGCTTATTCTTGTTGAGCTCGCTGAAGGCCTCTGCCATGGTTTTCTGCTGCATACACAGTTCTAACAGTGGTAGAATTGGAATAGTGGATTATAAAAGATCCACGTCTTCCCCTGTATCCTGAGCCTCTGGAACATCCTCTGATTCCTCTGTTTGACACAGGGAATTCAGGATCATCGTAATTGAAACTTCGACTGGAATATGGATCTATTAATTGAATCATATTAATAGAAACGAAAATCAACTCTTCATCCGATGAAGACTATGCCTTATTATCCTGTTTAGGCTGTTCCGTTTGGTGGGATAGTGCCCGTTGATTCGAAGTAGATGGCATGAAATCTGCTAGATTCAAAGACAACATAGGTTTTGACACATACTCATCTTCTTCTGATTGTTCCTCCTCGTAATTATGCCGCTGTTTTGAGGATTTTCCCTCTGAAGAGGATTTTGTTGTGGAATTCATGGCAGGAGTCACAATTGGTTTCTTCAGTTATGTTCGCAAAATAGCATGAGTTCGGTTGATCGTCTTTCTGACCATCCACTCATCATATTTTTGTGCATTTTTTCTTTTGACTTCTTTCCACTCGCCTTCCTCCTCTCGAACAGTAGCAGTAACAAATGATACCTGGGATGAAGAGCCTTTCAGTTTGACTTGTCTCGAGTCGACAATCTTTTGCAGGAGGTCTTTGAAGACAAAACACTCCTGGATGGGATGTTGCAGCATCTGATGAAATGGGCAATAATTGGGACGGTCTTCATCTCTTTCCTTGTTTGGCCTTTTGGGTCTTGGCAGCTGAACCAAATTATTCTCCAGGTCTGAAATTAATTAACCAAGAACTTGTTCATTTTAGAAAGAGTATGTTTTTCTCTTAATATCCTCAAATTGTTTTCGCCTTTGATCTCTTTGATCTTCTTGACGAAATGGAATTTGTTGTTGGCGCTCAGGAGGTGGATCCCTTCTAGAAGATGAAGGTTTTTAAGTAGAAGCAGGTACAAGTGCTTGTTTAAACATAACTGTAGCAGTATCTGCTTTACCCATTCTCCTTCTTATAGATGATGGAATTACATGAGATTTATCCTTAGCCTGTATAAGAGAATCTTCATTCTATTGAGAAATTGAAGTAAGGTCTCGAAACCCTCCTGTGTATTTCATAGGGATCAACGGCGTGCGTAATTCGTCACGCAGATTTTCCACACAGATTGGAAACAATTCCACTTGAGGGAGTGCTAAGTTCAGAGAATATGTTAACCCCTTACAGTGAGCAATGAAACCAGAGACTATTTCATTATCCCTTTGCTTAAAGTTTTTAAGATCGAAAACTGTTTTCTTTGGAAAATTTGAGCTGAATTGAAGAAGAAATCATTGACGGAGATCTTCCCATCCGGTAATTTACTGGGATATCAAGCTTGTATACCAGACAAAAGCTGGTCCTTTCAATGTTTGCACGAAGCATCTGAGTTTCACCGCTTCTTGCTGCTCCGGAGTTCCCATCGTAGGATCGCAACAAGACACGTAATGCGTCAAATGTTGTTCAGAATCGCCTGATCCATTGAAAATAGGAAATACATGGTTCCCAAAATTTGATGGGGGAGAGATTGAATCTACCCATTCAGTGTAAGCTTTCTTTTCCGGTTGAACCTACACACACTTTACCTCCATAGCTTCCAAACGAGCTGTTAATGACTCAATTGTAGTTATTAACTTTAGAGAAACATCTTGTTGAGCTTGAATCTTAACAGGTGCACTGACTGGAGCTTGGACAGGTATGGCAGCTGGTACTGCAACTGATGGCAGCACTACCAATTGTTGTTGCACTTGACCCATAGGATTAGACCTGTGAGGGTGTACTGATAAAGGAGGATATTCTTGATCCATCTCAATAGCTACAACAAACTCCCTTGGCTGACTGAATCTAGCATGATTAGGAGGAAGACTACACTGAAGTAGTTCTGCGTTCATCCTCCTCAATTCCATCATTTCTTCCTCCTATTGCGCAAATCTTTGCTCTAGTGATAGCGATTGGCCTTCTCCAGAGGGAGGATATTTCACCTGATTCTTTCCCTTCCCCTTGTTTGATCCCTTTCACAGAGGGGGAAGTCGGTTATTTGAAGGAACACCCAGATTTTGGGTAAATCTTTGATTTCGTGTACGCACACCTTCTTCATTTGTGTATGTGCGTACAACTTCCTGAGCAGGACCCTCTTCATCTGAGTCCCCTAAGTGAGACTCATCTCGTCGATCTGCAACAACAGCATTGATGACATTAATTGATGCATAACGCATCACATCCCTTCTATCAGCATTTTTGTGATGTTGTCTTCTTCCATGTCTTTCATGATATATTGCCTTTTGTTAATTCAATCCCTCAGGAACTTCTTGACGAACCGTAATTTGGAGGGAATATCCTGATAATTTGGCTCTTCGTTCCTCATGTGGCTTCTTCCCCAATCGAGAGAAGACCGACTTTATTTGAGGAGGGGGTTGATGATTTGAAAAAGTAGCCAGTCCAGTGGACTGGGGCTGTTCCTGCTGTCTTTGATCAACTCCTCGAATCCTATTTGTTGATTCTGAGGGTTGAGTTAATAGAGTCCCCAGTCTGGCAAGTTGGGGTGGCTCCTGACATGCTATGTCAGAGACTTTCATAAAATCTCTCCTGATCTTGTGGACCTTAGTCCGGAAATTAGCTTGATGCATCAACCTGTATCCACTTTTATCACCCTGCTCGAAAGACCGTTGGATGATTTCGGACACTTCTGAGACTTGATGATGTGGTTTCTCCATACTAGAGGCATGTTCAATATTCTCATTTTCTTGATGCAGGAGTAATTCAACAACTTGTTCTCTATATTCTTGATTTTGAGAGGAACTAATTGAGGCATGTTCTTGGGAAAGCATTTGATTACAAAAAAAACCCATTGACTGTGGCCGGCCATGGGCAATAACATTGCATGAGACCATTTTCGGTGGGCTTTGTTGACTGGTGAGCACAGTGAAATGTAGTTCTCCATGAATACCCCATCCTCTGATATGAATACCAGATGGGGCATTGGCAATTAACTGGCACAATCTTCTTAGTGTCCCAAGGGATGAACGCTGAAGGGCTCTCTGCTGCTTTTCAGCCTTCGGATATCGAGAGACTGATAAAGATGCCAAGCCAATTTGACATTGTAACCCTTCTATTATCTTAACATGATTTTCATATTAATTATAAGATAATACTTTCTTTTTCAACTGAAAAATAGTTTTCCATATGTTGAGACGAATATCATGAATACCATCTTCTGTCAACATCTCTGGAATGTCATACTGAGAGTCAGCCAGAGGCCAAAACATGACTGGCACTTCACCCTTTTCCAGTTGTTTTCTCATGTTCATCATTTCCTCTTTATCATTCAATAAATATTCTTCTACCTGATTTGACCAGAGCTAGTGCTTCCTTGTTACTTCATCAGATTCAACATGATTGGTAGAGAAATCGCTGATCAAACTAGAAGATGCATGACTTAAGGGTGGTTAGGAGAATGACCTACACCCTGGGCTATCTTCCGATTGAGAAAGTATTTCACCTGCTAGAGATGAAGAATTAGACATGACTGGTTTCGCATTTTCAAGTGCCTCAAGATAAGAGGGCTTTCTCAGTAATACAATGCCCACTAAATCATTTTCCGGGCAATGTGCATCACTACTACAGAGAGGTACTTCGCAGCAAAATTCATCATCCTGGGGAGGACCACCATGTTGGGTTACAACAAAAGATGAGATCTCTTGCTCCTTGTTCTTCTGACCACACATAGGGTTCTTGTGGATCTCATCTGAAGATGAAAATTCGAGATCGACCGAACTGTCATGAAGCAAGCCTTCATGAGGAAGTGTCTGTTGAAGACCTTCAGAATTAATGTTCCCACTATTGCTAAATGAGGGAGTAGAATCTTGCATTCCAATAGATAACTGTCTGAGGGATTCAAGAACCCTAGCATTGAGCAAGGCCTTGTTACAGATTGGCTCTTGATTTCTTGACTGTATTGGGAAGGTCTTTTTCTTAGACTCCTTCTTACTCACATTGGAAACCACTCGATGAAGAAAGTGGCTGATCTAAGAAGGTGTATGTGCCTGATCAGGAGATATGACCAAGTTAGGCTGACGATCTCTACTCAAATAAGGTGTATTTGCCTGACTTGGTTGTCCGTATGATATGGTGGAGTACGCCCCACAACCCTCTTGGACTGGAACAGATGTGTGTGTCTGTTCCAGAGTGAACTATTGATGTTTCACTCCACTGGTAGGGATAGATTTATGTGTCTTTCATTGAGATGTTGTTGAAGGTGTTATAATATCTTGACAGGCATCCAGGATATGAGCAGCAATTTGCTTCTGCTCTTTCACTATTGATAAAATGTGCTTGGTGACTTCAGCTATCGGAATGGGGATATACCTCCATTCCCTGCTTGGAGTAGGTGTATGTTCCTACTCCTGTCCTCCTTTTCCTGTCAGTGAATCCCGACAGTAATCAAGTGTGGGGGCAGAAAGTTGATTCTGCCTCATGTTTGTCACCAGAGATTTTCGACTGACTTCTCTGTGTGCTACCAAGAGAGACTGTTGGTAGGATTGATCAATACTAGCAGGTGTATGTGCCTGTTGATTGCACTTCGCCGAAGGTGGTTGACGAGCTCCATCATATGTAGTCAGACGAGCCTGCTGACTAACTGATGATGTATAAACAGGTGTATGTTCCTGCCTATAGTACTCTGCCAGAATTGCCTGGAGGGATTGGAGTGACGCTGCCAGAAGAGTCTGCTGGACAGCGGAACTAAAACGCGTAGGTGTGTGTGTCCGCTCGTTTCTTGCCACCAAGTTAGGTTGGTGGATTTCTCCGGAGATTGAAGATATGATAACTTGCTCACTATTAACCGAATTTCACCTCTGGCGATTCGTCTTGCCTACTTGGGTTCGAGGAACCTGAGCCGAACGCCTAGAGTCGTTACCATCATCATGTTGAGGGCACACTATCGCACGAGTTTGGCGGCGATTGTTGAGGGGAGCCCTCGGGATGGACTCCTACCTCTTTGAATTAAGGCCTTGAGGGACCTGCTCATTCACCTCCCCAGAATAAGAGAGCGAATGGTGATTTCATTCTGGGGATAATGACCTAAAATAGTTGGAGATGGTGGTTATCACCGCCTGCTT
The DNA here is from genome assembly GCA_963277665.1 of Viscum album. Classification (NCBI taxonomy): domain Eukaryota; kingdom Viridiplantae; phylum Streptophyta; class Magnoliopsida; order Santalales; family Viscaceae; genus Viscum; species Viscum album. The sequence goes on from OY728150.1 coordinate 133,639,247, forward strand.
CTTAATCACTAATCGTCGTTGTCCGGATGACTAGGGTGAATTGTTCACTTGGAGGGCTTGTCGGGCAGCCTCTAGAGTTGGAATAGTATCATTTTGATTGTACTCCTTAAGTCGCGCTTTTGATACACAGCGTTGAAGATGCTGAGTAGGTGATGTCGTCCTCAGAGCATATGATGATCCAGCAGGAGTAGCAGCAGTGGCATTCACAGCAGAGGATTTCACAGCAGACGTATTCACAAGTGTGAACTTGAGAGAATCCATTTCATAGAATGCAGAAAATCTTGGAAAAGAGTGCCTATTTGATATAATATATGTAATCAAGATAAATTCAGCCACTACATCTTTTGGATGAGCACATATTTCAATGATTTTTTTGTTGGCTCTCTCATTGAGTTTTAAATAGGAGCATAACGAATAAGTAAAACATCATTTTAACTTGGTTAAGGATTCATGTCGGGCTCACCATTTTTTTTCCCTCTGGAATGGGGGGTGATCTCATTGATTTAAGATTCAAACATTCCAAGTGGTTTCTAACGGGTTTGTTCGTAGAACCGGAAACATCCAAATATTCCATATCTATTTGAACCTACTTTCCAAAGGTAGGCGCTCATTAGTTGTAGACTGATAAGGCTTAAGAATTTGCATTGGTTGAGAGGATGGGAGGTCGAACTCATCACACCTTTTTGAGGGAAATTATTGTCTACTACGGGACTCTCTTTATAGATTTAAGTTATGTTCGTGAATCCTTATTACATTACCAAGTATAAAATGATCTTTCCTTTAGATCTGACAATCAATTATTGATATATTGAAAATTTAGAGAATCTTATATATGTATTCGAGGTTCTCCATCGAAAGAGAATCATCTGTATTTATTTAGATATTCTTAGTCAATGGTATTCTTTAATACATAAAAAGTATCTTGGTCATTATAATTATCATACTGGTTTTAAATCCACTCAGTGGGGCACTTGAAGTTTATTTTCATTTAGAAGGACATGGATTATTTTAGAGTTGGGATCGTACCCGCAGATGGGATACCTATGTATCCCTTGTTTAGGAAAAGGAATCAGAACCCACGTAGTTCGAGTAAGGGAGTATGATTCTTATTCATGATTGATGGCTCAAAGAAAGATGTCATGATTACTTTTACACTCTAAGCTCACGTGAGCCATGCTCGGTGTGAGAAACAAGAGGTATTGGTGAAACCAGACAATTTTTCCACGAAAGATGCAATGATTTGGGGATTATGTGTGTATGACTACCCAAATAGATGAGGATTAAGATTTACTTCATGGAAGAAATCCAGGAACAGGTTCCATAAAGGTATATGTGCTTCATGGGGATTTGGATACTCTAATCTTGGGTCTTACTCCTAAGGAAGATGCCCAAGTTAGGATGTGACTTATGATTGGGTTTTACTCTTGATAAAGAATCCCAAATCGAAAGTAAATTAGGACTGGTTATGAGAAATTAAGAGAGGGGCTTACTCCTAAAAAGGAGGCCCAGGATAAGGGACTTGAAAAATTAAGGGACTTGGGGCTTACTCCTGAAGAGGATGCCCATAATTGAGATTGGGGCTTACCCCTGAAAAGGAAGCCCGGGTTAAGAAAATTACGATTGGGGCTTACTCCTGAAAAGGAGGCCCATGTTTGAGAACATTATGTTTAGGGATTACTCTTAATGAGGATGCCCATATTAGAGAACTTGGACTGGGCCTTACTTCTGAAAAGGAGGCCCACAGTAATGAGAATTTGGACTGGGAATTACTCTTGAAAAGAAGGCCCAGGTTAAGGATTCTCTCATTTTAAAGGATGGGGTTGAATGAATGAAATCCCAATCTTTAGTGACATAAAGATGTTTAAATCACTAGATTTTGAGAGATGTTTCACGGAGTTCCTTTCAGATAAGGAAACCAAATCACGAAATCATTCCATAAATGGCTTTGAAGAGTGTCTTGAAGACTGAATCTTGATTAGGAGAGGTGGAATGGTATAAGAGGGGTGAAATGGGCAGGAAAGGCACCCAAAAGGGCAGGGGCGCACAAGTCCTGGAAGGCACGCAGTTACTACATGGGCGCGCAAGTCCTGGTCACGCAGGTAAACCTGCGCGACACATGGGTACTTGCGCGATTGTTAACCAGTATGCTAACACTTGGGCGATCCTTGACCAAAGACTTTATAATCATCCCTAGTGGATTTCCAGAAGATGGCACGCAAGTTATGGTGAATAAATAGGGAGGAACGCAAGTGTGTCCATTTCCCTTAAGGGTAAAACACTTAGCCATGCAAGTGTTAGTGAATTATAACACTTAGACCTTACTCCTCTTGTTTAGACCTTCCATTCTAGGTAAAGATTTACCTTAGAAGTGTTTGGAAGACCTGAAGAAGAGACTTGGGCGTTCAGAGCTCTATATCTGAATTCTGAAAAAATTCCCTCCTCCAAATGGGGGGCCCACAACTTCTATTTATAGGCTTTAGATGACCCTGGGTGGTTATCCTTTAGGGTGCGCAAGTCACTTTCGCGGCCATTAGGTGGCGCGCAAGTATACTTGCGCGACAGTGATGGAACTGCACGACCCTTGTGATTTTGAAGACTTGTTCATGCCTTTGTCAATTTTTGATGTTTTATTCAAAGGATGAATCAATTTGCACTTAGCCATTTCCCTTTCCATTATTTTAGACAATGTGATGAAAATGGGCGTCATTAGGCCACCATGAAAGGTGTTAAGAGAAGATTGAACAATCATCGTTTCGTGAGGCAGTATTTCGCCATCCACAGAAACAGTATGTTATTTAACTATTAGATGGAGGTGTGTGTAAGTGTAGCACAAATACTTCACATAACAACATCCTAGTATATTTAATATACTGGTTTTGTTACAAAAAAGAGGAATAAAAAGAGTTTAGGGGGTTGGATAAGCAAAATAAAACAAAAGAACACAAGTGAAGACATTACCTTTAAATCGGGTAACTCTTCTTTGTTTGAACCAAAAGGGTTTCTTGAAGAGCTTTCTGCTAAAGGTATGGCTACTAGGATGAAGATAGGGATTTGGAGAGATAAAATGAGCATATTTTGGTCGATCCAAAGGCTTGAGAGGTGTGGGTAAGGGGGTAGAGATGGGGGCCTTTTATAAGAGGGAGGAGGGGCACTCTTGGAATGTCTTGAAAAGATACTTTTTTATAAAATGATTTTCGGATATTAAATGTCCCAAAATTTTATATTTCGAGGATAAGGTGATAAGGGTTCTAAATCCACCCATCCAATAGGTTTTTTACTATTTTAAGGCTTAGATTTTACCTTATCTTCTCATTTTATTTAAATCATTTATTAATGAGGTAATTGTTGCATCATCATGGTGTCATAAATAAATTAATTTATTTAATGTATAAAAATTATAAAAAAAATACTATGATGTATGAAATCGTTTTATATTTCTAATTGATATTTATAGTCAAAAATATGACGTGTATAACCCCATGTAAAAATTGTTTTAGTAAAACAATACATGTTTGTGACATTTTTATTTTAACTTTAAATAAAAAGTTGTTAATGTCATTTTCCTTCCAAAGTGGCTCCATAGGGTCCCCAAGTTGACCCATGGATTGTATTGGTCGGCCATGACTCATACAATAAGGGTAGGACATCTTTCAAGGTCATTTCATTTTATTATAACATTATCTTTACCTTAAATTACACTAATTACCTTTAATCACGATTAATAAAACATAAAAGAAACTATTCACCAAAAAATATTTTAATCCCATTGAACCACATTATACATCATAATGAAAACCATGTATGTTGGATTTTTTAAATTCAAAACACAGAAGTGGTAAAGTTTCATTTAAATGAAAAATCAGTTTTTTAACTACCACTTAGTGGTTTCACTATTCATAAAAAATTGATGTTTTTCAGAAAAATACCAAAAATTCACCCTAAGATATATTTGATATTCTGAATTCAAAAATGATGTCTATTTTACAAAATTCAAAAAATAAAAGTTACATTAATTAATTTAATAATTAATTCCAGCTATCAAAACAAATAGCGTGTTTTTCAGAAACAATATCTATTAAAAGATTGACACTAGTTTAAGTCCAATTTCAAAGTGAAATTAATTCCAATGACCACCATTAGATTAAATGTTAAAAATATATTCTAATTTCACCTTAAAACCAATTAAAAATATGATCTAATCATATAAATAAATTAGATTAAAAATAGGTTTTGAATTAAATTACAACATTTTAACTAAAACTGATCTTTATCGGGAAAATAACAAAAATTTACACAATGTAAATTTTGATTTACAGATTCTAAAAAAGGATTTTATTTTGTCCAATATAACATATAAAATCTTAAAAAGTATATTTAAAAAGGGTTCTCCATCAAAAGGTGGTTAATCAACCTATTAAAGAATATTAGAATATTTATGCTTAAAATTGGATTCAATCGCATTTTAGGCCTCTAACATTTATTGGAAAAAAGTAAAAATATTTGACAAACATATGTAATCATTTTTTAGTTAGTTCTGTTCATTCCCACCATTACAACGGCTAGGCATTAAATACCATTTAAAATAATGTTATTTTTGTATTAGAGTGAAACTTAAGATTTCAAAGAAACTCATTGTTGCGTATTGGGCACGCCATTCAGCATAGCATTTACTTTAAATTAATATTAAAATTTTATTCAAAAATATGGATAAATATGAAAAGGTAATATTCTATATTTACCAGGGATGTTACACTTGACTACTAAGATCTTCATGGGAGAGATCCATGACTACATATATGATATGGGGAGTGAACCCATACTACAAATATGGCCTTGTAAATAATCCTTTACTACTATGGAAATCATTTTATATGCCTATGTGTCAACCAAAAATTCTATGTCTTCTTTCTATGATATGATTTCATGGATTGTGATCTTTATTCCCTTATGATTCACGTCTTATGAACTGCCAATATTTATTCCATCACCCTTGATTGTGATCTTTGATAAGTAGGGTTTTATCTTATAATGTTATGATCATGTTATAATACCCCTATGCACATGATATACTTAAATATCTCCTTGGTTTACCCTTAGTGAGTGTATGATATCACCCCTTTCTGATGTTTCCTTTCCCTACGTCTTGAAGATGGTTTTTAAGTAGGATAACTAAAAGGGGGATATCTTTAAGGGAGATATTGAATATATTTCACCAATTTTTATGATTTTCATTCTATGTTTCCAAATATGCTAAATTATTACTATCCTAGGGAATGTACTTTTGTAATCTGTTGAATATTCATCTTAATTGATGAAATATCCATGTATGTTAAGACTAGGTCGGTATATTAACCCATTTAATCCTCACCAATACCTAACTCTAAACTACACAATATCTCTTAACCAATGAATTTGTTACCACTCTCCCTCAACACCCTCCGTACATAGGTAACCCTCCTTAGCTAGAAATGGAGGAAGAAAGATGATGACCCCCAAGTCCCGCCTTCGGTAAGCTCTGTGTTTGTGACTAGAACTGAGGGTATAAATTAAGTCGTGCTTATGGGAGGCATTACCCTCAATAGAAAAGTATGATTGTGATATAGGATATAAACCACCCAACAACTCCATTATATAAAGAAAATAAAAAACCATAAATATTCATCAACGAATTTAATATTATATAAATGTAGATAAAATAATCCATGTAAAGTTACAAAAGGTAATCCAAGAATAACGACTCAACATCTCCATGATCATAGCAAGAAATGGCTATCTCGACCTACAAACCCCTTCTGGTAACAAGAAAAACTATATATATATATATATATATATATATATTAGGAGTGATCATAATATGTATACTTAGTATAATCATACACAAATAATCTCATTAAAATGTGTGTAGATCATATTTATACCCCAATAAACAAACAACATATTGAACATACACCTACCAATCAACTAGTTCCCTACATCACCGAGGATCAATCACCAAATAATACATACAAGAATAATAATATCAAAATAATAATATCAAAAAATGGTACCCCACAGCAATTCCCTAATAATTTTATACTCTCATTCTCCAACATCATACGTCTTGGTGCACCCATCCCTTCTCTATCCATAAACTTTATTGCATCACAAGCCTCATCATAATATGAAAGTTGAAACTATAAATGTTTTACACAACTATCAAATACCCATCATCCCATAACTTATACCACATCATAGAACATATGGGTATCATGAACATTAAGGGAATAAACCTCATTCCCTCCTCATACAATGCATGACCCCCACTAAGATCCAATTAATCATCTGATCAAAATCACCAAAAGTGCACTGTATCTACAATCAATCATAATACGTGTGTAACAATCATAGCTAGAAGCGAGAGTTGGAAAAAATAGGTATCCATCCATCCACCCTCACCATCCTGGATGTTTGGGGATGAAAAATATAACCCAAAATATTTATGCACCGTCCTAAACACAAGAATCAGATGGGGTGAATAAAAAAATCATAAGAGAAATACAATTTATAATAGATAATAAAATCATATCCTATAGGTTTACACAACCAAAACCACAAAACTACCAAAACATTTGCATCACAACTACTGCATATCAATTTTACTACCATAATACTAAACACCCATTCAATATCACTTACCAAACTAAAAATCACATATCAATTTCATAGTTCCTATTTAACAACATCATTCACAAAACATTTACACATTAATTAATCATCATTGTATTTCTAATGATAATTCATTCACTAGATAATTCATGTTTTTATTCCCATCCATTCCAATTCATTTATTATTATCTTGGTCCATTTAACCCAACCCATGTTTATTTTCTAGAGTTTGTTGTCTAAATCCTTACATGAATACCATGAAATTACCAAGAAAAACCACAATGTGGTAAACTTCACATGCATCAACCCTATAGATTTAACATCTCACATCATCACCATATTCCCATTCTAAAATCAATAAGAAAATATATAAATAATTACATCCATCATGAAAACAATAACATTATTAAACTTCAAAAGAATATGGGAAACAAAACAACTCCTTATTTTCACACAGTGAGTTCAGTTACTATCTTTAACGAATTTATCATTTCCATGTGTGGTGATTTTAACAACTATATTTCAAAAAATAATATCAATTTCACAATAATAATCATATTTCATAATCAATAACAATCAACACACATATATATAAAGTAAATTCCATGAAAACAAGTAAATCACATGTGATATCTAGCATTTTCTTTCAATTTCATTTGAATCTAGTTTACTATCTTTATTATTATTATTCTTACTATTCAAAAAAGGTAAAAAAGTATTCTAATATCAAATATGCACCAAAATATGGTGGGAACTAGATCCCCTTCCCCAATTCTCACTTTTTAACTCATTTTTCAAGCCCAAACGGATGTATAGATGCACAAAAGAAAAAAATCGCACTAAGGGAACAACAACAGCCTAGAAAACATCATTACACATCATTCTTCGACCCAAAAATAACTAAAACAAAACTTTTCCTTTACGTCAGCCCTCACTAGATGAAAAAAAGTAATAAAACAAAAAAATTGTAGGGGGAACACACCTATAGTCCCTAAAGATTCATCTCCTAAGATCAGGGTTAGAAGATGGTGAAAGTGGTAAAAATGACCTCCTAGGTATACACCTGGATCTCCCATCACTACTAGAAAAGCAGGTATTTGCGACGGGCTATTTGCGACGGGATCCCGTCGCAAATAGCCCGTTGTTGAAAACGACGTCGCAACTAAACTTATTTGCGACGGGACCGTCGCTAAAGCCTTTTGTTGCGATGGTCATTCTCCCCGTCGCAAATAGTATTCCGTATTTTTGTAAAAAACTTTTTAAACAGTTTTTGTGACGGGCCCGTCGCAAATACCTTTTGCGACGGGACCCGTCGCAAATAGTTTTTGCAACGGAACCGTCGCAAAAACTCTTTTTTAAAAAAATAAAAAAAATTAATAATACTAGTATTTGCGACGGGACCCGTCGCAAATACTCTTTTAAAAAAAACTATTAATAATACTAGTATTTGCGACGGGCATAGTATCCCGTCGCAAATACTATAAAAAAATAAAAAAAATAAATTATTAATAAATTTTTTTAATTAATATAATAATAGAATTATAATTTACAAATGAAAATAATAAATTATTTTAATTACTATAATAATAGTAGAATTATAATTCAAAAATAAAAATAATAGAATATTAATAAATAATTTAATTAATATAATAATATTATAATTATAATTCATAAATAAAAAAAATATTAATAAGTTATTTTAATTAATATAAAAATAATAGAATTATTTTACATTCAAATATTAAAATAATTCAAGTATTACAAAAAAATAATTAAATTATAATATTATAAAATTTTAATATATATATAAAATTTAATATTATAAAATATAAATATTATTATTATTCATATTAATATTGTTATTTAAAAATATAATATTATGAATATTTTATAATGAGACAGAAACTACGAATAGAAAAAAAACATTTTGATTTCACAAATTTTATAACAGAAATACAAACTCTAATCTGTAGGAGGGGGAGAGGGGGGGAGGTGGGGGATCTGCAGATGGTGGTGGAGGAAACTTCATCCCTAAAGCATGAGTGAGTCGGCGCATGTACTCCATCTGCTCCTGATGCTGCTGCTGCCACCGACTCGTCTGCTCCTCGTACAGCTGCTGCTGGCGTCGACGCTCCTCCTCATGCTGCTGACGCATCTGCTTCTGCTCCTGTCGGAGACTCTCTATCTGTGCAGTCTGAGATTGCAACTGCTCCTCATACTGTGTAGAAGAAGATGCACGAGCTCCTCTCGAGCTGGACGCCGACATCGCAGCACTGCCATAATAATCTCCGGGAGTCAGTCGAGAGCCGATACCAACTACCCGGCCCTTCTCGAAGGCATACTGGGTGGCCTGCATCCATGCCGCCTCATCAAACTGACGGGCAGTGGTCTGATCTGATGACTCGGCCTGACTCTCAGGCCGGGCCTGTGCCGCTGCAGCCTCATATGACTCCTATAGTTGCAATTTAAAATTAAAATTGTGAATATATTATATGCAGTTAATTTTTAAACTTGAAAACAAATAATATTGACCACGATGTGATGCTGACGATCACCTCTGAGCTCCCCAGTAGCAGGATCACTATACATCCTCCGATATACGTCGTACTCTGTAATATCGGGGTGCTCGACAGCCTATAAGAATAAAAAATAAACTGTTAATATTTATAGTTATATAAAATATTTATAAATAATGTACGTACCAGATGCTGTCTATGAGTACTGAAAGAACGACTCCCAGCTCGATGAGTCACCTCCTGCCTCCCCCGATTCTTCCTCCCCACCGATGATCTCCTCTGAAAGGCACCACTCAACCAGTGCGCACATAATTCATCCCATACATGGGATGAAATGTACTCTGGTCGGTGTGCTCTACATGACTCATCAAAATCTGACACTCCTGCTTTCTTCATCGCAGCTTTTCTTAAATTGTGCAAAAACTGACGAAGGCGATCATGCATGGCCACCTCCCATGCCTCGTGGATGGCGTCACGCATGGTATCCTCGATCGGATACCATAAACCCTACAAATAAATCAAAATATCAAGTTAGAAATGAAATAATTTTCAAAATAAAAATTATTTATTTACGTACGTACCAACCAATGGCCGAACATGGCCTGCTGCACATCAATGGGAATCTGCTCTCATGTGGTCCACGGCTGAGAGAAATAGTTGCGCAAAAAAGCGCTCCCCTGTCCGACTGCTATATGCGAAAAACTGAAAAAATAATAAACATTTATTATGTGAATAGATTAATGAAATCTTAGTCAAATTCACAGGTTATTACACAGGTTATCACACCTCTGGGTGCGCGGATCAAACCCAAGACATGGACGTCGCTCGGGGACGGGGTCAGGAATCATCAATCGTGCAAGACCGCGCCCCCTCTGCGTACTCCCTGGAGTGCCTGCAGGCTGAGGGTCATTTACTGCGAGAACACTTTTACATTTAATATCGATGATTCCATGAGTCGGATGAACACGCACGCCTCTCTCTGTATCCAACCACCGACATTTGAACATGGTTATGTAATGTTGTCCAAGATAACAGAGTTCAATGATTTCATCAAGTATGCCATAAAAGTCAACTTCATTTTCTCGATGATGAGATCCTCTCAAGCTAACTCCACTGTTCATTGTTTTTTTCGATTCCCCATATGCATGTGTGTGGAATCGAAATCCATTCACCACATATGCATTATAAGTTTTAACAAGTTTGGAAGGTGGGTTACTCAATACCCACAGCCGTTTGTCAATTTTATCAGCATGTCGAGACACCTGAAGATTAAAAGAGAATTGTATATAATATAGAAAATTATATTATTTTAATATTAATAATAAAATATACAAATAATGTAATAAGGTAATTATTCCTAATTATTCCGAATTATTCCTAATTATTCCTAATTATTACAATCTATTACAATTTATTACTAATTGTTACTAATTATTACAATTTATTACTAATTATTACAATTTATTGCTAATTATTACTATTTATTACTAATTTAGCAATACTTAGCAATACTTAGCAAAAGGAAAACTGCTTGAATAATGAAAGGAAATTTGGTAATCATCGTTGTGGAGATGGTTATAAATTTTCCCTTCATTATCCAAGCAGATTTCGTTTACTAATTATTAGTAATAAAAAAAATATTATCAATATTTACGAAAAAACAATATTAATATTATTAAAATAATAAAAAAAATTAAAAAATATTAAAATTATCAATATTCATAACAGACTTTGTTCTATTATTAACATGTTCAAATCTTAAAGGGTCGCCAATTGTCAGGTCATGCGCAATAAAAAGTTTGTGTCAGCCATGTCTAATGTAAACTCTATAATTGTCCTTGCATGGTTGATCACTTCGCAAGTAATGTTGCAATCAGACAAACCAAGTCATTCCCTTCTTATCTATAAGAATTATCTCACATGAACCTTTACATAGATCATTCTTCCTTAAAAATTTGAGGGGATATCATTATTTTTCCCTTAAATTTTCAAGGAAGAATGGTCTATGTAAAGGTTCATGTGAGATGATTCTTATAGATAAGAAGGGAATGACTTGGTTTGTCTGATTGCAACATTACTTTTGAGGTGATCGACCATGCAAGGACAATTATAGAGTTTACATTGGACATGGCTAACACAAACTTTTTATTGCGCATGACCTGACAATTAGCGACCCTTTAAGATTTGAACATGTTAAGAATAGAGCAAAATCTGTTGTGAATATTGATAATTTTAATATTTTATAAATTTTTATTATTTTAATAATATTAATATTTTTTTCATAAATATTGATAATATAATTTTTTTTGCTAAGTATTCTTGAGTATTCTTGAGTATTCCTGAGTATTCGTGATTATTCGTGAGTATTCGTGATTATTCGTGAGTATTCGTGAGTATTCGTGAGTATTCGTGAGTATTCCTAAGTATTCCTGAGTATTCCTAATTATTACTAATTATTCCTAATTATTCCTAATTATTCCTAATTATTTGCAATTATTGGTAATTATTGGCAATTATTGGTCATTATTACTAATTATTACAAATTATTGGTAATTATTACTAATTATTGGTAATTATTACAAATTATTACTAATTATTCCTAATTATTCCTAATTATTACTAATTATTCCTAATTATTACTAATTATTCCTAATTATTACTAATTTTTCCTAATTATTACTAATTATTCCTAATTATTCCTAATTATTACTAATTATTACTAATTATTCCTAATTATTCCTAATTATTTGCAATTATTGGTAATTATTGGCAATTATTGGTAATTATTACTAATTATTACAAATTATTGATAATTATTCCTAATTATTCCTAATTATTACTAATTATTCCTAATTATTCCTAATTATTACTAATTATTCCTAATTATTACTAATTATTCCTAATTATTACTAATTATTCCTAATTATTCCTAATTATTCCTAATTATTACTAATTATTCCTAATTATTCCTAATTATTACTAATTATTCCTAATTATTACTAATTATTCCTAATTATTACTAATTATTCCTAATTATTACTAATTATTCCTAATTATTACTAATTATTCCTAATTATTACTAATTATTACTAATTATTCCTAATTATTTGCAATTATTTGCAATTATTGGTAATTATTACCAATTATTACAAATTATTGGTAATTATTGGTAATTATTCCTAATTATTCCTAATTATTCCTAATTATTACTAATTATTACTAATGATTACTAATTATTCCTAATTATTCCTAATTATTACTAATCATTCCTAATTATTTGCAATTATTCCTAATTATTTGCAATTATTGGCAATTATTACTAATTATTGGCAATTATTGGTAATTATTGGTAATTATTACTAATTATTACAAATTATTGGTAATTATTGGTAGTTATTCCTAATTATTACTAATTATTCCTAATTATTACTAATTATTACTAATTATTACTAATTATTCCTAATTATTACAAATTATTGGTAATTATTACAAATTATTGGTAATTATTACAAATTATTACAAATTATTACAAATTATTACAAATTATTGGTAATTATTGTTAATTATTGGTAATTATTCCAAATTATAGGTAATTATTCCAAATTATAGGTAATTATTCCAAATTATTGGTAATTATTCCTAATTATTGGTAATTATTCCTAATTATTGCTAATTATTGCTAATTATTGCTAATTATTGCTAATTATTGGTAATTATTGCTAATTATTGGTAATTATTACTAATTATTGGTAATTATTCCTAATTATTCCTAATTATTACTAATTATTCCTAATTATTACTAATTATTCCTAATTATTACTAATTATTACTAATTATTCCTAATTATTCCTAATTATTTGCAATTATTGGTAATTATTGGCAATTATTGGTAATTATTGGTAATTATTACTAATTATTGGTAATTATTACTAATTATTAGTAATTATTACTAATTATTACTAATTATTGTTAATTATTGGTAATTATTCCAAATTATAGGTAATTATTACTATTTATTGTTAATTATTAATAATTATTACTATTTATTGTTAATTATTACTAATTATTACTAATTATTCCTAATTATTACTAATTATTGGTAATTATTACTAATTATTACTAATTATTACTAATTATTACTAATTATTGGTAATTATTACTAATTATTAATATTTATTCTTAATTATTAAAAATTATTACAAATTATTCCTAATTACCATTAACTATGAACAATACTAATAATTTAAATTTATTAAGTAAGAAAACAATATAAACATAATTAAATTACAACTAATCAAAAATAATTGAAATTAATACAAAATTAAAAATAAATATTAAATTAAAATGAACATAAATACCTTGAAAATTGATGAGCTCTGATCGTTCTTCAAAACATTAATAACAGCTCCGAAGAAAAAAATTAAACTGAACAAAAACTCAAATTTAGAAATAGAAATTTTAGAGCAGAAGAAGGTGGAGAATGAGAATGATTTGAAAAAAATTGATGGGGGTATTTATAGGTTAGATTATTAGCGACGGGTCCATTTGCGACGGGATTCCCGTCGCAAATAGTATTATTTGCGACGGGCACCGTCGCAAATACCTTCGCCCGCATTTATTACGGTCAACCGGTAAATTGTTATTTGCGACGGGACCCGTCGCAGATAACATACTATTTGCGACGGAAATACTTTCCCGTCGCAAATACCTTTTACCGCCGCCGGTTATTTGCGACGGGGAAAGGCTTCCCCGTCGCAAATAGTTTCCCCCGGATTTGGTGCCAAAGCCCGGGAAAACTATTTGCCACGGGATAGGCTTCCCCGTCGCAAATAGTTTTCCCGCGATTTGGCGCCAAATCGCGGGAAAACTATTTGCGATGGGGAAGCCTATCCCGTCGCAAAAGACTACTTATTTGCGACGGGTAAAGACCCCCGTCGCAAATAAGTTTTTAACGGGACTATTTGCGACGGGATTTATTCCCGTCGCAAATAACCCGTCGCAAATACCCATTTTTCCCGTAGTGCATGGACTGAGAGAAAAGTTGGAAGTATAATGGGGTTCAATGGGGTTCATGAATTTATAGGTAAGTCCAATAAACATAATATCATGGGTAAAATCACTACACAATGATGCAAAGGTGTAGGCATAATAAAAAACTATGATGTTAATGAATGGACCATTCTATAATGGGGTTGGTCAAAATGCCTTTGAGAAACATAGCATGATCTGCACCATAATTCTTATAAACTAGGAGAAGGACCACAACGTAAAGGAAACTCCATGTTGATGAATTACAAATCTAAAGAGGAAGGTCATGTTGCATTCCATATCTATAGTAAAGAGACCCCAAAATCAAAATAACCACCAATACTCACCTCCTTAAGACTCATAACTGCAACCTACCCCCAAGTCACAATGATTATGAATCTCAAATAACCAGAAAAACTCCACTTACTAGGGAACCACAATGTAGTTGGTCTCTCCATGCCATAAAAATACCATCCATGTCACGATCACCACTTTTTGTCTGAAATTTCATCCAAACTTCCACTGTCCTCTTTCAAACCTTCATCTGGTATCTCCAACAACAAAAACACCCAAATTATTTTTCATATATGGTACAAACCATTACACTAATAATACAGATTATTTCTCATGTATATGGATTAATTCTATAAATTTTTTAGGTGAAGATTTGGTTAATACTTGTGTAAGATTTTCATGCAATGAAGATGCTTAGGTGGTTTAAAAAGGTTTTTTTCAAGATACTCATTCCTTGGAAGTGTGTCAGTCCTCAATAGGGATAGAGATAAATTATATCCAAAAATTAATCTCATCCTAAAGTTTTTTTCATGGAATGATTATAGGAACCACAATGTGGTGCTATGTACTAAAACAAGGAATAAATTTTGAGAAAGATAAGCTTCAATCTATTTTATAAAATAAATCACAATCATGTTGTAACACTATTATATTTTATTATGTATTCCTTTAAATAAATATATTATTGAATATCATGTGATATACACACCCCCAGGCTAATTTGAATAACAATTTAATAAAATAAATGGTACAAATTATTAATTTATGATTACATAAAGTTCATGAAAATAAATTAACTCTCACTAATAAATGATATGAAATAAGGTTAACAACACTTTAAGTTTAAAAGGGTCATTTTTATATGAAATTATTTTTTTATATTATATATATTCATTTAAAAAATAAATTTAGGAATTTTATAATTTTAATTTTAGTAAATCAAACATAATTTTTTTATTAATCATTTAGAAATTAGCTTAGGGTGAATTTTTTTATTTTTTATTTAAAAATATTATTTTTGGGTGCTTTGAAAAAATAATAATTTTATAAATACTATAAATTTTATGACATTATCATGATGTAAGAATGAAATATATGTTTATAAAACATTTTAAAACAGAATATATAATTAAAAGTTAATTTAATTCATTTAGAAATATATTATTGAACTAATAAATCTATGTTTTACATTTTATAAATATAAGTAATGATTTTATTCAAATAAAATAGATTTTTTGGTTCTTATATTTTAATCAATTATTAATAACAATGATTTTTATTATTTTAAAATTCAAATAATTTTTTTTATTAAATATAATTCAATTAATTCCTTTCTACTCATTATTATACCTGATTCTGGACTAAAATTATTTTTATATATAAAATAAAATGTTTCAAAAAACATTTTTCATTTTATTTTATAAAATTATATAGTTATAATGAATAGTTACAATTGTAAAAGTCTATTACTATGGTAAAGATTAAGAGTGATAACAGGTGTTAACCATAGTGATTAGGATTAAAATATCTCTAGAACCTTTTTAAATTTTATTGGTGTAGTTTATTTTTACCTTATCATATACTATCTCAAAATTGGACTAAACATGACCCACTTGCCATGCCTTGGACATTTATTATATTTCGATGTTCTTAATATTTACAAGGGTGTCACTCCTCCAACTTATAAAAGGGTACCTCTTATGATCACATATCCACACACTTTTAGAACTCAAAATTGATAAATATATTCAAAAATATGTTCCCAAATCATATCCCAACATCATAGATGTTTAGGTTTCACCAAAAGACCTATCTCATAAGTCATAAAATGTAGGCCAAAGGAATATATCAAAGGAGGAGGTATATGTCTTAACTGAATAATTTCAATTTTATTTCTTGTTCACCACTATTAAGTATATTCCAACCATAATTATATTATTAGTTTTGTGTCTATACTATACAAAAATGTTATCATTTTTTAAGAACAACTATTTTCTACCTCATTTACATCCTTTAGGAAATGAAAATTTTGTGAGTGCTTATATGCAGAATACCGCCTCCATAAAGTAGTGTTTTTTTTTGAATCCCCACCTCACATTGTTGGTTATAAATATATAATTAATGGATATATTATATAATTTTTATATAATTTTTATTCTTTAAAGATAAAATATTATCTACATTATTTCCTTTTAATCTATTGGGAAAATGATAACATTGCTCATGTGTATGTGTAGAATACCACCTCCACGATGCGATATGATTCATTTTTCATTTACATATTACCTGGAATTTCATAAGGATAACTTTAATTCAAAATTATGATTTTTATAATATTTTTATTTTTATATAATTTTAAACCATTATCTTATTTTATCCATTAGAAAAATGAAAATTCCACGTATGCATACTTGTTGACTATTACCTCCTTGAACGATGTATCTCGTATTTAATTACCATCATACATGAATGGTTTTAAATATAGCGACCCGAGCCTTTTACATATAACATTTCACGATTTAAATCATAATTAATCATCAAAGTACGGTCCAAGGATCGTTAAGTCTTGCGTCTTGGAAGACTAGGAATATATAACATAAAACATGGGGCTAAAAAACACTTCTTTATTTAATATCCATAGAGATATTCTAACTTCCTTTGAGACCTTACATCTGCATAGGGTACCCTGGGGAACACATGAACAAAGGGATGAGCTGAAACGCCCATTAAGGGAAAGAACACAAGGATACATCTTAAGCACATGAGTAAGGAGGCATGGCATATTGATATCCAAAACATTGCACATATACAATAATATCATATAATCAGGGGATAATATAAACATGGAATTATATAAATTTGTTATAATCATAAAACATTTCTTTTGTATGGTTCAAGGCTAACCGCCAATCTCTTTTCCCATTTCAGTACAGGTCAAGGCTAACCGCCAATCCCATTTCACATCGCATCTCACAAGACTTAAACTTACCCAATGCATTGGAGCACTATCTGGGTGCACCCATATCAACATTTTCATAAATATTCTTGGAATATAAATATTATTTCCACATAAATATTCTTTCCACAAAAATAATCATACATAATCAACCATAAATATACATAAGATTACCCATGGAGAGAATTGGGTACCACAATCATGACATAAAGCATAACCAATGAGTGTATTATGAAATTGTCAATGAAATAAAAGGAATATAACATAAATGTACGTTCGTAAGTTAATATATTCATATAACATGGTATGTGGTAACAAATAGAAGTGACTACATATAAGAAATGTACTTTAGAAACATTAGCATTAAAACATTTTGTGCGGTTTTAGGAAAAATACTATAGAGATTTTAAAATAATAAAGAAGACATTCTTTTATATAAAACCAGAATTGAACCAAGAAGGTTTTAATAATAATTTATGATTTTATAAAGACAATGGTTTCATAAAACAGAGAATATAGTGCACTTCAAATTGGGTAAAAGTTCGGGAAGTTCCTTTAAAATGTGTATGCTTATTAGAAAGTATTGAGGAGGGATTCATTTAAAAGCATGTATATCCCCGAAAGAGAATGAGATATGGATCTTGGAACATGATTATGGATCATATAAACATAATTTATAAGTTTTACATAAAATTAAAAACAACTACATTTTGGGAAAAAATAAAGATAGAGTAACCCGAAGAAATAAAGGATGTTCGGGTAGAATCCATTACGGTTTATCGGTACGGTATTGGGTGTAGCTAAGAGAGATTTACGAGAGAAATAAGGGGTTTATCATCACTTATAAAACATTATAGAAGTATTGGGAGTTTATAAAACATACCCTATCACTTGTTATTACACAAAAAAGGCATACCATAGAGAACAATCTTGATTAAGAGTGAAAAAGAGAGGATCCCTTACCTTAAATCTGTTGGTGTTCTCCACTTGTTATTAAAGACCTGAATAAAAAAATTTATGATTATTAATTAATAAGTACATAACCACTTATATATATAATTTATTTATTATAACCCTTTTTATTTCATTCAAATCCTTTTTGATTATTTATAAGGTTCAATTTCATTATTCGGGCTCGTTTGTTTACTTGGCTTTAAAAGATCGGTTCACTTATATTCAAGTTTGGATTATATGTAAGATGAAATTGGTTTTCTATAATTGAAGTTATATTCTTTAGTTAACATCCAGGAGATTACATGGTTTTAAGTTTAATTAGGTTTCTTATAGTGAAGTCAAATTATTATATATATAACCTTAGTGATAACTGTTTTTGTTAATCGGTGGATTTGATTACAAAGAACATGTTTTGCTTTATAACATAAGACCATTTGTAAAAAAGGATTACATAACCAAAAATAGAATATATTACATATATAATAATATGTTTCAACCATAACACAAATGGTTTCATGGCCATAATGAAAGATAATAATAGAAATTGATAAATCATTGTCCTTGAATGTGCTAAATTAGCACATCTCAAACGATGTTTTCATTTCTATCAAATAAAAGGGTGGGGAAAGGAGAAAAGATAATGAAATATACCATTAGAATGAAAATATTCTATTACATGTATGTTACTAGATTTATCATACTATTATGGTGAATAGAGGTTAGGAAAGAAACAAAAATAAAGAGAACGTAAAAGAAATGAAGGAATTGGAAAGAGGAATTTACCTCTTGAGACATCCTCCTTTGAGAACCTCTTAAGGGTAAGGGTTTTGGTATTTTTAAGAGGCTAGGAGATTTTTGATGTGGGTGAGGATCTTGGGTAGAGATTTGGATATAATAATGGAAAGGCGCAAGGCTTAAGATGAGTAAAGAGAAGGGGGAGTGAAGGGGGTTTTTATAGTGGAAGAGAGGAGGGATTTTATAATATTATAATGATTAATTTGTTATATCTTCAAAAGACAAAGAATAGTAAGTATTACATGACCAAGAATAGTAATTTTATCATTTGAACCCGAACCAAATGGGATTACATCAGCATAACATCATCAATGACTCAATAAATCCCTTCTTTAGCAATTATTGTAAATTATCGCATTTTACTATTCATCAAAAATTCAAGTATTTCAGAAAATCCCAAAAAATTACCTTATCCGTTTTTCAACATGTAGAATCCAAAAATGATGTCCATTTATTAAAAACAATTTTCTAAATATGATTATTTTAGTATTTAATTAAAATAATAAATTATTATCATAACCGGTTTTAAAACATTCATTAACTTATTCTAAAATATAGGTAAATTGTACTTCCAACATGAATATTATTTTTATAATACCATAGGCGAGGATACTATTCATTAGGGTATATCACTATTCATAAGGGTATGTTACTATTCATTAGGGTAGGCTACTATTCACCAGAAATTACGTTTTTCTTATCGGACTCCAAATAATTTACTGATTACAATCGTGTATGCCGGATTTTCGAAATTCCAAACACAGAAGTGTCAAACTTATGTTTAATGGTCAATTCACAGTTGGTAGTTCATTATGTTGTGTTTTCATGTTTTTTATGACATACATATGAGAAGGGAATTTCCATTGAAAGACATTGGGTTGTAACATTAAATGTATATTTAATCTATAATAGTGATTGTTATAATAATTGTATCATTGTTCATATTATGTAACCACATACCCTTTGATCATGGTCAATTCACTGAAT